>OY253747.1:21061415-21661415 GCA_958009045.1 Oxytorus armatus
TTTGTTTGAAATATCAACGATCTCTGATAAAAAATCAAAAACAAGAATTTTTATATTTTACAGTGAATTGAAGAGGCTCGATCAATCAGTCAACAATCAAGAGTATGTTCTTAAATTGAAATGAAAAATTGTGCGTATCAAAAAAACTTAGTGATTGCAATTCGTAAAAAGGGGAATACATCATTTTTAAAAAATCATATTACGTATGGGGATACGGATACCGGCAGGTACGGACAAAATTTTGCAACTTCATCTATTCGTAAGTCGAAAATTTGATCTTGATATCGCTTTAATGACCAAACTTCCTTAAGATAAACGGCGATATTGTTTTTTTTTAATTTTTTCTTTCGTTTAACGCACTATGATACGAACTGTGTACACGTACTTACCTCTCTATTACCGAAGCAGTGCGTGAGAGAGAGAGAGAATGTTTTATGCACGAGATATAGAATTTCTTTATATTTCTCTTGTTTGATTTCGCGCTCATTGTATTTTACGAGCTTATGCGAGCACGGCGTGTATATCGCGCGTAACGTATGTATATCGCGGTTTATAACGTATATCGCGCGCGTACGTCGGTTGTATATACCTGCTAACCCGCCCTTCGGTCGTTACGGTCTATTTTAGCAATTTAATACCCTTCTAGAGTTACTTCGATGTCGTGTGTATTTAAGGGTATTAAGCCATCGCCTAATTGCCAGGCTTCTCAGCCTGTCTCCCCACCCTACAGACTCGCATTCCATCGGGGGAATTTTTATTTTTTTTATTTCCATCGTTGCGATACTTCGCGCTCTCGAGCAAATTGTTCGTTCGCACGACAAATTTACCGTAGTCAGGTTTACAAGCAAAAAGAAGAAAAAAAAAAAAAACATTCGATTTCTAGCGGGGAAAATTTGTATTTTTCGTGATTCCTAATCACGGACGCTCAACTTACTCTTGCATGGGCAAAACCTTTTGTGAAAGCATGCAAACAAAAGTAAGTGTAAAAATGTAGAAATATGAAAGAAACAACAACAAAAAATCCTCATGGTTGTTCGTAAGGAACGAAATAACTGACGAGTGTGCAAAAACTTACGGTAGTGTCGATATTCTCGTCGAGTTCGAGGTCCAATTCGAGATCGTCGTCGTCCAACGCCAATGGTCTCGATGTGCTTCGCAGTCTCGTGATGTTTGCTGCTATCGCGGTATTCGGCAATACCGACGACGCCGTGGCCGATTGATTTATCTCCAAGTTTTGCAATCTATCGGTCAATATATCGTTTGTTTCGTCGGTTACAGGCTCGGACACTCCGGGACATGGGGCTTCCGTAACAACGAATTTTCCGGATTGTTCAGCAGCGAGCATTTCATCGGCGGGTTTTCGTTCGGTGTTGGGCTGTAAATGAAAACGAAACATTTTTATTTTTCTATCTTTGTAGAAAAAGCTTTGTTTACGTGCATTTTTCTCGGAATATCCACCGCAGAGAATTTATTTAGTTTTTTTTTACTTTAGTATAAAGTGTACCAATAAAATGACAGAAAAATTATAGAATATTTATTTGGTACATTATTTTTATGATTCTACCCTCTTAATTTGTCTGAGGTTCGCTTGATTTTTAACATAATTAAAAAAATGTCCATATGTACGCCAATTGCACTGATTGTGTGTATTCTTGGCCAGGTACCTATATCAGCAAGAATTAAGAGAAAAAAAAAAAGAGGGAGCAGTGTATAAATTAGTTATTTGTTTTTTGCCAAGCCTCGAGAACCAAAGAGGGTGGAACGATCGCTCTATTATCTCTAACAGGCGTGACCGAACGTTAAATCTTTACAATGTGGTTATGAGCGAATATAAAAGAGAAAAAGAAAACGAAAATTGTTCAATTCTGCGTCGTTTCTGCCCACAGTCTGTTATTGTTATTACATTTATAACGATAGATCGTAGTTCGATTGGTACGGTTAATGGATTAGTCTCAGTAAGATGATTTGCACTACATAAATACAATATCAGTTTATCGTCGGCGCAATCATCATAAAAACAGAGCTCAACTTGCAACTGCCTATAACAGCGTGATATCCTCACTGACCCTCTCTCTCTCTCTCTGTCTCGTTGCTCGTGCGAGTGCCAAGATTCGTTAATCAAGATCACACCCCCATCGGCTACATTTGTTTCCCTCTTTCCGCCGTTAGTTATCAAAAATTATCGTCACACGAAGCGTGGAATTGTTAATTCCATCGAGCTTACTCAATGACACGAGATGCGGCTTGTGTTATTAGAAAGAAGAAAAAGAAATCAATCGCCCGTCATGCTTCTCTCGACAAGTGACAAATAAATCATTATTTATCGGTTAATATAATCGAAAATGTATTTGTTTGTGTAATTGGGTTTGAGATACGCGAGGAAAGAGAGAGAGAGAGCGTAATGCCAACGATAAATTGGTCGATTTTCTTGATTGAAATAATAAAGATAATTTTTTCTATTAAACGTAAATACGAATAAAAATCGATCAATACCTCAAGCGTGGGGAACGTCGACGCTGGAATCTTTTTCTTGTTGTCCTCTCGCAAGAATTGCTCGACCCTGAGTGATTCCCTGTAGCCGGGAAAGAGATTTTCGTATTGTTCAGGGTCGGCCAAGCTCTGTCCAGCTTTTTCGCTCACCGCCGACAATTTTTCCTTCCACAATTTAACGATGGACGATATTTTGCTGGGTGCATAAGCACGCGCGAAGAAAGCCGCCTCGGGAACTCGATCGGTCTTTATTAATATTTCCAAACACTTGTCGACATCGCCGAGTAGGAAATTCGACAGAAACGAGATGTTGTTCTTGCCCGTCTCGTCGGCGGCTTGTCCCAACTTCTCAATCATACCGGCGTTTCCGGTGCTGGTTGCGAGCAACAAGAGACCACCGAAATCTTGTGCGTTATGAAGGCACTCTTGTGCCAAACGTAATTTACCCTTTTGCGTAGCGAGAGCCGCAAGCTGACGCCACTTTTGTTGGCTATTAGCCTCGTTCGCGAGTGTATGAGCTGTCGTGAGATCACCAAGGGCGAGAGCTAGCTCGAATCTGTGCTCGGGATCGGCCGATACCTCGAGTGCTTGTTTCTTGAAACCCTGTTTCTCCAAGAAATGCGCCACTCGTGTGCGATGCTCTCTTGGCACTGTTGGCAGTACACCATCGGCCGTTTCAAAATCTTTTCTCATTACCGCTGTCTGATATTCGAGAACCGAGAGCAATAAAGAGTACGAGACTATAGCGAGTTCTTTGTCGCACAGATATAGCCTGTTGTCCCGGGGTACGTAACCGAGCAAATACATCGGACGATCGAGATGCGACACCGTCACTACCTCACCACCGACGAAATAATTTATTCTGTTTACGCTGTTCGTGTAGATGAAACAATCACCGACCCAGAGACCGGTCTTTACGCCTTCGCTCATTTCCGCTACCATCTGGAAGAATTGAAAAGAAATGCGTTGAGCAAGCTTTTCTTATTGGATCAAGTCATTTAACTAGGATTAATGTTAAATGAGATAATGAATGATTGTTATTGCGATTAGTAAAAGTAGAATAGACGCTTATTAACTTCCGAACAAATCATTTTCTTCGGCCGTTTTCCAACGTTGATAAGAAAGGGTTTCAAGTAAATTTTCCGAAAGAATGCATCTACTATCAACGATAATTATAAATTTGTTAATTACTTTAAGGGCGGAGTAAGGGTTTTCACTTTCGAAAAATCGAATTTTTTTTTGTCTTATCTTATTGTTTAACATTCCAAGAATATGTCCTTAAAATTTAAAACCGATCTAAGCAATATTCTTGAAGTTATTGTCTTATTAATCTCCTGGCCTTTAACGCTATACATTTTTTTCTTCACTTTTTGACTTATGATAAACTTTAGACGCGTTTTTCTCAAAACTACTTTTTCAAAGTCCGTGTTCACTGCCATTTAAAAACTACTTGACCGATTCATTTCAAACTTTGTACACATTTTCTACATATAAAATACCTCCCCCCAACGTTTAGTTAAATTTTTATTTTTCACATTAAGGGTGTTTCCCACCCACAAAATGGCGGAATTTTTCGTGGAAAATAACAGTTCACACTTTGGATGGCCGCCAAAAATTTTTAAATGAAAAAAAAAATTATCAGAGAACGTTGGGGGAAAGATTTGATTATAATTTGACTAAATTTTCATGGTTTTTCATTTTCAGATAATTTCCGGCCGAGTTATAGTGAACACCGCAAATTGTTTTTTTTCCAAGACGTTCTGGGGGAAGCTCTGTTACGGGCTTATGCTTCAATATTTCTGCATGAAAAAATTACACAACATTGTCAAAAGTATGCTCAATAATGTACAAAAGGTTCGAATAAAATTGCTCAATCCATATTTGAGAAAAAAAATCGCAAAAAAAGTGTTTTTTTTTTACGCTGAAACCCTTACCCCTCCCTTAAACCACCGTTTTTTTTATCACCCAAAGTGTGCACAGCATCTCGAAAAAGAGTTTCACGAAATTAAGATGGGTTTTCAGTGTAAGGGATTGCGCATGCGAGATAAGATGCCATACGTATTTAAAAAGTTTCAATGTGATCTATTATCTTGGAATTTCATTGGATATTGAACAGGTTTGCGTTAAAATGAATTGGCAGTCGTGCTCATGGGATTAAGAGACTAGATGAATGTCCATCATATGATCATTGCGATATATCCTAGTGAAATTTTATAATAAACAAAGATTACTGGCGATAATACCTCAAACGCGTCCTCGATGTCCTCGGCACTTTCCGAAGCGTTTGCCACGGCGTCAGAGTGATATTTAAGAATGAAATACTGATCAGCCGTAGCGAGAGCGATGAGCGAAGCATTTTCCGCCCAATAAACGTGAGTGGGCTGTATATCAATGCGACGAACGAGTTTAAGTGTTTCCCAGTCGAAGAAGGAGAGACCCGAACCCGACGACACACCGAGCATGAAACCACCAAAGATTGCTGAAAGTAACGTGACAATTTAGGCATCTTGTTCTGAAGATAAATTCGCTAATGAAAGATCATCACTCTCTCTCTCTTACCATCGACACCGAAATCCGGCATAATGGTTTTCTTTTCTTTAAAATTCTTGAATACTTTGACGGTCGAGGAGCTTTCACGCACCGCATACTGACTCGAGTCAGACGCCCAAACAAATTCCAGAGCTTGACCGAACGCTTTGTTTCTCAGAGCCATCGATGTATAAATTATGTATTCGCCGTCGCCGCAAACAACGAGAAACCGTCCGTTCGGATTGTGCTGAATCGTTTGCGGATATATTTCACAAGCACCCATGTCCTTGACTGCTAGTGGCAAACGTTCACCGTCCTGGGCTTCCTCGCCGAGCGCCTTGAGATTGACCTGTTGAATCTCGCTGTGTCGCGCCCATACGATTTTTCCACCCATCGAATCCATCGATACGGCCGGCTCTTCACGGCCAACTTTCACCATAACGCTACCCTCGTCGTAACCGATCGCAACGTTATTCGAACCGCGCATACTCGCGATCGTCCAGACTCTCTCGAAGCCATAATTCAACGAGCACTCGAGCCTGTAAGTTCCCGCGTGCCAGATTCTCACTGTACCGTCCTCCGAACCCGTCAGCACTATCGGCAATTCCGGATGAAAGCAAACCGCCGAGATATTCTGCGTATGTCCCTCGAGAGTCTGAACGCAAGTTTTATTCTGATAGTCCCAGATCTTGACGTACTTGTCGTCGGCTCCCGATATCAAATAGGGCTTGTCACCGCCGTGATAATAATCAACGCAATTCACACCTTTTTCGTGACCCTCGAGTGTAAAATTCGCCGTAGACGAACCCAACTGCCAGACCTTGACGTTTCTGTCGAGCGAAGCACTCGCAAATGTATTGTTGTCTTTTGGATTGAACACTATCTGCATAACGTAGTGCGTATGACCATCAAAGACTTGCTGACAGCGCCATGCTTTTTCCCAGTTCCAGAGTTTGATAAGCATGTCGTCTGAATAGAAGAAAAAACGAGTTGTTTTACATATCCGACGCACGCTCAGCGACGATACAAAGTATGATAGGCATGAAACGAGGATAGACCAAGAAATTTGGTAATGAATAATAAATATGGACAATTTTGTAATTTAGGGTGTTAGCCTAACGTTCAATTTCGGAAAACGTTGCTATTTAATTTTTTTAAAGTTTTTACCGCTATTTTTCACTAGCGTTATAAAATTGTACGATACAAACAACTGTATACTAACCACTGCTGGTGAGAATGAACGGTTGCGTTGGATGTACAGCGATGCATCGCACATAGTCGCTGTGAGCCTCGAAAGCATGCACTCTCTCCAAAGTATTATAATTAAATACTCTGACTTGCATATCGTCCGATCCAGTGACCACCCAATTTTTGCGGGTAACAAATTTTGCTGCTCTAACGGGCAAATCGCATACTTCAAAGGTCTTGACGAGAGCCTGCGTTTCGTGATTCCAGATGTTGACGTGGCCCTGATAGAGAGAGCACAGCATCCATGGTTCCGTAGGATGAAGATCGACGCTCTTTACTCTGTCCGATCTCGCGGTCAATTTACGCTTAATGTCCAGTCGCAGCGGCTGCAAGAACAGTCGCTGTTATCATTTCTATTTCTTTTTTTATTTTTTTTACGATCTGATGATGCAACGAGTTACAGTGAATTGTAACTCGCAATGAATCAGATTTCATACAGGAAACATCGGGTTATGAGACATCGGTAGGAACATATGTCCTTAATATGAAATCAACGAGACTTTACGAATTAACCTCATTTTCCGAAGATACTCGATAATATGGCTAAAATAAAGGAACGGATTCGATTGTTCGAATGGTGAAAGGAAAAAAACATGTGAAACGAGCGAGTTAACGTTTTGACGTGTGCGATAGGCGTACGTGTGATGAATGTCACCGTAAAGAACAAACAAAATTGTAGTGCCGGTCGTTTAATCGATAATTCACGTGACATTGTGGTTATTGTTGATTTTTAACGTACCATTTTTCGCTGTTTGATCGTTTATCCACTGTGTTTAATAATGACGAGACGTAAAGAAAAATATACGCGAGGGGAGATCCGAAAAAGATACCGCTGCCATGAAGTTAGGACGTGGCCGATATTTGTCGTTGCGATCTCTGGAGAAAAACATGGCGCCCGCTGCGCGCCTCAAGCTAGCAAAGAACTTCTTTTTTTATTTTCCTTTCCAATTCGAACGATTATCAATGGGTGTTGAAAAGTTTTGGCGAATTATACAGATAATTGATAGAATATCGTTTTGTTTTTTTAAATATTTCAAGGACTATTATATTTGATAGATAGGAGTATATGCGAGACTCAAAATTATCAACAGAGCCGCCGCTTTTTTTTCTCGGAAATATCGTTGGTAAAACAGCAAACCATGTCCAACCCACGGTAAGGTAGGGAGATATTTTTTTGAATCGGCGCAGAGAGGGGAGCAGGTACTTTTCCATCGGAAGATAAAAGATAAATACTAATGAGTCAGTATGCGTTCTCAATGAAATGAAATTTTGAAAAAATCAATTGCATGAAAGATACCAAGATTATCGAGTTTCAACAATAATAACACTAAATAGTTGTTGATAAGGAATTTTAGAAGATGTTTCTTAACCAATTATCCTGAACACTTGTTTATCTTTCTTATGAAATGTTATTAGGAATTACTGATTTTTTAATAGCTTTAAATAACAGGTATTATAGTAAAAATACGGTTGTGTGATTTCCTAAAGGATGGAACTATATCGACGTTTGTTCTCCTACTGATAACACGTAAATACAAAAATAAAATTTACTAAAAGTGATCATATAACGTAAAACCGATATCTCGAAAATTGACAAGATTACTTCTGAGTCTTATTAAGAATAGACAAACATTGCGGATATTTGGTCATTATCGTTTATATACACGAGGATTGTTAACTTTTTTTTCCAATTTCTCTCTTTGTTTCTCATTCCTGTGGACTGTGTGAACGGCTTAAATTGCTCTCGATGCTAGGACGGAATTACAGAGTACTCTACAGATTTGTATAGAAATTAGACTTGGCACGAGTAGATTCGATTCAGGCTACCTTCACTTTCACCCTCTATTCCTCTGTTTCGTGTTAAAAGTAGGTCGCTCATGGAAACCTCACGAAGAACTCGCGGCACCCTCATTATTATTCGACTCTCTAGCTCAAATTTTTTTTTCATTCTCTTCTTCCTTCCTTCGAGTTCATTTAAATCGTACATTCAGGGACTATTTACTTCGCCCCGGATATTTCGAACCGATCGTTGCATATATTTATCGATTTTTCTTGATTCTTTCCTTGTATTTCACAAAATTGCCATTTCTACACTACGATCCACGCTGACATCGTGAATTGCTTATGCTGTTTCGTTAACTGGGTAATCGTTGGTAGTCGCAAGAGTCGTAGACTTTCTCGGCTGTCGTCGCCCAACAGAATTGCTGAAAGAATTAAGAAAAGTATAACTTTCGTAAATGTGTGTCGAACTACATGATTTTGTCGTTGCTGTTAAATTGAGCGTGAGAAGAAACGAAGAAAAAAGGCTCAAGGCCTCTCAACACTATAAAGTATCAGGTAGATTAGAAAATTTGCAGACTTACCGAAAATTGAAACGGTAGTGCTATCGCTTTTGATCGTTTTGCTTCCTGATGGAGAATTTTACGCGATGGTCAATTTTTGTTTCTAAACATTGTGTAAGTATTGTATATTTTTCATGTTTACGCTGATTGCTGTTGGGAATCGGGACAATTTCAGAAAACGAGTCAACCAGAAATGTGCAATAAATCTTTTCAAAATTATCGCATCAACGTCAATGGTTTTGTCGATAATGTTTTTAAAACAATTTTTTCTAGCAATAATTTTTGAATGAAATGTACAAGAAGTGAAATGCTTGCTCTATCGGCATAGTAATTTTCTCACAACGTATGGATCATGCTCATTTGTGTACTTGATAACCTTGTAAATTCATATATTACGAATTCATTATTCCCAATTCAAAAATCGCAAAACGAAGTAAAAAAAAATAAATAAATTCCAATGTAAATAAGATTTCGTACCGATAGATCTTGGATGGGAAAACGATGGCGGAAGAACCGAATGGAATTGACACTTTACGGGATAAGTAATGGCTGTTTCGCGGTTTGTTCTTTCCTGAAAACTTTAACAAGAATGATGTATATAGTGGCCGCTAGATCGAAGATCGTATCAATGGACAAGAAGAAAATAACCTGGGTCTCTATACGATCATTTATCGTAAACTTGCTGGCCGCTCGTCTCGTCGTAAATTTAAATATGGAATAGCGGAAGAAAAAAAAAATGTGACCTCGAGGATTGAGATTTCAACGCGTGGACAATGCGAGGATATGGTACTTTTTTTTCTCTCGAACAGATGAGTTTGCTAGTGACGGATAGGCCACGCTCGGAAGAAGCAAACAAAAACACGTCATATCGAATGTATGATGTACGTTACATGCATATTTCTATCGCATGTTTTTATCATTCTTTTAACTTCTATAAAATAATTATTACTCGAACATATCTCGCGATTTTCGTACTAATCGCGAGCGATGATTGTATCTCATCGCTCTCACGGTTGTCTCGAATATCAAGAGTGCTGTCGCGCCGAGTATAAAAATGATCGTCTCAAGGCAGCTTAAAGGTTGGATCACGCCATGAAATAAAGTAGCCACCCTCTCAATGGCCCCATCTCACAATGTGAAAGAATCGAAGGCAAACTTCGAGTGCCCCGGAGCGTGATTCGCGAGTTGTTTCTCGTTATGGTTGTACGAAGAAACAGCGAATCTCAGCGTGGTGGAATCATCCAAACGAAAATTGTGAAGTGATTGATTTTAATCACGTATATACGAGTATACACGTACATATAGATATATAAGTGAATTTGGTTTAATTCTGGTACATGGTATACAATCTCAAACTAGTGAGGGAAGAAGAAGATGACGAAGAAGAAGAAGAAGAAGAAGAAAAGATGAAGAAGGCTTGTCGACGGTATACAAGTTTCAGTGACTTGACCGTTTTTCGAGCACTACCTACGGGGACTCGTCGAGGTCAATCAGTCCCCCGTATATTTGTCGATTGTTGCAGTCTTCCATTACTTCTGCGAGAAATAATTGACAATGACATATTTATACGCGTTGCATATACTTTTGAGAGCCGGGGCAAGGCGGTGATCGTAAATTATTGAAATTCTATTATTATTTGCATTATTCATTTCCGCAGATATTTAAGGTTTTTTTGTAGGAAAATAAAAAGGAATCGTTTTGGATATTTAGGATGTTTTTATTTACATATTAAAGATACAAAAAAACATTTTTTTGAAAAAATTTAATAGTTTATTATTATTTTTATTATTGATCGAAGTTGGCACCTCGAAAAAAAAAGCGCGTGGGTGGCCCCGGTGATTTTGGCTCTTGATGTCATCTGAAATCGAAAATTCTTGGTAATTCTTAATCTATAGACATGTCATTCTGGTCGGAACTAATGAAGTTAAATTTCATGGATAAATAACAAAATGGCGGACTTTGGAGAAAAAAAACTTTTTTCCAAAGTCCGCCATTTTGTTATTTATCCATGATATTTAAATTCAGTAGTTTCGACCAGAATGACATGTCTATAGATTAAGAATTATCAAGAATTTTTGATAAAGTTAAATTTCATGGATAAATAACAAAATGGCGGACTTTGGAAAAAGTTTTTTTTTCCAAAGTCCGCCATTTTGTTATTTATCCATGAAATTTAACTTCAGTAGTTCCGACCAGAATGACATGTCTATAGATTAAGAATTATCAAGAATTTTTGATTTCAGCTAACATAAAGAGCCAAAATCACCGGGGCCACCCACGCGCTTTTTTTTTCGAGGTGCCGACTTCGATCAATAATAATAATAATAACAATAATAAACTATTAAATTTAAAAACAAAATTTTTTTTTTGTATCATTAATATGTAAATAAAAACATCCTAAATATCCAAAACGATTCATTTTTACTTTCCAACAAAAAAACGCCCTCCAAAAAAGACATGAAAATCGGCTTAAGTTACCAGACTACTACCTTAAGGAACCGCGTAATCGGAAGTTTTTGGAAACAGATTTTACGGTCCATGGCCGATTTTACGATACCTCAAAGCCCGTTGAATTACGTTAGAGACAAAAAGAGCAAATTGGCACTCGCGCACAAACGAGACAACATGAATTATATAATAATTGCCATAGATGTATGTTTGACCCCGAGAAATTCCGGTTTGATGTTTGACGGCATGTTTTTACCCGAGCCCAAAGTGCTCGTGTCAGGGTCATCGTAATTTTCTATAAGGACACTGAAAAAAAAAAAATTTTGATGATAAAGATTTGCATATCTCGAATTGTCATTAACATCAATGCAACAACAACGATCACTGTACTCGTTATGTCGAAGAATTTCAACAAAATTTGTACGATTTTGCTTGTTTTTTTTAATGACAGTCTCGTGACGATAATCTTTGCGTTTGTTTCACAGTCGAATTATTTTATTTCAGCTCCAATGATGAAGAGTCGTAGTCACAAGAGTAATAATACGTTTCGTTACTACGATGTGCGGGAACTGGCTAATTAGCATCACAATTTTTTTTTTAAACTGATGTTTATATAATAGTGCGATTATATTACATAATAATTCGTCTTTTTTTGACGAGAATACCTTTTTTTTTCATCATAGTTTAATCGGAATGCAACGTAGTAGCGCTTCCGTGTCTGTAGTACAAAATACGCTCAGTTAAGGGGGGAAATAGGGTTAGACGGTTCAAAAAATCGATTCTTTTTTATTTCATAAATTGTTAGTGAAACTATTGAAAAATACGTTCCCGAAATTTGAAATGAAAATTCCGACTCGTTCTATTGTTATAAGCCATTAAAGTGAGTAGCTCTCCTTCAGGCCCCGAGCGCGCCATATGTTTCAAACGCGTTTTTCTGAAAACGACTTTTTTTGAACTTGCGTACACGCTAGTTTGAAAAGTTTTCGACCAATCGTTTTGAAAATTGGCAGTTACTTTCTTCATAGTATTGCGCTCTATATGAACCTAAAATCGGAATATTATCATTATTAAAAATAATTTTTTTTTTGCAAATAAAGTTGTAAAAAATGGCAAAAAATCATGCTTTTTGGTTTGACCCCTGTAAAAAATTAAATTTTCTATTTTTTTGATAGCATTTAGGTTCATATAGAAGAGAGACATATAATAAAAGTAAATTCCAACCTCGTTTGATTTCAGATGAAAATTGCGGCTTCCAGAAAGTAAAAAAATGCAAAATGCTGAGTCTGATTGTGACCTGAAATATGGGGTCGCTAATATTTTATAGTATATACTTAAATATATGTATAAAAATTTTATAGTATATACTTAAATATATGTAAAAAATATTCTCAAAGTTTCAATAAATTTTATTAATTTTTTATACTAAAAAAAAATTCATGAAAATCATTGTGAAAACGCTGTCCTAACCCTATTTCCCCCCTTAAACGTGCGCCAAAGGTATTGACATTTTTACGTATAATAAAAACACTCAATGAGCAATATTACCCCTGCGAGATAAGCATTTTTGTAAAATAAAATAATGCAACGAATCGATTTACTGATTAAATGCCAATAATATAAGGAAATTCGCTGGGAATAATAAAAAGAAAAGATCTCGAGCTCGAAGGTCGCATGTGTCAAGTTCGTTGGGTTCTCATCAGTGAGCAAAAAAAAAAAGCGTATATGGGTTCTGCTGTAAAATATGTTTCGCTTAAAAATTACAAGGCTCGTTATAATTCTACACAAAACCCGAATAAATCGTCAGAATGTAATCAAATTTATAATATATTATTCGTTCATCATTTTTGCCAGCGAAAATACTAAAAATAGCAAAGTCTCGATTTTGTTACGATTTATTAATTTTAATCTTGAAATCAATAATTCTGTTATAATTCACTCGTTGAATGTTATAATCTATTATTTTCAATTCATCTTCGTTATATCTTCAATTTTTAATCGTATCAACGATTTTATCACTATGCAATGCTTAACTTTATCGATTACACAGAAATGTTCTCTCCTTCCCTCTCTCTCTCAAGTTTACGGTCAAGAGTGTTTTGCCACTCGAATAATTTTTTTTCCAGCATCAACCTCTTTTTCACTAGATCTTTTTATGACAAACAAGTGTGCGCTCAATTAAACGCTACTCTTTTCTCGCACGCTACATGGATTTATTAACTCCCCAGGTAGTAATTAATGAATCTAACGAGAGCTGAGAAAAGCAATACTTTTACGAATTAGAGCTCGGTTAGAAGAGAATTAAAAAAAAAAGAAAAGATTAAAACAAATCAACATGGTAGACTGTGTTTTTACTTGAGAGTATACAGCAATAAAAGAATGCCGCCCGCGCAAATATGCCGTGATTAGATTCATCTGGTGCCGTGGATATGTCTGTCGGTGAGCCGTGACCGAGTTTATTCTTCGTTTGACGCGTTGGGTCAATCAAATAATATCCTCTCACGACTATGAACGAGCGAAGATGTACATTTTTTTTACTGGCCACTAATTCCGTCAAGAAAAGTGCGCAAGATTCTCGCTGAGACTCAATCACACGTATAGATATATATATTTATTATATCTACACATATACGTACATGTGGGAAATAGAGACATTGGTTAAATTACATATCGATGATGTGTCGGCGCAGTTGCGTCGTCAGTATAGTCATGGGAATGTCATTAATTTTATCCTCATCTTTTGATAAAATTCCGATTGTATTATATATCCGATAATTATTAATCAGAATGAAAATAAGATAATAATGTTTTTATATGTCCAAAACAATCGAGGATGAATTCGTACAGTCGTGTTGAAACAGTACTCAATTTTAAAAAATTGTTTCTACAATCACTTCACGAAGCATTGCCTTCAATTTTTCTTTTTGTCGGTCTGTTCAATAGTCAATACAGCGAATGATTAAAGAAACCAACGACTCAACATAGAGTTCGTCTAATTTATTGCAATTTTTCAGAAGATCAATTTTCAACTTTTCGACAAATGAAATAAATTATGGGAAGTAAAATCATCACAAATAAGACTATTATTATGAATTTTTTGATTCACGAATGAAAAAGACAATGTACTTCCGGGCCATTGCAATAAATTGTGAATTCTCGCGATTTTTTAAAAACGTTATAAATCCATGGAATTCACAAAAATGATTCGCATTTTCGAATTTAAATTTGTAGTAAAAAATGTGCAAATTTTTGCGATATTAATACACTAATTAGTCGTGACATCTGGGGATTGTGAAAATGGCTAAAAAAAAAAAAATTTAGTACTGTTTGACTACGACTGTACGATAGATCTTTAAGGCAGTCGTCTGGTCTAGAGCGAGCTTTTTGACGTCATTTCTAATGTGCAATAACGTTTAAACCGTTGAAGTTGTCTTGATGAAAATTTACACGTGCATTTTTTGATCCTTAGAGAATACTTGTACATTAAAAAAAAAAATTATTTTAAATATTTTCATGTAGTTTTTTGCCTTGTTGCAACATGGTGCGCCGAAATCGGAGCCCACTCTGGACGATGTTGTATGCATCTGAAAAAAAAAATATATATATATTCTCAATCTGTATGAGTATTCTGAGCACTGGTAGCAGAATTGAGTCAAACAATAATTTTGCCGACATTTTATAACTCGTCGAATACGAAAATGTATGAAATGTATGTATGAAATATCATTAATGAAAGTTCAACAGGCCGGCATTTGGTCAACATTTTTTTTAAGTACCAATTCTGCTACCAGTGCTCAGAATACTCATACAGATTGAGAATATATATAAATTTTTTTGTTTCAGATGCATACAACATCGTCCAGAGTGGGCGCCGATTTCGGCGCACCATGTTGCAACAAGGCAAAAAACTACATGAAAATATTTAAAATAATTTTTTTTTCAAATGTACAAGTATTCTGTAAGGATCAATAAATGCACGTGTAAATTTTCATCAAGACAACTTCAACGGTTTGAACGTTATTGCACATTAGAAATGACGTCAAAAATCTCGCTCTATTCCAGACGACTGCCTTAAATACCGGATATTCGTTTTACGAATAGACTATACGAGGTCTGTTCAAAAAGTATCGTGAATTTTGAATTTCTGCGGGCTACGTATATTCGATTTTCGATTTTGTTGTGGCGTTAGGTTGGTACTCGTGTCCCTCACTTATGCTGAAAAAATCGGCTATTTTGAATGTTTAGTTAATTTTTGACAGCCATTTTGGTTAGACGTGTTTTGGCTTGTCTTCGATTTTTGCCTATTCCAAAAAAGCAGTTTCCATTGCGATGATTAAGCTTTGGTTTCCGCGTCATAACCATAAACCCATGATTCGTCACCAGTTACGACCCTCTGGAGCAAATTTGGGTCGTCGCGGACCGAGTCCAACAGCTCCTCAGCAATGTTAACGCGACACTGTTTTTGTTCGAAATTGAGCAATTTTGGCACGAATTTCGCGGCGACCCGTCTCATGCCCAAATCATTGGTAAAAATCGAATAGCACGACCCAATCGATATGTTTAGTTCCTCGGCAACTTCTCTAATGGTAATTCGACGATTGGCCAATATTATTGTCTTCGCTTCATCAATTTTTTCGTCTGTTGTTGATGTGCTCGGGCGTCCGGAACGCATTTCGTTGTTCGCATCTTCTCGGCCCTCTGAGAACATTTTGTACCATCGATAAACGTTGCTTTGGTCCAAGGTAGCTTAACCATATGCCACAGTCAACATTCGGAATGCGTCCGCGCACTTAATTTTGTTTTTCACACAAAATTTCCTACAGATTCTTTGATCCATTTTTTGGAATAGGCAAAAATCGAAGACAAGCCAAAACACGTCTAACCAAAACAGCTGTCAACGATTAACTAAACATTCAAAATGGCCGATTTTTTCAGCATAAGTGAGGGACACGAGTACCAACCTAACGCCACAAAAAAATCGAAAATCGAATATACGTAGCCCGCGGAAATTCAAAATTCGCGATACTTTTTGAACAGACCTCGTATATACAAGCAACATATAGAGTCATTTGACATCCGTATAATTTCGAGCCAAAAAGCGTTGTTACTAACTCCCAAGTCTCGTTAATCGCTGATGTACGTTTTCGTTCGTTCGTTATGGTGTTTGTCTTTTTTTTTGTCCAATAGGAAATAAATTCCAACATTCTCGCGGACATATCGAGCAAAGTATGGCTCGTATGTGGAATGGGCCAGGAATTTGTAATATTTAATTCTTGTATGGAGTCAAAGACAAATTCTTAGCGACGAATACAAGAGAGTCTCGTAATAGTTTTGCTCGCGATATTCTATGAGAATCGTGTGATGTGCAAGACACAAGACGTACAGAGAGAAGAACGTGAATTGGTTTTACTTGCAACGTTTCTAATTATATATCTAAACATCGAGAGAGAATCGAGAACACCGCGATTATTCTTATGATGCGGGCTATGAGAACTATAAAAAGTTAATGGAAAAAGAGGTCAAGACTATATTGCCCGTGTGTACATGGCAATAAAATATAACATGCGTGTATGGTCAAATAGTCAGTAGTGAGAGTGATGTCTCTTCGCGAGACGCGATTCATTTTGATTTTTCGTTAAACACCCTCAACGTCACGTTATGCCACAATTATTTTAATCCTTCTTTTCGTCTCGACATCGCGAAACGTCATTCGAACACTCGCGAATAACCATCGAACCCCAACAGCAAAGATTTTTTGTGTCTTTGCTTTCGTTACATCTTTTGGAGACGATCGAGCAATGAAGGGCATTGTAAAAAAAAAGTACAAGAGCAAAATTAATTTCTCTTGACAACCGGTAAAGTACAAACGCAAATATCGAGTAAATAATTAATTTTTACTGTTGCAAACTGTGGCCAATATTTGACTGTTTCGCATTCCCTCTCATGCATCCAATTATTTTATTTCTATTTACGATCCTGTTTCTCAAAGACTATATACCGCTGCATTTTGATGCTGCGATGATATTCGCTACGGTAGAGAGAGGTCAGTGAACTCTTAGCCTGACGGTAGTCACGCGACCTTCTTTCACTTTTCGCTGTAAGCAACGAGAAGATCCTCGGGAAGTCGAGCAACGACTATTACTTCGAATATGGCTCCGTCATCGTCAGAAGTTCGTTGCGTCGAGGATTGAAATTGGATTTCTTCCCGGAAAAGCCTAAAAATGTCGTAAAACTATTTTTACTTCCTTGGAACGTCGTAAACTTGAAAAAAATCGCGATGAAAGGATATAAAAATAATGTTTGTAGAATACAAAAAATCTTAGTCGTACAAATTGTACGATTAAAAACCAATAAAAATATCCCTTTTATCAACTGTCCCACTTTTATTTAATTAACTCTGTTTTTTCACCATCTCCCATAAACTTCCAGATTGTTACAGCCGCGCAATACGCACGATCGATTAAAGAGAACTTAGATCACACGAAACCATCGCGGATCTCTCAAACTCAAAGAGGACGAGTTTCAATACGTAACAATAGAGAAGATTTACAACGAAAAAAAAAAAAACTACGACGAAGTACAGGGGGAAATATAGGGGGACAATTTGTGTGCTGCAATTATATTGTCCATCCTCCATTTTCCTCTTCACGGTAATTGACTATTCAGCTCCTGGTGTGTAACATACTTGCGACTTAAATTATCACGGTAGAAATAAATTCTCGCTGGACATCGCGAGAATTGTATCTTTTTAACGCTATTTTTTCCTTTCACAAGGTCAAGATACAAATTAAGTCAACACAGTAAACACAAATTATTGTAAAACGTCGTGAAAAACACTCACTAGGTTCATGGTAATTTTTATCACATCATCACTACAAAAAGTGAAATAAAAAATGTACAAACATTGAATTGACAGTCTCTCTTTCCGGCGTATAAAATTTGTGAATTTTTAACGAGATCAATGAATCTATCGAAAACAATAGGTATATTGATATTATCATTACCCTTTTACCCCGTTGAATCGAGATCAGGAAGCCGATAATGAAGAATGTTAATTAGGCGTTACAACTTTTACGGATTAAAAAAATACACTTCGCGAGATCGTTGTCTCGTGTGTGTATGCACGACGATGCGTTAAATTGCCATTACGAAAACCAAATCTGATATCTCTCTCGAGCGGATGGCCTTACGACGAGGGTCGACATGATATTTCGAGAAGAGCGAGAGAGGTTAATCCGAAAGTACATATATTATGGATTATCGAAGGAAATGATCGAATCGTGCCACTCGAAGCGTGCCTATCTTGATTTGGGGAAAAAAAAAAAACACTGCGAACTTACGGGAAATTGTTCGCATCTAGTTTGTACTCTGTAAACACATTGCGAAGACTTTGAAATCGGTCTGATTCGCGTGAAAATATAATAATCGCTTATGTCATGTTATATACAATAAATTACGTGAATAGAATCGAAACGAAATTTCAATTCCGATCTTTGGTGAATATATGAAAAATGGAAAAATGATATGCCGATCTATTCAACGAACTATATCAGCAAATCGAATATTTGGCAAGGGTCAAAACGGCACATAGAACATTTTTAACACAAATTATATATGTATTTGCGAAATAGTGAGTAGAGGAGCCACTGAGATCTCGAAGAACAAGAATATTCGTTGGTAGTCGTATTTTTAGCCGTTTTTGGTGAGAGTCCAAAACGACCGAAAGAAAAACCCTGAGAGTACATGTTTACCCGCAAAAATGATTCGAAATGCGAAATTAGAGTGGCTAGTATAACGCTAATATTTTAATCATCGCGCGTAGAAACTTCACGACGAGAGATGATCTCTCGATTTGCAACAAAGAGAGAGAGAGAGAGAGAGGTCGTACTCGCAACAAACATTGCGTTGACGTTATAAATTACTAGAGGTTGATTTTTTCCGACAGGAGGGTTTTAATTTATCTCGAGCTGTTATCGATTATGCAGTCGTATTAAGGGGGGAAATAGGGTTAGACGGTTCAAAAAATCGATTTTTTTTTAATTTCATAAATTGTTAGTAAAACTATTGAAAAATATGTTTCCAAAATTTTAAATGAAAGTTCCGACTCGTTCTATTGTTATAAACCATTAAAGTGAGTAGCTCTCCTTTAGGCCCCGAGCGCGCCACGTGTATAACCGAGCGGTCACTATTTTTTCAAACGCGTTTTTCTGAAAACGACTTTTTGTGAACTTGCGTACACGCTGTTTTGAAAAGTTTTCAACCATTCGTTTTGAAAATTGGCAGTTACTTTCTTCATAGTATTGCGCTCTACATGAACCTAAAATCGGAATATTATCATTATTTAAAATAATTTTTTTTTGCAAATAAAGTTGTAAAAAATGGAAAAAAATCATGCATTTTTGTTTTGACCCCTGTAAAAAATTCAATTTTCTATTTTTTTGATAGCATTTAGGTTCATATAGAAGAGAGACGTATAATAAAAGTAAATTAAAACCCCGTTTGATTTCAGATGAAAATTGCGGCTTCCAGAATGTACACAAAATGCTAAGTCTGATTGTGACCTGCGATATGGGGTCGCTAATATCTTCGGTGTTTTTCAAGGAAAGTCTTCGAAAATTTTATAGTACATACTTAAATATATGTATAAAATATTATCAAAGTTTCAATAAATTATATTCATTTTTTATAGTATAAAAAAATTCATGAAAATCATTGAGAAAACACTGTCCTAACCCTATTTCCCCCCTTAAAGACGCGTATATATTTACATAGTAGAAAATCGAACTTTCCAACGATGTTACCTCGTACTCGGTACATATACTTTCGTGTTACACAAGCATCGGAATACTCGGATACATACACAAAGGAGAAATACCCGTGGCAAACTAATGAAAAATTCCATCGAGTTTATCGCGCTTTATGAATTTCCGAGAATTGTTCGACTACCAACTAGCAATTTTCGACGATGTGTATTATATTTTTTATTACTTTTTAAGCTTCTTCATTCTTGTAAATAGCAAATCTAATATTTGTCCATTGTTATCTACGCTCTCGAACAATTAAATTCCGACAATTAAAATCACGTTTGATGAGGCTCACTTTCGTTTCTTGAAATGGTCATGAGCCACAGGAAAACTTCCGGTTTCATGTCCGCACATACACGCCCTAACCGCTTCTCGGTACAGCCATAATGAACAGATACCGGTTGGCCATTCTCGATATACCGGATGGTTTAGCCACATATTTAGATACAAAAAAAGTATATATGAACTTTTCCAAGAGAAGTGAGCCAGTTTATTGCTGGCGATGAAAAGATTTTCAGGCTCATCTTAAAATTCAGTTGTAGTTTGTTCCGTTTATAATTGATATGGAAAAAAAAAATTAGGACTGCGAATTAACTGAAATTTATGTTATTTATCATACCTTTTGTATGTCGGACGCGAAAAAGACGAAAAGAAAAATTTCACGTGTTTATTCAAACCGTGAAAGTAATCTCTAAACAATATATAAAAATTAGATTTATGGAGACGTTCTAACGACTCAATAATTAAAGAAGTGGACAAAGAATGTGGTTTTTTTTTAAACCCGTACAGTGACTGTCTTTGAAACGAGGCGAAACGGAAGAATCGTGAAAATTTGAAATCTTACGAAAGTAAACGAGTTTCAGCAGCAAATTCGTGTCCCATTAGATTCGAGGCATGGGGGGTCAATGAATCTCTCATCATTGGGACAATGATCGATGAAGCATTACGTTTGGCTGTTCTTTTAGATCTGAGGATACACGTATCGCCTTCGGCGTCACGGTTTCGTTCCGAGTAGTGGACCTCGAATGACCAAGATAATTGAAGTAATTATACTTTTTTTTAACTCCGAAAAGCTGATTCAATGATCGAAAAATCGAGTTATAAGTTTGATAAGTTTTTTTGCCCAGTGTTTACTTCCGCAATTATCACTGGCCGCCCGGTAAGGATCCGTTTAGAGATTCGATCGGATCCCAAGACCGAAATTAAACGGTCGTAAAATGGATTCCGACGGGGATCCCGGACTGGATACCTAATTGTGTCCAGCAGGCTGATTCGCCGAGAATCAGCCTGTCGACCATCGTCCAGAAAGTAATTTTTTTCGATTTTTGCGTTTGTTCCGATAATTTTTTCGAATTTTCAACAAAAACTCGACGTCATTCAGCGGAAAATTTCCGGTCGAATAGGGCATCGGAACATTGCAAAAAAAACGAAATAAAGAAATTTGTGCTCTCTTTTTCAAAAACCTTAAGGGGGGAAATAGGGTTAGACGGTTCAAAAAATCGATTTTTTTTTTATTTCATAAATTGTTAGTGAGACTATTGAAAAATATGTTCCGAAAATTTTAAATGAAAATTCCGACTCGTTCTATTGTTATAAGCCATTAAGGGGGGAAATAAGGTTAGGACAGCGTTTTCTCAATGATTTTCATGAATTTTTTTATAGTATAAAAAATGAATATAATTTATTGAAACTTTGAGAATATTTTGTACATATATTTAAGTATATACTATAAAATTTTTGAAGAATTTCCTTGAAAAACACCGCAGATATTAGCGACCCCATATTGCAGGTCACAATCAGACTCAGCATTTTGCTATTTTTTCAAACGCGTTTTTCTGAAAACGACTTTTTTTGAACTTGCGTACACGCTAGTTTGAAAAGTTTTCAACCAATCGTTTTGAAAATTAGCAGTTACTTTCTTCATAGTATTGCGCTCTATATGAACCTAAAATCGGACTACTATCATTATTTAAAATATTTTTTTTTTTTGCAAATAAAGTCGTTAAAAAAGGCAAAAAATGGCTTATTTGTTTTGACCCCTGTAAAAAATTCAATTTTCTATTTTTTTGATAGCATTTAGGTTCATATAGAAGAGAGACATATAATAAAAGTAAATTCCAACCTCGTTTGAGTTCAGATGAAAATTGCGGCTTCCAGAATGTACGCAAAATGCTGAGTCTGATTGAGACCTGCAATATGGGGTCGCTAATATCTGCGGTGTTTTTCAAGAAAATTCTTCAAAAATTTTATAGTATATACTTAAATATATGTATGAAATATGCTCAAAGTTTCAATAAATTATATTCATTTTTTATACTATAAAAAAATTCATGAAAATCATTGAGAAAACGCTGTCCTAATCCTATTTCCGCCCTTAAATATCGAAATTTTAATCCGGGACACGGTTTGCGATTCAGCTGTAACCCGAAGGGAATACCGAATTTGGGGCGTCCCCGACAAATTCCGATCGAGGCTTTATCGGAAATGTGAATTGAAATACCGCATCCAGGAAACAAGCCTGGGGACCGACCCGGGATCAAGCAGGGACTCCCTTTTTACGGCTTTTCACGGCTACTTTCTAACAGATCTGAATTTTGCTGAAAGCCAGGATTCCCTAACAAATTTCTGTACGGTTGGGTATCAATTTGAAACAAAAAAAAACAAAATGTTATAACTTGTCGTTTCTCTTTCTATGCGGCATACAGTTTTATACTCGGGCAAATTGAAAATAACACGGAAACTGTGGCTGTTCGGTGAATGCATTTGAAATCCTCTCTTTCGTTCTTCTTCAGTTCTCAAACGCGAAAGACAACCGATTAATGGCCGAGCGAGTCGATGACCGAGACGTCGAGCCTCGAAATCGTTATGCAAAATGTGGTTTAACGTAATGATGAGATGGTAGACTAATAATATATATAGCGTTTGCCGCATTCGCTCGGTTACCTCACTCCATTATACTCGTATTATGTTCGTATTACAAAGATGAAATTTAACCAATTTGCTGAGATTGTAATATCGTATATAATCATATCGGGAGACGCAGCGTCTGGACGCCAAGTAATAATAATGAAAAACAAAAAATCAATTATATAAAGGTATACGATAGTAAAAACGATATTTTAAAGTTCAGAAATGAAAAAAAACAAAAAACTGCGTAGTCAAGTATCCATTATTATTCTGCGCAACAAAGATGGAGATCGAATGTAAAACGATTAACGATAATTGCCGAACAAACGAGAATAATAGAAACAAAAAATATTCATTATAAAAGAATGATCTGTTCGCAATATTCTAATCGAAAAAAAAGTGAGGAAAACTTCTCGTTGGTTATTCATTGACACAACTTTGTTAACATAACATGTTTTTATTTTTCCGTGTATTTAATAAGTATAGAATTTTTTCGAATTTTTGTATTTTGTTGAAAAATGACTCTAAATGTCTCCGACACATATCGATCGAGCTCGATCTTTATTCAGTTATGAATTAACATAACAAATGAAATTGATCATCGAACGACTTAGTTTGAGGAAAGAAAAAATAAATCCCTGCAAATTATGAATCCTACATGGTTTCCTTACGACGTTCCCTCAAACACAACTATTGACTATAATTATTGTTCCTCCATATATTCATTGTCAAACATCAATCATTTCAAATTTAAAGATTGATTCGTAAAAAAATGTCCTCCAAATTTCTCAAAATATCCTGTCAATGTCCCAGACAACATTCCAGGATATTTAATTCATATTCGAAAAAAAAAAAAAATAGCGCGACAAGTGTGACCTATATACCAGTCATTAAACGATGCTAATGAAAGTATGTGGTAGCTTGTCGAGTGAACGAACGGAACGAATTACAATTGTACCGTGTTCTATCGTACAGCGAATGAATCAAAAGTCAATCGATTGCAATCAATTGTCGATATCAATGAACGAAGGCTCGAAGGAACAATTCAAGGGAGAGCTGTTCTTGGGAAAGGACAAATAGCTCGTCGATCAGGTGTATATTCAACCACATGTTTTTTTTTTTTTTTCTTAGCAATGCACTGTGTTTTCGATCAGTCATTCGGAGACACCGCGAGGACTCGCAGAATCTTTGACGTATCTCCTGTGGGGAACGACGAGCGGCTCCATGGTTGAGTGGAAAAGGGACCTCGTCGAACGAACGAATGAGCTATTAGCTAAAGGATCATTATCATCAGCTCGTGTCCAATGGAAGAGACATCGCACAAATCCTAGATTATAGACTATATGCTCATTCTCGTCACGTTTCCATGCGCTCTTATATGATTAATTTTTCACACTTTCATTGACGCTCTGATGATTACAGGTTTATGAGCTTTCGAAAAAAGTACTTTGAGTAATTCGCCAACACTTCTGTAACTCTGAGAAATAATTATTTATGCATGTGTACTATATTTTAGTGTTTCCATCCTCTCTAAACTCAAGATTGTACACGCTATTTAAGTGGACAAAACAAAATTATGACACTTGTTAGATCGAATTATCATTTCCACAATCGTTCTTAAGAGGGCAAATAGGGTTAGACGGTTCAAAAAATCGTTTTTTTTTATTTCATAAATTGTTAGTAAAACTATTGAAAAATATGTTCCCAAAATTTTAAATGAAAACTCCGACTCGTTCTATTGTTATAAGCCATTAAAGTGAGTAGCTCTCCTTCAGGCCCCGAGCGCGCCACATGTATAACCGAGCGTACTACTTTTTCAAACGCGTTTTTCTGAAAACGACTTTTTTTTAACTTGCGTACACGCTAGTTTGAAAAGTTTTCAACCAATCGTTTTCAAAATTGGCAGTTACTTTCTTCATAGTATTGCGCTCTATATGAACCTAAAATCGGAATATTATCATTATTTAAAATAATTTTTTTTTGCAAATAAAGTTGTAAAAAATGGCAAAAAATCATGCTTTTTTGTTTTGACCCCTGTAAAAAATTCAATTTTCTATTTTTTTGATAGCATTCAGGTTCATATAGAAGAGAGACATACAATAAAAGTAATTTCCAACCTCGTTTGATTTCAGATGAAAATTGCGGCTTCCAGAATGTACGCAAAAGGCTGAGTCTGATTGTGACCTGCAACATGGGGTCGCTAATATTTTCGGTGTTTTTCACGGAAATTCTTCAAAAATTTTATAGTATATACTCAAATATATGTATAAAATATTCTCAGAGTTTCAATAAATTATATTCATTTTTTATACTATAAAAAAATTCATGAAAATCATTGAGAAAACGCTGTCCTAACCCTTTTTCCCCTCTTAATGATATCACGATAAATCCCATTCCAACAATTCAGTTTTTTTTTCCAACACTGATTTATATGTTGCGTGGGAGCATACGAAACACGATTAACAATTGTTGATCGATAAGTCGCACGAAATTGGAGTGTATAACGAGAAAAAATAATGCTGATAAAAAAATCAATCGATAACGTGAGATCTAGCGACGAGATTTAACGTCACGCTTGTAAGATTGGAACACTTTATTAGGCGTCATTAGATCAAGGTGTCGGGTCATCGATAACGAAGTTTAAAGAGTATTTAACACACAAAAGTGACGAAGAATCGTGTTGAATGAAGTGAATTGTGATCTTGACGCAATTTTTTTAACAGATCAAAGTGAAAGATATACGAAGGAATATTTCGTGTAAATTAACGGGTCAATTGCATCGAAGTGTCGAGGCCGTGGAAAAAAAAGAAGAGAACCTTTGTTTCCTCGAAGGAAGGAGGATTCAGGAATATCTCTCGAAAGCCTTATGGAGCTTAAGGACAACTTCAACATCTCTTCCCGACCCTGGCCAACAATTTTTCAGTTCATCAAACCTTCACCTCGAAATTAAACACTTTGAGCTATCTTATTTTTACATTTCACTCGATGAAACGAGGTAGAAGTAACACTGTCGGGTAAAGTAAAATTGTCTCGTAAAAAGAATGAGGTTAACGTGATTTTATCTCGAGACGGGATAATTTGCTCTAGAATTCACCCTGATGTCCAAGATAATGTAGCTTGTTACGTGTTGCGAATGAATCAAATGAGGTCGGTGATAACAAATATATTTTTCATCGAATTGTTTCGATAAACGTAAATATTGTAGATTTTCTACGATTACGTATAAATTTATCATAGAAAAGTGAGGAATGCGGATTCCGCGATCATGAATTTTGGTCATGAAGTCTCGGCGATGTACGGGACGACTCGGGTTAACCGTGACCCAGAGCGACCTACATAAGAAGCTCGTTCCACTTGAGGCATCACTACCATTCCTTTCCGGATTAATCTTCCGGACGAGATATTCGTTAAACATAATTTGTTTTTTCCTGATTTAACTGAATTCACACTTAATTTTTTTTTTTTTTTTTATATTATTTTAACTGCAATTTGTTATTTTTTTTAACATTCGGCAATTCTACACTTAATTTGAGTTATAAAAAAATTGCCAAAAAACTTGAAACAATATTTTCTTTGCTTTCATATTCCGTGGTTGCTTCGAACAGAAATTTCTTCGAACAGGATGTTCGAAGCAATTTGTATGACTACGATGATTTTTTTTATAAGAGAATATATTGCTTTGAGTGTACATATGAAATGTGGTGAAATTTTCAAAATTGTTTTTGAACCATTGTTTTTAAATTATATTTTGATTTGGCAAAACAGAACACGACTGAATATGAAATAAGAAAAATAAATGAGAAAGTCACTTTGAGTCTTATGTCAGTAAAAATTTGTCGGTTCAAAACGAAGTGGATTATATTAAATCAGGCATTGAAAAGGGATAAAATTGGAGAAAAAAAAAAGATGAGAAGTTTCTAAAAAAAAAACCACTCGAGTGAAAAAAAACTTAAAAAACTTTAAAAATGTTAAAATAAATACATGAGCCCAATCGGTTGGAAAAATATAGCTGTAATGTTGGAAATTGCACCACTTTAGTCGGAGGGGAACGCCCTTTTAACAGACGATACATTCGCTTGAACTTTTACGATTTCAAACGATTTACGGAAGAGACTCATCAATGTGAGCGTTCACCCGACTAAATCGTAGCAATTGCCAACAGTACAATTCTATTTTACGATCTTTCTACGTGCTCATGTAATTATTAAAAAAAATTTGTTCAGGGTTATACATCGCACGGTCCAAGGATAAATAAAATCTAATTTTGTTTTTTTTTTCCCCCCGGAAGATTCGCACTGCGACGTTGTACTTATAATGGATTCTACGGATGGTTCTCGAAGAGCGTTAAGTTTCTCGAATCTACTTTCGGGTATGGTCGGGCGTTTCGGAAGCGCGTGGCGGTGTGAGCTCTCGGATTCGTTATTGCCAGCATCACAGCAGCAGCTTCTGACGGTTTTCTACATATAGAGGTGCGCGAGCGACGCGAAACGTTTCAGTCTGTTACGAGCCACGCGACAATAGCGATAGCTATCATAAACAAAATTTATACTTTAGTCGTTATCTATTTATCTATATGTACACAAGTGTACGAGTTTCAATAGTTGCCCCAAAAATATTCGTAGAGTTCGCCGAGAATACGAGTTTTCACAATCGTACGAACGTTTGGCATAGCCATTGGAGAGAGGAAGAGCGAAAGAGAACTTTTAAAACGATAATTTTGAAAATTATTTCAATCGTTAATGAGCATTGGTGCGCCGAAATAAAAAATTGTGCACGTAAACCAGACGTTATTATACGGGAAATATTTCAAGGCAAGTCCAGTAATTATTTAATTATTTATTTAATAAGAGAAAAATAAAGTACGAGAAACGTCAGATAGAACGTTTTTTTTTACAACCGTCTGACACGGAATGACCGTATCTACTGAGATCGTTCTTTTTCTCCCACGTTACCCTAATCCCTGATTGCAATGGCATTGTCACGCGATAAAGTTAACACTGATAAAAATCGATTTTTGCGGAAACAAATCAAACATCATCTCGTGATTTTGCCGTGCGATTGGCGGCCGAGTAACGAGTTTACCTGTCCAGGGATTACTGTACTGACTTGATACAATCTCGTTAAATGTACACACGACACAGCTCTGTGTTATCTGTGCTGTCTGGCTCGTGAGATGGATCGGAGAAGGAAAAATTAATATTCTATTTGCGATAGAACTCGAGTTCGGTAGCGGTCTTTATTTACATAGGAAAATCATGCTCTTCTCTCATACGCGATAAATCATTGTGTTAAACTACTCGAAGCTCCTATCAGACATTTATACAACTGATAATTTCGTTCATTGAGATTTTATCACATTCACAACGTTTCGCTCAACTAGTTCACGGGTCCAGTTTCTCTTTGTACGATAAACACGTGTTTGCACTTATAAATCTGAACTATGGAACATTTTGAGGTTCGAACGGACAATTGTCATTAATTATTAAGATCATTAACATTACGAAATTAATTATATTATTTTCGGTAGATTATTGATGTTAGCGGTTTTTTATTTTTTTTTACATGCAGATAACGGTGAACTCGAGTGACAGATCAACAAACGTCGATATGGAGCAAGGCAGTATATCGATTATATCGCCGAGCAGTATCACAGAAAATTCAGCTGGCAAGATGAAGGGACCGAGTATATCATTGTCATCGAGTCCGAGGCTTCAGAGCGCGAAGGAAAAATTCAAATCGACATGTGAGTATAACAGGAACCACGGAAATGTACTTGGTTGGAAATTAGTAAAATTCTTGGATAAATCAAATTATTTGTAAAAGATAAAACTTTTTTAATCACTTATACCGGACTCTTAAAAAATCATTCAAAAATCAAGTAGGAAATTTGTATAATTAAAAAAATTATTTTTATAAAATATTTAAAATCATTACCGAGTAGTTTTCATTGTGAAATTTTAAAGAAACATTCGATAAGCGGGGCGATTGATCGTTAGATTCGACATTAAGGGGGGAAATTGGGTTAGGACAGCGTTTTCTCAATGATTTTCATGAATTTTTTTATAGCATAAAAAATGAATATAATTTATTGAAACTTTGAGAATATTTTATACATATATTAAAGTATATACTATAAAATTTCAGTATATACTATAAAATAAAAAAGACTCAGCATTTTGCGTACATTCTGGAAGCCGCAATTTTCATCTGAAATCAAACGAGGTTGGAATTTACTTTTATTATATGTCTCTCTTCTATATGAACCTAAATGCTATAAAAAAAATTGAAAATTGAATTTTTTACAGGGGTCAAAACAAAAAAGCATGATGTTTTGCCATTTTTTACAACTCTATTAACAAAAAAAAAAATATTTCAAATAATGATAATATTCCAATTTTAGGTTCATATAGAGCGCAATATTATGAAGAAAGTAACTGCCAATTTTGAAAACGATTGGTTGAAAACTTTTCAAACTAGCGTGTACGCAAGTTAAAAAAAAGTCGTTTTCAGAAAAACGCGTTTGAAACACGCGGCGCGCACGGGGCCTGAAGGAGAGCTACTCACTTTAATGGCCTAGAGCAATAGAACGAGTTGGAATTTTCATTAAAAATTTTGGAAACATATTTTTCAATAGTTTTACTAACAATTTATGGAACGAAAAAAAAATCGATTTTTTGAACCGTCTAACCCTATTTTCTCCCTTAAATGTCAAAACAACGAATGCCAGTCGGAAACTCGATGGGAAGCCGGAAAAGCGTGTTACATTGGCATTTCGTACATGTTTCGCAATTTCAGAGCACATCTTATTATGTATGCAAGCACAAAGTTATATATGTTTGTCGAACTCTGTAGTCTCGGATATGGAGAGTGCGGAATTTCACTAAAAAAGAAAGTAACCGTTGTCCCGTGTCGTGTATATATACGAGCGATGCATTTTATCGACTGTTTAATAATGTACTCGTTATAGAGAGCGAGTACTTTTTTTTTTATTAGAGCATTTGAATCGGCCTTACGGCGAATATCGACAAATTTTGCTAATGTAATTAATTGGCGATTAGAGGCCTCATTGCTATGAGGCCTCTAATTTAGGCCTTGATTTTCTCAGATTATTATAATCGTTTGTGTTCTTTTTTATTCAACGAGGCAATAGAATTACGATCTTTCGAACGAATCAATATCGAGAATAAAATGATTTTTGTCAAATCATTGAAATCTTTATCTGAGATTAAAAAATTATATTAATGACTAATAATAATTATTCGATTCAATTTGTTCAACGTTTTTCCTTTGAATATAAAAAAAAAAAAGATTTCCTCGAAATGATACAAATTTTCGTTTGTCATAGATAAACTTATCAATCCAAAAAAAAAAATTTAATTAAATTCATTCTTTGCATTTGAATATAATATTTTGTTTAAAAATCAAATATTTCATAAAAAAATGTACGAGATAAAAATTTCTAATCATCTGATAAACACGATTTGGCCACATCGTTTATGCGACCACGAGTTCGGCGCTTTCAAGGCCGTCTGGACCAGCCGAGAGTATTGATCCGTTAAAGACTTCAAGGGAGCTTTCATTCGAATGTATAGATAGATATGGCAACGAGAGATAAGAAATTGTGGGAATTGCCATCGCGATACAAGCCAATCAATGCAAATAAATACAAAATCATTAAGTTATTAAATACACGATTGAAATAAAGTCTGTGAGCTTGAGTTTAATTTCCAAGATGTAAATATATCGAAACATAAGTAGTTAGAACATGTAACACTATAAAGTGACTATAGAGGTTTGAACTTTGATGACGTTTCCGTGTCGCTCGATTTATCGACGACTATATTCAAGGCCTCTTTGGCATGCAATCGAATTTGTTTCGTTTCCTTTTCTCTTTTTTTTTTCATTCTTTCATTCGAAATGCGTACTTCGTTGTGAATCGAAAAAACATGTGTTTTTATCATGATATATATAAAAAATGTCGAAGTAAAGCAGACTTTCATGGCAGTATATTCTCAGCAAGTGCTGTCAAGAGTTCTTCGGCCTCTATCACTAGTAGAAAGTCGCTCCACTTGTTAACAAACGAAAGAGGTGGCAAAAACAAAACGTGTTAGCGAGAAAGGTATGTCTGTTTGTGTGTGGGTACATCGTTGATATATTCTCTAGCAGGAGTATCCTGTACTTTTATACAATCTTGCGCTACAAGGATGTGTCGTTTGTCTCATATTTCGCGATACTGCAGGCTGTAATGCCGGGTCATAAACTCGGTGTTTCCGGTTTGATGGATTGTTCTCATCCGCAATTCCGGTTAGAAAATACTGCTTAACGAGTTTTGCAAAAGAAACAAAAAAACTTCCCATCGTACAACGACAAAAGAAGGGTTGTTCTGTATGAAGAAATTTGATTTCGATTTAAGCGCGGAAATAGAGTTAGGACAGGGTTTTCTCAATGATTTTCATGAATTTTTTTATAGTATAAAAAATGAATATAATTTATTGAAACTTTGAGAATATTTTATACATATATTTAAGTATAGACAATAATATTTTTGAAGAATTTTCTTGAAAAACACCGGGGATATTAACGACCCTATATTGCAGGTCACAATCAGACTCAGCATTTTGCGTACATTCTGGAAGCCGCAATTTTCATCTGAAATCAAACGAGCTTGGAATTTATTTTTATTATATGTCTCTCTTCTATATGAACCTAAATGCTATCAAAAAAATATAAAATTGAATTTTTTACAGGGGTCAAAACAAAAAAAACACGATTTTTTGCCATTTTTCACAACTTTATTTGCAAAAAAAAAATCATTTTAAATAATGATAATATTCCGATTTTAGGTTCATATAGAGCGCAATACTATGAAGAAAGTAACTGCCAATTTTCAAAACGATTGGTTGAAAACTTTTCAAACTAGCGTGTACGCAAGTTCAAAAAAAGTCGTTTTCGGAAAAACGCGTTTGAAAAAATAGTGACCGCTCGGTTATACACGTGGCGCGCTTGGGGCCTGAAGGAGAGCTACTCACTTTAATGGCTTATAACAATAGAACGAGTCGGAATTTTCATTTAAAATTTTGGGAACATATTTTTCAGTAGTTTTACTAACGATTTATGAAATTAAAAAAAAATCGATTTTTTGAATCGTCTAACCCTATTTCCCCCCTTGATACAAAATTTATTGCAGTTAAGTATATTAAAAAAAGAAATTTTATTTGCTTTACCGTTTAACAATCGTTGTTAGCTATTGTTAAATCGTTACACAACGGAACATGTTCATTTCGAACATTGTAGCTAAAAGCTAAATGAAATAATTATAGTGCCCAGGAGCGTTAAAAAAGGTGGAAGTCCTTTGTGATGACGTAATGGAAAAAATGTAAAAATTATATTCTTGGATGTTTTATACTGTAGATTTAGTTACTCATTTGACGGTGAATATTAAAGTAGATTTTTGCAAGAAAGCTCTTAATAACTTTACAATCCATGAATATTGGTTGCACTAGATCTTGATATTAAGTTTTATGATTGCTCCAATTTGTAATATCTCTTGAAATGATAAAATGCATTAATGATGCCAAAATAAATTTGGAAAGTCATCGAATGTATCGGTTCTTTTTTCGGCAAACTACAACGGTCACTAAAGTATCGTTTAGACTTTGGTCTAAATTTTTTTTCGATAAACGTCTAATCCGAACAGGTAAAATCATTTAAATATTATTCCGATATGCTGAAATGTGTGGGATTGGTGTGAAATTTCTTGAAATCAAATCAATACGTTGCTCTCGCATGTAGATAGGTCGGAATGAGATGGCAGTAATGTTTCAACACCACCGACAGTAAGATAGTCCCGTTATAGAAAATAATATATACATTATTATAGAATGTTTAATAATCTGTATTTTCCATTCGATCGACCATTCACTTAAAATACATGCGTTATAAAACTTCAGAGATTTTATTCTTCCGCGCGATGGATCCGTAAACAAGCGTATCAATCATTGATCGAATGTGAATTGCGCGAGGTTCGAGAAAGGATACGTGTAATGAGAAAACAATGTGGGTGAGGAAACGATTGCAAAGAATGTTTTGTTTTTTCTTATCTCAATATTACAAAAGAGAATTGTATGCAATTCTTTAGAATCGCGTAAGCACGTAATTTTCATAATACAATTATATGACCAGAGAAGTTTCGATTAAATATGGAACGAAAGTGTGTCTGTGATCTGTGACGATAATGATTTGAGTTAATTGACTATCGTTAAGTTTGATCCACATACGAGATGAGCTACTTTTACTTGTAATGAGCCAAGTGCGGTGCCCATAAAACTTGGGATTCGATGGTGCGTGTAGCTCGCTCATTGACCGCGACTAATAACTGCCTCAATTTATATCTCATGAAATTCATTATTACATCGGGTAGAAAGATTATTTCGGAAAATGAGAAAATATGGAAATTCAGTAAAATTTCATGGGTCATGTATAAAATGAATTTGTTTTTTACTACGGGAAATCATATTAATTCGTTAAATTAACGACAAAATAATGGCAGAGATTTTCGGTCAACGTTTTCTAGAATTTTACGATTATTCATAAGTACTTTCTACTTTTTACCGCGTCATGTATTTATTTTAATCTATCTTTCAAAAATCGTAAGATTTCTAACGTTAATCTCTCGCTATATGATCCCGAACGGGTGAGACGTAGGATAATCACGTGAGCAATATATCACCCGGAAACTCCCCAACGCGAACAATCACCTTTGTCTTTACGGGCGATGAATTATGAGGTCGTAGAACTTCTTCGTATTTTTCAAATGTGGCTTTTATTAGGTGTGGTTAACGAAAAAGAGCACATGTAGTCGGTGATCGACTCATTTAAAACATATGTACGATATGCAACGAATTATAACGACGGGATGCAGTGGGATACATATTGTATATATCTTACTACTATAATAAAGCTGGAGACTTTGTATGTCTGTTCGAAAGCGCTAATCTCAGGAAATACTAATCCGATTAGAAAAATTCTTTTTGCCTTAGATAGCCCGTTTATTCGGGAAGGCTCTGGAGCATATAACTTTATGCTATGACCCTAAGGAGCGACGGCGGCGTCGGTTTATTTTTTAGACATTGGTCCTTTTATTTTTCCACATAATTTCCGGATGGTACTTATAGTTAATGAGATGCACTTGGTTATGTAATCATAATACGTATGAGAAAGATATATGATCCAAATTTAACGCGGGTGGAAACTGCGGGGCACAGCTAGTAGCATAGATATGTACAACATATTGTATAATGAGTCGTATAATCGTTTTAACACTTTGCACATGTTATTTTTTTTCATTTTTTATCGTGTTAAACATAGCTATCTTTGACGCGATAAAGTACTACTCTAGTTTTCCGTACATTTGTTACATCTCATCAGTAAAACATACGAGAAGTTCGTCCATTTATGAAATATGGAAATTTCCATATATCATAAGTGGACATTTTAGTTCATATTATTAGACAATTTTTTCTTAAGGTAGTAGTCTGGTAACTTAAGCCGATTTTCATGTCTTTTTTGGAGGGCGTTTTTTTGTAGGAAAAATAAAAATAAATCGTTTTGGATATTTAGGATGTTTTTATTTACATATTAAAGATACAAAAAAAAATTTTTTTGAAAAAATTTAATAGTTTATTATTATTATTATTGATCGAAGTTGGCACCTCGAAGTTGGCAGCCTGGGTCCTAACTTTTTTTCTACCGAACCGATTGCTTTCAAATTTTAACAGGCTACTCTACACACTTATAGTTCTCGTCGGAACTACCGAGAAATTTGTTCACCCTTAACTTTTTACTTTACAACCCCTCCTTTGCTAAAATAAAAGGACTGTAGCAAAGAAGGGGTTGCAAAATAAAAAGTTAGGGGTGAAAAAATTTCTCGGTAGTTCCGACGAGAACTATAAGTGTGTAGAGTAGCCTGTTATAATTTGAAAGCAATCGGTTCAGTAGAAAAAAAGTTAGGACCCGGGCTGCCAACTTCGAGGTGCCAACTTCGAGGTGCCAACTTCGATCAATAATAATAATAATAATAAACTATTAAATTTTTGTAAAACATTTTTTTTTTATCTTTAATACGTAAACAAAAACATCCTGAATATCCAAAACGATTCATTTTTATTTTCCTACAAAAAAACGCCCTCCAAAAAAGACATGAAAATCGGCTTAAGTTACCAGACTACTTACCTTGAAGAAGGTTACCTTAAAGAAAGCAGATGATTCAAATTGATCGCTAAATTTGCTTGAGTAGCAAAAGAAAACTTACTATGGCACTAATGAATAAATGAACAGTGCTTTTCTGGATCAATTTTTACAACAATAAGAGTAAAACTAATCCAAGAAATAAGCACTGTTTATTCATTCACCATTGTGATTGTGCACTTGACGAAAGATATTTTCAAATATTTCGGACGCTTTTCGCTGGAACAAAGGACACATATCTACGACTCTACGAGTTGTAACTTCGCCATAATGACGATCGTAAAAATAAATACGAGCCTGCGGGGAACAATTCTACCGCAAGATAACTCGCTAGCGAGAGAAAATCTTCACCAACTCTACCAGAGATAACATCTTTTCAACGCAAACAAGGGAACAGCATTAATGCACCGGAAAGATGTTGTCTGACGGTAGCGATGTCACATTAGGTAGACTTGTTCCAACCGCAGTTATTTTCAGCGACAGTTGTTTAGTGTACCGCGTTAGTGAGCGTTAACCATACGTACCATCGGCGAAAGGTTATCGAAACTGTGAGCAACTTGTCATCGCAGAGTCTCTCAGAGATAGGAAAATTTATCGAGCGAACGCTATGAAAATCCGAGGTTAATAACGCTAGGTAGGGACAAATTGAAAGTTTCCGTAAAACTTGGTTTTTTCCTCAGGTAAAAAAAAGGAACGATAAAAAGATGAATGAATTTATGAGTTTATGATAGTTACGAGTTATGACGTTCTTTGTCGTTCCGTTTAATCATTATGAGTGTCAAATCTCAACCTTTCACCGGTTTTACGAGAATTTGTACATAGCTTTATCGTTTATTACATTTGCTTCGTGTGTGTCCTTCTGATAAACTGTTTTTCCGTGGAATTTTCCGTAATGATTCGAAACTTTACCACCTGCGATCTCATATATTAACGATGTAATCCAAGATCAACCGTATTAAGGGGGAAAATAGGGTTGGGACAGCGTTTTCTCAATGATTTAGATGAATTTTTTTATACTATAAAAAATGAATATAATTTATTGAAACTTTGAGAATTTTTTATACATATATTTAAGTATATACTATAAAATTTTTATACATATATTTAAGTATATACTATAAAATATTAGCGACCCCATACTGCAGGTCACAATCAGAGTCAGCATTTTGCGTACATTCTGGAAGCCGCAATTTTCATCTGAAATCAAACGAGGTTGGAATTTACTTTTATTATATGTCTCTCTTCTATATGAACCTAAATGCTATCAAAAAAATAGAAAATTGAATTTTTTACAGGGGTCAGAACAAAAAAGCATGATTTTTTGCCATTGTTTACAACTTTATTTGTGAAAAAAAAAATTATTTTAAATAATGATAATATTCCGATTTTAGGTTCATATAGAGCGCAATACTATGAAGAAAGTAACTGCCAATTTTCAAAACGATTGGTTGAAAACTTTTCAAACTAGCGTGTACGCAAGTTAAAAAAAAGTCGTTTTCAGAAAAACGCCTTTGAAAAAATAGTACCAAGAAAAACAAGGAATACGGGGTCGCTAATATTTAATAGTATATACTTAAATACATGTATACAAATTTTATAGTATGTACTTAAATATATGTATAAAATATTCCCAAAGTTTCAATAAATTATATTTATTTTTTATACTATAAAAAAATTCATGAAAATCATTGAGAAAACGCTGTCCTAACCCTATTTCCCCCCTTAATGGCTTATAACAATAGAACGAGTCGGAATTTCCATTAAAAATTCTAGGAACATATTTTTCAATAGTTTTACTAACAATTTATGAAATTAAAAAAAAATCGATTTTTTGAACCGTCTAACTCTATTTTCCCCCTTAACGTGTTTACGAAGTGTTTCGAGAAAGTAGTGAATCTTTTTATAACTCTTTCGTATTACGAGAACGAAAGATTAATCGATGTCGATTTTTAACACTCTCGTGTCTTCCATTTATTTCAAACACTCCGGGCAAACCCGCCGGGATATTAATCTGATCGTTCTTTATGATCAGGTATACACACGCATCTGGTTTCAATTTCGCACCTAAATTCATTAACTTCATTGTGTTTCGCTGAAATTGTTAAAAGAAAAAAAAAAGCACGAAAAACAGAAGTTTATGACAAAATAGGAAGCGCGTTGACGAGAAAAAAAAGTGATGGAAGTTCGGGATGTCCGAGAAACAGGTGGAGAAAAATTCTCCGTGGACGAACATCGGGGTCGTTAACCGATCCGCGAACTTGACCCACTGTCACACTTGTAACCCTCGACGCGGTCACGCTGTTCACCAGCTCTCCTATATGTTTGTAGGCGTGTGTGTTCGTTCATAAACGTCTATACGTACGTGCTCTCATGACGATCGCGCTTTGAGTTAATTCTTGAGATTTTTCGATTTTCCAACAGTCATTCACATTCATTACTCGTCATCTAACAATAACATTTTTACCAGTCTTATAGCGAGTCCGTTTTGCCACGGTCTCCGTTACACATATAAACACATGTTGAACAAATTGACGTGGGTTAATTGATTCACAACTAAAATTACCTAATAGAGCTATCGAAAAGAAAATCATTCATACAGGGAAGGACTTTGTAATGAGAAACTAATTATCTATACGGATATACAGTTTCTCTTTGTGGTTGTTATATATCGAAAACCACAAACAGAACATTCGTCGTAATTCATCACGATTCACAAGATCATCCAAGTGTAGTACATTTGACAATTTGTGGATATTATTATAATTGGACCGTTCGAAATTCGAGAAAAGTACGCGCCAGTGAATTTCTCCCCGTTATACAGCGGGAAAACTTCAAATCCAAACGGAAAGAACCTTGAGATTGTCGATTAACTGAAGTTACGACATGGCGAACGAACAAATGCATAAATATTTCAAGCGATTGTGACGTTAATCAATTTTTATGTTCGAAATATCGAGGTTTGGGATTGGTTAATTTTTGCTCGGTTGTAACGATTTCGTGAGAAGTTCGAAATTTAAACTGATGGGATAATCGTGATTGGAGCAAACCAAAAGATACACGTGTCAGTTTTGTACCGATCGACGGTTCATTATCTCTCGTCGATTTGTCAGATTGTGTGCACACAGTTATGAGAAAATGCAGAAAACATTTCTATCGATCGTGCATATTCTGTCGAGAGAGTATCGAATCTCGGTAATGCAGAAAATCAAGTTTCAAAAACGTTACTTCGATGCTAAATTGCTTACAATAATTTGTACAAGATTTAAATTTCAATAGAGAACAGCATACCGATTGCGATTAAAGCTTGTGAGAAATCCATTCAATTCTCAATGCCGCTCTTCCAAGATATGAAAGATAATGAGATAGAGAAATGAACAATATAATGGTCGTTTCGTCCGATGAGATGTGCTCGGATATTCACGAGTGTGTGGTCGAGCAGAAAACGTATAAACTCGGCCACGAAGAGAGAACAAAGATATACAGGGACGTTTGGTCCTTTCATCCACCCAAGAGTGGATACATCTAACACACTGATAATGAACGTCTTTCTTGTGCTTTCACGATTCTCGTATAATTATAGTACGAGACTTTCATCGTAATTGCACCCGAGCATTCTCCCGTAGTCCAGAGCACCGTATAACTGACTGCTCGCTTTATAGTTTCGACTGTATGAAAGAGTGATAAAATCTTACGGGGGAAACACAAACAATCACGCTAGAGACACAAAAGGAGAGACGATATTATCTGATCAACGAAATAAAGGAAAGTTACATTTTCAGTGAGAAGAAAATAGTAATAAAAACAAAAAGATCACCGGCGATATAAATATGTGCAAGTAGTAAGACGAATGTCCCATTCAATTTGTTGGAAATTATCGTTATAAAAATTATTATGGAGTCGCGTGAAAAAGAAATATTTTTCACATTTTTCACATTATTTCATGGAACATGCGACTTAATACCGTACGTCGTGCAAAAATGCTTTCGAACATGTCGCTGTTATAAAAATAAAATTCATTACCAGTTGTTGGTACGCGGATAGCACAAAATCCAATTTGTCGGGGATCATCGCGAGCTCTGGTTCATTGCCATACACATATATATATCTGTTTTATTTTTCATGTATGATTATTTTTTCCTGTACCTACATACAGGCAGAAGGATTTTGTAACAAAAACAAGAGCATTCTTCTATTTTTGCATTTTTACATCGAATTTTTGAGCTTCATATACAAACTCGTGTTCCAATAATCAACAGAAAATTTGCCGAACGAATAGCGACATGAAATTTGGTAAAAGACGATTAAATTTTTTCTTCATCTTTTCTTTCAATCACCATTTTAAAGACCGAACCGTTACTACGAGAATGAGTAAAGAGTCGAGTGTGCAAACTCGTGAGGGAAAAGTATAGAGCGATTTCAGTGTATCAGCCCCCTGGTTGGTCAAAGTACAAGGAAAACTTTGGATTGTTTAATTTTCTTTCAACTTAATATATGATCAATGTGTTCCTATTTTCTTCTTACTGATCACGCACGCAGGCTTAAAAATAATATTGCTAACAAAATCATAAACGTAAAAAAAACTTAGGTCCTGCATACAGATTCGAAGAACAGACAAATCGTTATGCAGGCCGAGCGAAATGTATGTTTTCGGTTAGCAATTCTCGATTGTATAAAGTTATATGATGTACAACTATACAAGGGGTTAAACTTGATCCGTCGATCCTGAATGCAGTATGGCATCTGCATAAATTACTGCCTGCCTTTATGTAGATTTCATGTTGACCATCCTCTCCCCCGTCCTCCTATCCGCGGTGCATCAAACTTCTGATTAAACGTTCGTGATCGGCATTCGAACTTTTTGCCTAACTGATTCCCTGGTCATGTTTGAATACGATTCTCTGTAATATTACTGTATATATATATATATTAGGGCGATTTTTTTTTCGACTATTTTTTTTTCAGTCCCCACCCGAAATTTTGTTGGATATGTCGAAAAAGAAATTCCCTGAAAGTTACAGCCCTTAATATTAATTCTAAGTACTTTCCCAAAGCGTGAGAAGATTTTCCATCTAAAATACACGTAAATCGAATTTTTTTTTGTTCAAATTTCTATAACTCAGCCGCATTTTATGCTATCATATTGTTCTTGGTTTCGATTTACTCAGAATAAAACAATCTAAAAAAGTGCCTTTTGCGGTGAAAGTGTAAATTGTACTGGTGAGTTGATACGGGTCACTGAAGTTGATTTTTACCAAAAATTCTCGTTTTTTTGCTGTTATCTCCGAAACTGAAAAATTTGTTGGAAATTTAATTTCCTACAAAAAAGGTCCTATCGACCCAATCGCTTAGATTAATATTTCTTGAGATATTGAACTTTAACTTATGAGTAGTATAAAATTTATAAAATATGAAATATTAAATAATAAAAAAAATAAAAAATAAAAAAAGTTCAATATCTCAAGAAATATTAATCTAAGCAAATGGGTCGATAGGACCTTTTTTATAGGAAATTAAATTTCCAACAGATTTTTCATAAACATTTTTTTCGTAAAGTTAATTGTTTCGGAGATAACAGCAAAAAAAACGAGAATTTTGAGTAAAAATCAACTTCAGTGACCCGTACCAACTCACCAGTACAATTTATACTTTCGCCGCAAAAGGCACTTTTTTAGATTGTTTTATTCTGAGTAAATCGAAACCAAGAACAATATGATAGCATAAAATGCGGCTAAGTTATAGAAATAAAAAATAAAAAAAATTCGATTTACGTGTATTTTAGATGGAAAATCTTCTCACGCTTTGGGAAAATACTTAGAATTAATATTAAGGGCTGTAACTTTCAGGGAATTTCTTTTTCGACATATCCAACAAAATTTCGGGTGGGGACTGAAATGAAAAAATAGACAAAAAAAATCGCCCTAATGTATATATATAGTAGTATGATTGTGTCTACCAGCGAATGCTTGACTACCAATGAATTATAACAGTTTAAGAAAAAAATATTAACATTTACTAAAATTTAATTCGATCGCGGCGTAACAACCGTTGTATCAATCGTATCCAAACATCTTTATATTTTAATTTTCGTTTGACACGTGCCTCCGGTGAATGACTCATGTTTTTAACATTCGACGTTTATACCTTGGTATCTTATCTAAAAGAAAAAGATCTCTCCGGGACTCAATGTCCAGTCATACCAAACTTAGAAATAACTTGAAAGTAGTGGGTGTGCAAAAGAGATACGAGCAATTTTAAAAACACAAAGTTACAGGCGACATAGTTGCCATTCCGTAAAGGAAAAAAAAAACAAGCCAACGAAGAATATAGATGGACGTGGCGATAATTTGTTTGTTTTTTTTTTTCCCCACGAACTGTCAACCATCACTAAATCGCATTGCATACATTTTTTATTCTTACCGATCCACGGCTATTACATCACAAACTTAAGCGCCATTTTTTTATGATGCAATTTAGGTGATTATACGATTTAATGAACATATCGCTTTCTCTTCTTCAGGGATCAAGGAACTTTTCCAGGAGGATTGCTCGTCATGGGACACAATGAGAATCGTAGTGGCCGAATTGCTGGGAACGGCCATTCTCGTTTTTGTCGGTTGTATGGGCTGTGTCGGAAGTCTTGGCAATTCGCCACCATTGATGCATGTATCACTGACTTTTGGATTGGCCGTTATGATTGTCATTCAGGTAATTATTCATACAAATGAATATAATTCGGCATTCGAAGCGAAAGCAGATGTAAATCGTTTTTTTTTCTTCCCTTTCTATGCTTATTTCTTTTGTCACGATTGTGCAGAGTATTGGTCACATCAGCGATGCCCACATAAATCCTGCGATCACAGTTGGGGCTGTTGTTCTTGGAAAGAAATCGCTTCGAGCAGCATCGGTTTATTTCATTGCTCAATGCCTTGGTGGCATATTGGGTTACGGTCTTCTCAAGGTATTTTCGATAAATGACAGATATTCCAATCGATAATATACGAGGGGGGACCCAAAAAAACGGGAATTTCGTCATAATTTCTTTATTTTTTAATATTTTTACACCAAATTTTGATCACCTTCAAAGTATTCTCTTTTGACCACAACGCAACTCTGCAAACGATCCTTCCAATGTTCAAAACATTTTTTAAATTCACTTATCGGGATGTTCTTTAGGCCTTCCAGCGATTTTTGTTTTACCTCCTCCACAGTGGCAAAACGCTTGACTGCTGCTTTGTTTCGGGGTCGTATCCATAGCACCACGATTCATCACCGGTAATCACCTTGGAAAAAAGTTCAGGGTCCTCTTCGAGCTGATTTTGAAGTTCAAAACATGCCTGAAGTCGACGCTCCCTTTGCTCTTCTTTGAGAAGGCGAGGGACAAATTTGGCTGCAACTCTGCTCATGTGCAAATCTTTGGATAAAATCCTCTGAATTGAACTCCATGATATCCCAGACATCTCACAGAGTTGATCAATGGTTCGGCGACGGTCTTCACGAATGAGAGCATTGATTTTGTCGACGTTTTCGTCACTTCTTGACGTTGAGAGGCGTCCTGAACGGGGTTGGTCTTTAATTGACATTTCTCCATTTTTAAAACGTGAAAACCACTCGTAGACTCTGGTTTTACTTGGGGCAGCATCTCCATAAGCAGTCTTAAGCATTACAGTAGTTTTCGCGGCCGATTTCCCCAACAGGAAACAAAATTTCACAGCCGCGCGTTCCTCTCGACAATCGGCCATCACGTTTTCGCCGAAACGGAAAAAGTTGTTTCACTATAAAAATTCCCACGGGCGAACCGATGCACTCACGGCGACAGAACTTCGCACACTAACTCAGGAGACGTGTCCCCAACGGACACCTGGTCGAGCAATGGGTTCCCCCACTCCCCCTCCCCGCCGCAGCGCAATTCCCGTTTTTTTTGGGTCCCCCCTCGTATGTTTCAAAATGATAAACGAATTTTTGTTTTCCTATGAATTAACAAAAATGTCCCTTTTCTAGGTGGTAACGCCGCAGAATTTGTTGTACGGAAACGGTGGTCCGGATACAACCGATAGCTTTTGCGTAACCGCAATTCACAATGACATATCCCTTATTCAGGGTTTTCTCGCCGAGGTAATTGCAACCGCGATACTGATGTTCATGACTTGCGGAATTTGGGACGCTCGCAACGAGAACAACAGCGATTCCGTGGCGATAAAATTTGGCCTTACGGTCACCGCTTTGTGTATGGCATTTGCACCGTACACCGGTTGCAGTATGAATCCCGCGAGGTCATTGGGTCCGGCGTTATGGAACAACAGTTGGAGCTATCATTGGGTATTTTGGTTTGGACCGATTGGTGGATCGTTGCTCGCTTCGATCACATATCGATCGATATTTTGGGTGAGAAAGCGCGATCCCGAAGAGTGCATGGGACTCGATAGCGTCGAGTCGCAAAAGGTTGAGGTAACGTTTAACTTTTCTCTTATTTTCGTTCATAAATTTTCTTACGATCGTTCAATCATTTATGAATTGTGTTAAAAAAAAACTTGGGTTCATAAGGCGTGGAGTTCAATCACGAATTGTCGATTTCTTCTTAAGGCAGTCGTCTGGTCTAGAGCGAGATTTTTGACGTCATTTCAAATGTGCAATAACGTTTAAACCGTTGAAGTTGTCTTGATGAAAATTTACACGTGCATTCATTCATCCTTAGAGCATACTTGTAAATTAAAAAAAAAATTATTTTAAATATTTTCATGTAGTTTTTGCCTTGTTGCAATATGGTGCGCCTCAATCGGCGCCCACTCTGGACGATGCTGTATGCATCGGAAAAAAAAAATGTGTATATATTCTCAATCTGTATGAGCATTCTGAGGACTGGTAGCAGAATTGATTCGAACAATAATTTATTTGCCGAACAACAATAAGTTCAACAGGCCGCCATTTTGTCAAAAATTTTTTTTAAGTACCAATTCTGCTACCAGTGCTCAGAATACACATACAGATTGAGAATATATATATATTTTTTTTTTCAGATGCATAGAACATCGTCCAGAGTGGGCGCCGATTGAGGCGCACCATGTTGCAACGAGGCAAAAAACTACATGGAAATATTTAAAATAATTTTTTTTTTTTAATGTACAAGTATTCTCTAAGGATCAATAAAGGCACGTGTAAATTTTCATCAAGACAACTTCAACGGTTTAAACGTTAATGCACATTAGAAATGACGTCAAAAATCTCGCTCTAGACCAGACGACTGCCTTAAATTCTAATTTATGAAATAATCCATTTAAAAAAAACTTGTCTTTTTTTTGCAGCAGGTCTGATGTTTCGTTCTCGAGATCGGAAAGGATTATAATTTTGATGTTGTTTTTTTTTTTTCTGTTAACGTCGTGATGAATCGACGCGTCGTTTATCGTGAAGTGATCTTGAACGATTGAATTTTCTTTCGGTTCTGGATACGCCCGTTCACAGTGTACGTCATAAACGAAAGACCACGATCTTGCCACCCCTCACAATACCGGTGAATCGAAAATCGATAAACTTATTACTCGTTAATTTTTTTAAGAGATCGCGTTCAAACGCGAGCTTCGTGAACATTCGTCAGTAGGCGAGAGATTGTATATTTTCCCTCCTCTCGCAGAGATTTTGTTAACGATTCAACTCGAGTAAACTTTGAGCCGTTGATTTGTAACATTTTTTTTTTTACAACGAAAGTGACGTTACACGATTTTTTATGCCAATTCTGGCGCGAACCGAAAGGAACCGTTAATATTTAACAAAATTTCGATTTTTTTAATATTCGTCGAAAGGTTTAACCTGAAGGGAAAGAGGACAAAAAATCGGTGTTTGCCGCGTAGTTTACGGATATGAATTTCACAACAAAATTTTCTACACGAATACCCCAGGGGATATGAATAAAAGTAAGAATAATATTAAGCTTGTCGAGAGTCGATAAGACGTTCAGAATGTATGTAATTTTGTATTCTTCAGAAAAATTGTTAACACAAAAAAAAAGAGATACGAGGTGTAGCTTTTTTATCGAGATATACGCGGGCAAAAAAACAACTCGACACGGTTTGTTAAATAATTGTAAATGATAAAGCTCAATGGCTTCGAATTCGTATACACATCGTATCGCGAAACGTTTTGGCTGATAATTTCGAATTATTGATGACGTGTGCAGTTAATAAAGTGTTCGTTGCTCGGAAAAGAAGTGAATAATTAAATGGAACGAAAAAATAAAGACAAACATTAAAACGAATGAAAGTTAAGAGGTCGGGTTACCTCGGGGGTTGCTCGGTAGAATGGGGTGTATGACCGCGTGCGACAGATACTACGGACGCACACATTCCGTGCCGTGTGGAGGTAACGAAACTCGAAATAACGAAATTAGTGACGCCGGAGGCGGGTTTGAGAAAATTAGCTCGAGATCGGGCGGAGCAGCCTGAGTGAGAGAAGGTAAAGTTTTAATTGTACTCTTGCTGTATTAGCGGAGCTCGAGCTCAGTTTTCAAGACTCGTATATACGTACAGGGTGTCCCAAAAATAGCACGTCACAGTGACACGGGGATTAAATTGGCTCTGGACCTAACGGAATAAACAAATATGACCTCAGTAAAAGTCTCCTGGTTTTCGAGAAAAATCATCTGTTTGATTTTTCGAAAAGTTGTTACCTAGCACTTGTTATTCTGTCACCATTGCTATGAAAGTTCAAATCGTAAGCGAATAGAAATCCAAATTCACACCAAATCCTAAAGTGGTCAGAAACACAAACGAAAACAGCGAGATAAGAAAAACGATTCTTCGGACAATCGCTATTCTTGTTATCACGCTGTTTTCCTTTGTGTTTCTGATCACTTTAGAATTTAGTGTGAATTTGGACTTTGATTTGCTCACGATTTTTATAGCAATGGTAGCGGAATAACGAAAATCCCTACTAGGTAGGGATTTTCCGAAAAATCAAAAAAAGATGATTTTTCTCGAAAACCATGAGACTTTTACTGAGGTCATATTTGTTTATTCTCATAAGTCCGAGGCCAATCTAACCCTCGTGTCATTCTGACGTCCTAGTTTTGGGACACCCTGTATATATGAATCGCACGAAATATTCCTCTTGATCTGTACATAAAATGAACACTGTATATTTCTTTATACATATATATATATATATATATATATCAACGAGCGATGTTTCTGAATTGAGATAGTATTAAAAGGAAATAAATGATAATAAGGCATAAATAGTTTTTAATAAATATAGTACACTAAAGTTTAAGTAAATTATTGAAAAAAAATAAATATCGAGCGGATTGTCCAACCGTGTATTACGGCGATCCTTAAGATTGATACATTTACCTATCAATATCGCTATATTTTATGTTCGCTGCGAAATTTATGATGTAATTGTATGATCACAAAATATATATCTTTAATACTTTTAATCCTTCATTTCTTATTTTTTGTGTATTTTATACAAAATTATATTGACATAGTCGCGAACGATGTTCTAAAAGCACTCTGTCGGTGGTTTCATTCGAAATTTCACAGCGGTCTTCTCCTATAATACGTGCGTTTATGTCACTATTCATAAACCGTTCGTGGTGTTCGTGGATGAAGCACGAGACTGTCCATCATTATTCATTCATAACGATACCTGAAGTAGCTGTGATGTTAACGGCGAACCAGCAGCGGGAAATTTTACTATAACCCATAGTTAACCAACAATAAAAAGTGGCGGCATATCATGCGGCTTATATTATATATATAAATTTCTTTGGAATAAACAAATTGACACGAACGTATAAAATAAAGCGTTGTTTTACGCTCGGTTTATTATGGGATCGTCAGAGGTAAACGTTCGGTGCTTTCAGTTCGCATAAAGGCTTGTTATTTATCGTTCGTAAACTTTTTCGTATGCATAATTGATACGTGACGCGTATCTCCCTACATTATATACATACGAGGTCTGTTCAAAAAGTATCGAGAATTTTGAATTTCCGCGGGCTACGTATATTCGATTTTCGATTTTTTTTGTGGCGTTAGTTTGGTACTCGTGTCCCTCACTTATGCTAAAGAAATCGGCCAGTTTGAATGTTTAGTTAATTGTTGACGGCTGTTTTGGTTAGACGTGTTTTGGCTTGTCTTCGATTTTTGCCTATTCCAAAAAGCAGCTTCCATTGCGATGATTGAGCTTTGGTTTCCACGTCATAACCATGAACCCATGATTCGTCACCAATTATGACTCGCTGGAGCAAATTTGGGTCGTCGCAGACCGAGTCCAACAGCTCCTTAGCAATGTTAACGCGACACTGTTTTTCTTTGAAATTGAGCAATTTTGGCACGAATTTCGCGACGACCCGTCTCATGCCCAAATCATTGGTAAAAATCGAATGGCACGAGACAATCGATATGTTTAGTTCCTCAGCAACTTCTCTAACGGTGATTCGACGATTGGCCAATATTATTTTCTTCACTTCATCAATGGTTTCGTCTGTTGTTGATGTGCTCGGGCGTCCGGAACGCCCTTCCCCGAGCGGAAATTTGGTCCGGCATAAATCTGGCCCATGTCAGGCTGCGCTATCAGCCTGGCACGGCCCTGATCAGGATCCGTATCAGGCCCACATCCGGCATGTAACGGAGTTGCGGATCCAGGCCTGATCCGGCCGTAATCCAGCCGTGATCCGGCACCAATCCGGCACCGATCTGGCCTCAATCTGGCACTGAATTCCAATTTTCAAATTTCAAATTAATAAAATCTATTTATCTTATGAGAATTAGGTTATTGGCCATCGTATGTTGTTAGCTGGCCCATTTAATAATATTTAAGGCCTTACATACGTCCAGCGGTACCGAAACCGTACCAAAAGAAAAACTGTTTTTAGGAGGGATAGAAATAGAAATTGATAAAAAAATTCTTACACATTGTTTATTACTGTGTTAAGTTTGTAGAAAAATTTATTTCAATTTTTTTTTTCAAAAATTACAACATGAAAAATCACATTTTTTGAAGCACTGTAAAAAAAAGTTGCTCCACGGTCGGCAGTATTTCTTCCTCAAATGTTGACGGATCTGCAAAATGTAAAGAAATTCTTGTAAAATAAGGTAGTAGTTATAGTCTGTCGAGCCGGATTTTTGAAATTCGAAAAATTAAACAATTTACGGTAATTTAAAAAAAATGTTAAGTTTGTGTCAAAAAAGTCACACTTTAATTGTTTTTATAAAATTTTCTAATTATAATTTAAAAAATCCGGCTCGACAGACTATAGAAAAAACAATTCCGAATATTTAAAAAAAAAAATCATCAAAAAATTTTAAAAACTGTACGAGTTATCATGCCGACCGTGTCAGAAAAAGTACTTTTGAGAAAAACGCGTTTAAAGTTTCAAGCGCGTTTCGCTGGAAGTCGCGCGCGGCTGGAGCAAGAACTTTATGAATTTTTTAAATTTATTTAGTTAACTTACGTCTAATCTCCCATTCCAGCTTCATATTGTACACCTTCCTTGTCAGTAAAAAATTGTTGTTGTTTATTTTTTTCTAATCGACGAATTGTTCTGGCCTCTTTTGTTGCTTTGGTAGCGTTGATTCGAGGGTGTGTCCTTTCGTCGGGCAGTCACATTATCTACAATAACTTTTGAACTATGGGGAATTTTTACAATCAGCTTACACAGAAATACGCCTAAGACTATAAGGAATAATAATCTGTAAACAAAAAAAAATCGATTTTTTGAAAATTCTCGACGTATGTAAGGCCTTAACAAAAAAACAAAAAAAAACGGCCTCCACCCGGGTTCGAACCTGCAACCTCTCTCACTAGACTCCATTCTCAAATTGGACCAAAAAATATTGAAAAAAAAATGTTACTGTACTAACAGTGATTTTTTAGACGTTTTTTGTTGTTCAAACGATAATTGCGGTCGTTTAAAATTAATTTTCCAATCGGGAGTTGTGCCATTTAAACCTACCTATCTGTCTACCTACCGACCTAACGAACTAACGCTGTAACCACTACTCTACCGAGCACTTGTGAATTACTTCTAGGAATATCTCATATGTAGTCCAACCACCAGAAATGAAGATGGTGAAATATATTGAAAATTGTCTTCGTAGTAGATTTAATTTTAAGGTGGTATAAATTCTCGATTGAAAAATCGATGTAGTAATGATAATAATGATATTAATAATAATAATAATAATAATATAAATACTATATTATAATTTCCTTTTATTATTAGTATTTCCAGCGTATATTTTTGTCGGTTGTTTGAAAAACTCAGAAAAAGTGCTTCCCGTTCATTAGTGGGTAGACAAGCCAGGTCCTCATATATGCAATGTAAGGCTAGCCTGATAATTCACGCAGTATCAGAATATGATTCGGCCCTGATGTGGGGGTGACCCGGTTAACCTGATGAGGATTTGCCACGGATGCCTTAGCCGCACCTGATCCGGCCCTGATATATGTAATGTAAGGCTAGCCTGATAACCCACGCCGTATCAGAATATGATCCGTCCCTGATCTGGGCGTGATCCGGTTAGCCTGATCAGGCTAGCCTTATCGATTCCTGAACGGGGCCTGATCCTATATCAGGCCAGCCGGAACAAATTTCTGCTCGGGTCGTTGTTCGCATCTTCTCGGCCCTCTGAGAACATTTTGTACCATCGATAAACGTTGCTTTGGTCCAAGGTAGCTTCACCATATGCCACAGTCAACATTCGTAATGCGTCCGCGCACTTAAGGCCGTCGTCTAGTCTAGAAATTTGAAAAAATCGATTTTTTTTTTTTTTTTTCATTTTCTTATTCCTTAGATCTTTCTTCACACGCTCCTGAAAACCGTTTATTGATATTTCAAAAATTAGCCGAGAAATAAAAATTCTAAGCAAGCCGCGCGCTCAGGTAGCGCGGTCGGGAAGCAACTTTGAACGCGTTCATCTCAGAACTATGTTTTTCAAATCGGCGCCCACGATATCTCGATAACTAATGGACCGATCGAGCTCAAATTTTGCACGTACCTTAGGTTGCCTGTTTCTGAGGGCTGCTAGCAGAATTGAGTCGAACAATAATTTTGCCGACATTTTATAACTCGTCGAATACCCGAAAATGTATGAAATATCATTAATGAAAGTTCAACAGGCCGCCATTTTGTCAAATTTTTTTTTTAAGTACCAATTCTGCTACCAGTGCTCAGAATACTCATATAGATTGAGAATATATATATATTTTTTTTGTCAGATGCATACAACATCGTCCAGAGTGGGCGCCGATTGAGGCGCACCATGTTGCAACAAGGCAAAAAACTACATGAAAATATTTAAAATAATTTTTTTTTTAATCTACAAGTATTCTCTAAGGATCAATAAATGCACGTGTAAATTTTCATCAAGACAACTTCAACGGTTTAAACGTTATTGCACAATAGAAATGACGTGAAAAATCTCGCTCTAGACCAGACGACGGCCTTAATTTTGTTTTTCACACAAAATTTCATACAGATTCTTTGATCCATTTTTTGGAATAGGCAAAAATCGAAGACAAGCCAAAACACGTCTAATCAAAACAGCTGTCAACGATTAATTAAACATTCAAAATGGCCGATTTTTTCAGCATAAGTGAGGGACATGAGTATCAACTTAACGCCACAAAAAAATCGAGAATCGAATATACGTAGCCCGCGGAAATTCAAAATTCGCGATACTTTCCCATTCCCTTCACCGTACCCACCAGTTGAAGGGAATTACGCTCAGGGGTTCGAAGCCCCCCTAATATATAAACATATTTTTTGCTTTTCTCCACGCTAGATTCCACCGATTAGCATCGTACAACGTGACAATAATCCCTCTCGAGTTAAACAATTGTACATCCTCGTATCGGAGACTCAACGGATCCGACGATAGGATGTGAACAAAAAAAAATAGATACAAGTAGCGTTACATCGGGAAAAAAACGTTTTTCCAGTGGAAAAAAAAAGACACAAAAAATTCAAATAAAATATGGAAATTCACCAAACTGCGTGCACTATTTTTCTCGATCAATCGTTACGTATCAGTGTGTCACAAGCCCGCGATGGGTTTCCATATCAAAATAATGAATTCAATAAAACAAATGGATTAATAACGATTGGAGTAAAAACATTACTGTCGCGCAAAATCTATGATATTCAATCGTATTTTTTTTACGTTCAAATGCTTATTTCGATGTTACGAAAATTCATCGTGTGGAATTCTTGCAAGCAAAAATTAAAAATAGATACTGATTGGGAAATTGGAGAATAATCGGAATAATCGAAATCTTTCGATAAGACCACGAGATAATACAATGTATTCTACGTTATATCGACATTTTTTTATACCCGCAGCGATTTATGAGAAACTTTCGTTTTTTTAGAGTTCAGATTTTTAAAAAATACACAGTTTTCAAGATGAACACAACTTTTCAATATCAACGTCGTCAAAGAAAATCGACATTTCGTGAAAAAGATAAACCGAGCCGAATGTTTGACCAGTGATAACGTGAAATTGCTTTTTTCTCAAATTTTCCAAGCGTCTCCTAAATAAATAATTGTTTATAACTTTTGTTACTGACCGCGTTATTACGTCTCGCTTTTGGAATATTCTTGTATATCACATTTTCTGTTAGACTCTCGAAAAACATTTTTATGGTTTTTTTTTTTTTTTTTCATTCTAGTGACAACCATAACTACTTATTTCTCATTTCTCCAACTACTTTTATATATTATATCGTAGCATCTCGAATTTTCTACTGCCCACGTGACATTCATTTAATAGTAAAATATCGTATATATAGAGAGCGAGTCGTTAGTTCTCACACGGCTCTGAACGAGTTGGTGAATGAAGAGGGGGGAGGGCTCGAAACGTAAAATAGTAGGACGCACTACATGCCCCCGGGAGATAAAACTGAGGAGGTCGGTTGAGCTTCGCGGAGAACGAAACCGACCGGTCTGTCAGCTTCGAGACAATATACGCGAGGAGGTTGACGTAGTTTTTCTTTTCTTTTTTTCTCAAAAATCATCAAACGAATTGACGCGAACGAGTGAAGAAAATTTAATTTCATTTTTACTTTAATACTCATTCGCGAGTGATCGATCCGTCGGTGGATCATCCAGCGAATTGTCCGGTGTCATTTTTACTATAAACAAAAAAAAAAACAATAAAACAATAGTCGTTAATAATAATTATATATTAAATAAAAAGAAATATAAACTTGTGCATTTATTTTTAACCAAAATTTCCTCGAGATATTCAACATGTCCACAACTAATTTGGGATCTGGTAAGTCGCGCAATGATTGATAAAAAAAATTATACATCATTATGTATCATTCACTTTTCCATTTGACTTAATCTGATTATTGCAAATGGCTAATTGGCATTTATTCGATTGCCGCTTTTTTTCTCCTCTCTCTCTCTCTCTCTCTGTCTCTTTCGCGGTCTTCTCGTCTGGCTAAGCCACGATTGAAGTTACAAAGTGAAATTGATCCGGCTAACGATGACCCTTTGAACTGTAATAATTGGGTTCTGTAATCCGTTCAACTCGTTGGATAATTTGCGCACGTGAATTATTATCGCTATTTGGATTTACCGTATTTCCACGTGATCCAGTATCGAAGGACATCGGAATAAACGGAATTAATTGATCAACCGGAACTCCGATTCCCATGAGCGCGTACGCGAATCAAACGATTTCTTGTGAGTTTGCAAAAAAAAAAAAAACACAAAAGGAAAAACATTTTCAAGGCTGATGTAGAGAAAAATACATTTTATCTTAGAATGCCCCGACGACCAGTGTATTTTCGCGAGAATCGCGTGAAATGTTTTTTCTGGACATTCGCCAATTCGATCTCCGGCACTAATTTAGAATGGGATATAGAAAGACGAAAAAAAATGTTGTATTGCATTTTTTTGTTTGTTTCGGGGACGACTGATTTGCGAGTGAAAGTAGTCGACTTGATATTTTTAACTCGAGGTTCTTAAGGTTAATGCGTAACACCGACGGTCGATGAAAGATAAAAAACGTTATTGGTTTTAGGAGTTCGGTTGAGATTCCGGGATGGAAAAAATTTTCATTTAAAGGGGAAAATAGAGTTAGGACAGCGTTTTCTCAATGATTTTCATGAATTTTTTTATAGTATAAAAAATGAATATAATTTATCGAAACTTTGAGAATATTTTATACATATATTTAAGTATATACTATAAAATTTTTGAAGGATTTCCTTGAAAAACACCGAAGATATTAGCGACCCCATATTGCAGGTCACAATCAGACTCAGCATTTTGCGTACATTCTGGAAGCCGCAATTTTCATCTGAAATCAAACGAGGTTGGAATTTACTTTTATTATATGTCTCTCTTCTATATGAACCTAAATGCTATCGAAAAAATAGAAAATTGAATTTTTTACAGGGGTCAAAACAAAAAAGCCATTTTTTGCCATTTTTTACAACTTTATTTGCAAAAAAAAATTATTTTAAATAATGATAATATTCCGATTTTAGGTTCATATAGAGCGCAATACTATGAAGAAAGTAACTACCAATTTTTAAAACGATTGGTTGAAAACTTTTCAAACTAGCGTGTACGTAAGGTAAAAAAAAGTCGTTTTGAGAAAAACGCGTTCGAAAAAATCGCGCGCTCGGGGCCTGAAGGAGAGCTACTCACTTTAATGGCTTATAACAATAGAACGAGTCGGAATTTTCATTTAAAATTTTGGGAACATATTTTTCAATAGTTTTACTAACAATTTATGAAATTTAAAAAAAATCAATTTTTTGAACTGTCTAACCCTATTTCCCCCTCTAACAATTCTACAGTTGTTAAACCTTTTTCTTTTCATAATCTCGATATGCCTTTGCAAATGTTAGTAATGTTGTGTCTACAATTTTTTCCGATACCACATCATCACCCGGAAAAAATAAAAAATTGTCGAGTAATTAAATTTCAACCTGAAACAACTTTTGCACCGTTTTGAGTAAAAGGAATCGGCTAGAAATTTGTTCAATTTAAGTATTTGATCACGTGCATCAACTTTTAGATTATTTCACCGAGTAGTAACACACTAAGCGATTTCTTACACATTTTCATTGAAACAAAGAGATTATAATTAAAAATATTTCATAATCACGATTTTTGATGAACTTTAATGAAACTTTGCAAAATATGTCTCTGGAGTCAATCATCGTTAATTCTGTATTAATACATTTTTTTTTCTCTCCTTTTTGTTTGTAACTATAATCAGTCCCAGCGGGACTTTCAATAATTGTGATGTGGGTGTTATTCATTGTTTAGGGGAATGACCATTGTCATCCCCACAATTTATATCGAAGAGTTTATTTGAGTCATATTTCTCTGTTCGGGAGGTTCAAAGGCTTAATGCGTCTGAGTCGTCTGATTTCATTCCTTCTGTCGAGGATTTCTCGGCGTATTAATAAATGTAATAAAATTATTGAGCAATAATCCATTCGTGCATTAAGAGTGGAAATAACGAGATGAGAGTGTGCGAGGGGGCGCCAAGCAAACGATAAGTAAAATTTAAGAGACTGTAGAACGAATGGAAATATTTTTCGAGATTACGAAGGAGAGGAGTTCATCGAGACTTATCAATCTCGTTCGCCACCAATGAGAGATTGACGATTTAACGTAACAGTAACTGTGTCGATAGACAATAAACACATTCTCTTATCACGATAGTTCGAGATCAAATCCATAAACAAAAAACAAAGTTCATTTCCCAATCCTACCCATTATCGCAATTAAACGAAAAATCATCCGATTTTTACACTAATTCGTCTGAACAAAAAAAAAATCTATCTGCGAAATTGATCTTTGTCGAAATTTTCTGGTTAAAATAATTGCGTATTAATTCTCTAATTTTTTATTGTGATCTATAGATTTTTCGTAAAAACAAAAATATCATTTCCGTCATTAAATTTGAGGAATGTTAAATTGGTTATTTTCTTTAAATGTAAACATTTGACCATTGTTCTCGGGTCAATGTCTAAGCAAAAAAAGCTGATATAAATGATACACTGTGACGCTTGACTTTGACCCCACGGTTTTATTATGCATTCGTCGACTTCCTTCATTATACCGTCTACAAAACGAATTTTTTCGTACACTCTCAAAAAAAAAAAAAGAAAAAAAAGATTCATAAACGCCCAAACAAATAATGTCTATTCTCACTTTCGAAATTTTATTATAACGCTTAGAATGTCACATTTTTTTTCTTTTGGTGCGTGCATAATCTCGTACACGTTAAGGTCATATAGAACCGTCATTGTCAAGATAAGTGCGTCAATGTGTCTCTAGGAAAAATGTATTACACGGAATATTTTATTCCCCTTTACTAACCTTTCTCGAGAAAATCCGTGTGTGCGTGTAAATAATCAAGAGGCATCGCGGTGTCTTTTTGTACGAACGATAGTCAGGAATTGATTATAAATTTTTGAAATCCAATTATGTTAATTCACGGATTTCACGTGCGATTGTGTCACGGAAAAATGCAGAAGCGAGAAAACGAATAACCGGCTATAAATAGACTTACGATGATAAGAGGAATACGATTATAATCGATAAATATAATTGTTACGATGGTAATCGATACACGATAAATAAAATAATTAAATGCATCTAAATAAATTATGAATAACAGTATTTTTCAACAAACAAAAAAAAAGCGTAATCGATAATAATTCAATAAATAAAATCATAGATTTTATAGCAACACAAAATGAATAATAATTTTATCGAGTACATTATGACAACACTAATGTAATTAATGTGAATATATTTTCCGGTATCCGCAACAAAATTGATAAGAAATGATTGTACACACGATCATATTAAATGAACGACCGGAAGTGAGTGAGAAAATTCTCGAAGGACATATGTGTGTCGCTTCTCTCGTTTAAGACGTTGCGATCGCTTATCGTGTGACGAGCTGGAGGCTGTAGGTCGGAATCAACCACAAGCGCAACATATAAACGACAGGATCATTAGGCAATTTGTCCACCGCTGCCGTTTCGCGTTTATGACCCTTAACTTGTTCATCTTCTCCCTCTCTCTCTCTCTCTCTCTCTCTCTTATTCTCTAATTGAGATTATTGCACCAACGAACGACGTTGTACTACTTCGTGATATACTGTGTCCGGCGATATATACATATATATACGTGTACTTGTGTACGCGTGCCTACTGGTAATACGAGAGCTTCCCGAATCTAATAAAGTCCTCTCTCTCTCTCTGATTCGCGAAATTAAACGATTTTATGGAGATTGCATATTGATGATTCGTTAACGAGTTCTTCGAGAATAAGGAAGAAGAGAACATAAGCCAAATATAATTGGCCTGTCGACATCTGTTCGACATGGTGAGAATTCGCTTTGATTTTTTTTTCTGTGAAGTAGAAGATCGCGTGAGTGTCAAAATTTGGAACTATTTTCGACGGGCAAAATGTGGAATTTCAAAATAACGAACGCTCAATAGTTTGATCGTTTCATATTTAGAACGTCTTTGAGGGTGGAAATAGGGTTAGACGGTTGAAAAAATCGATTTTTTTTATTTCATAAATTGTTAGTAAAACTATTGAAAAATATGTTCCCAGAATTTTAAATGAAAATTCCGACTTGTTCTATTGTTAGAAGCCATTAAAGGGGAAAATAGGGTTAGGACAGCGTTTTCTCAATGATTTTCATGCATTTTTTTATAGTATAAAAAATGAATATACTTTATTGAAACTTTGAGAATATTTTATACATATATTTAAGTATATACTATAAAATATTAGCGACTCCATATTGCTTGGTTTTCTTGGTACTATTTTTTCAAACGCGTTTTTCTGAAAACGACTTTTTTTTAAACTTGCGTACACGCTAGTTTGAAAAGTTATCAACCAATCGTTTTGAAAATTGGCAGTTACTTTCTTCATAGTATTGCGCTCTATATGAATCTAAAATCGGAATATTATCATTATTTAAAATAATTTTTTTTTTTGCAAATAAAGTTGTAAAAAATGGCAAAAAATCATGCTTTTTTGTTTTGACCCTTGTAAAAAATTCAATTTTCTATTTTTTTGATAGCATTTAGGTTCATATAGAAGAGAGACATATAATAAAAGTAAATTCCAACCTCGTTTCATTTCAGATGAAAATTGCGGCTTCCAGAATGTACACAAAATGCTGAGTCTGATTGTGACCTGCAATATGCGGTCGCTAATATTTTATAGTATATACTTAAATATATGTATAAAATATTCTCAAAGTTTCAATAAATTATATTCATTTTTTATACTATAAAAAAATTCATGAAAATCATTGAGAAAACGCTGTCCTAACCCTATTTCCCCCCTTAATATCAGAAAAGAAATAATGAGAACACAAAAGAACATTGAACTATCGGTTTTGTGCTAAACACGTTCTCAATACGAAACGTTCAAACTATTGAACGTTCGTTATTTTGAAATTCCACATGTAATCCAAAATAGTGGTTATTCGAAATTTTGACCCTTATCCAGAAGATCGAGGATCGATCGAAGTGCAGTGAAAAAAATAATTTCGTAACTAACCATACGACTTAAAGTATCTGACTTCGATTCAATGCAATTCAATTTTAAGGGATAACACCACTGTGATCCCCTGTTTTTTTCACATTTTTCAAGAATTTTTTTTTGTGGGAAAAAAAAGAGATAATCGAAAAATTTTGTTGGGTTTTGTTCCTTGTTTATTAATGTATCAAAAAACATTTTTTTTACATTTTTCACGCCGCATGGTGGCGCTGGGGAAGCTCTCGCGTCAGGTGCTGTCATCTCCGCGGCACGCAGCAGAACACTCTTTAACGTCGATCTGAAAAAAAATACCGAGTGTTTTCGTTAATAATATGATATTTTGAAGAGAAGTACATAGGATTTTTTCGATATCTCAATAATTATAAAAGTTATAGCCTATTTTCGACGAGAAATTTTGCTCATTTAATTTCAAAGGCGTGCCTATTTTTTTTAAAACAATATTTTTCAAAATCCCTATGTACTTCTCTTCAAAATATCATATTATTAACGAAAACACTCGGTATTTTTTTTCTGACCGACGTTGAAGAGCGTTCTGCTGCGTGCCGCGGAGATGACAGCACCTGACGCGAGGGCTTCCCCAGCGCCACCATGCGGCGTGGAAAATGTGAAAAAAATGTTTTTTGATACAGTAGTAAACAAGGAACAAAACCCAAAAAAATTTTCGAATATCTCTTTTTTTTCTCACAAAAAAAAATTCTTGAAAAATGTGAAAAAAAACAGGGGGTCACAGTGGTGTTATCCCTTAAACACCTCGCGGTAATATAATAAAACCAAAAAAAAAAAATCAACGATATTGACGACACTAAGAATATTGATTTTTCATTATAATATTTTCACATAATTATTGATAAAGCAGTTGAAGAAAAAAAAAGACTTTATCAAGTGTTTAGACAACTTTACTCGCAAAGTTGTCTGAACATCATTCGTAAATGCATGCAAATTTTCAGAAGCTAACTTCGATTTGCATTGAAATTAGCTTTCTGATGAGAGGGTATATGCTAAACATCCTTGAGCAGGAGTGTGTACTTGAGTTATTAGAAAAAAAAAAAAAGAAAAAAAAAACTGCATGAAAGCACATCTGCTTGTGAAGACCTTCCAAGTATATTTCGATCTCTTCGAATAAATCGATAATTCAACAGATTTTTAACGAAACGAATTTATTACGAAAATTACGTGTTTGCATTGTCGTGGAATAACTCGCAGGAACGTTTTGCTTACATTTTTGCGATCACGACGAGCGACAATAGTTAAACAATCATCGTATTGACGAGACGAGCAATAAATCGTCGATATATGTTAAACAAATTAGTGGCCTAGGCAAACACACACTCGGAGACGGCCCGATAAAGCTTAATTTGCGCAAGTGATTGTTAGGTAAGTGGTGTATCGGTTAAAGGAAAGGAAAAAAAAATCTATACGAATCGAACGACAGTAAACTTGTCGCCTCCGGGCTATCGAGAGAGCACAAGTCTTTTTTTTTACTCCTACTCGCGTCGTTTCTTGCTCAAGGACTGGGCCGCCTGTGGAAATCGATTATGCAAAGTGAAATGTGAACGGTTTTTTGCATCGATCAGTTGTGGACAATCTCTTTCGTATTATCGACGAGACAAGAAACATACGCGGGACAACAAAGTTCCACTACGATAATTTACACCCGATGTCGCTTCTCCAATACCTGCCTCATTGTCTCTACTCCGTGGAAGTGCATTGATGGCAATGTCGACAGATAATGCTCACAAATGAGCCCCTCTACATCTACTGTTGTTCCTTTCTTTTTTTTTTCTTTTCGAGGTCTTATGGGTGCGCCGTGAGCAAGAGGCATCGATTTCCCGATAATTGGAAAAGGCAATTAACCCTCTTGTTACCCATAGCTCACGATTTTTTGTCATATCACAAATAAACAAAGAAATGTAATATATCGAAGTAATGTTACGGAGATGGTATCATTTGTACATAAATTCTTTTGATGAAAAATTAACAATATTTACAAATTAGATAGATTTAGGGATGTATTAGAATTTAAAGGATTTTGGTGATTCGACATCGTTAACGGCTTGTCGAGATTTTTATATGGCAATTAAGGTAGTAGTCTGGTAACTTAAGCCGATTTTCATGTCTATTTTGGACGGCGATTTTTGTAGGAAAATAAAAATAAATCCTTTTGGATATTTAGGATGTTTTTATTTACATACTAAAGATAAAAAAAAAAAAATTTTGAAAATATTTAATAGTTTATTATTATTATTATTATTGATCGAAGCTGGCACCTCGAAAAAAAAGCGCGTGGGTGGCCCCGGTGATTTTGGCTCTTGATGTTATCTGAAATAAAAAATTCTTGATAATTCTTAATCTATAGACATGTAATTCTGGTCGGAACTACTGAAGTTAAATTTCATGGATGAATAACATAATGGCGGACTTTGGAAAAAAACGTCCTTTTCCATTTTGTTATTTATCCATGAAATTTAACTTCAGTAGTTCCGACCAGAATGACATGTCTATAGATTAAGAATTATCAAGAATTTTTTATTTCAGATAACATCAAGAGCCAAAATCACCGGGGCCACCCACGCGCTTTTTTTCGAGGTGCCAACTTCGATCAATAATAATAATAATAATAAACTATTAAATTTATTCAAAAAAATTTTTTTTTGTACCTTTAATATGTAAATAAAAACATCCTAAATATCCAAAACGATTCCTTTTTATTTTCCTACAAAAAAATGCCCTCCAAAAAAGACATGAAAATCGGTTTAAGTTACCAGACTACTACCTTAATGCAACGAGATCATAGAGTCGGTATGTGTAGCGGACCGATGTGATGCACTGAATTTTTTGTTAACGGAGTTCGCAATTTAAACGGAAAATAGTCGACGTAATTATTAAAAGTCTTGTATAAACAAAATTTATAATTCCTGCTAATCAATGCAAATTGAATGATTTTGACTGATATATTCCTGATGATATTGAGTGTAATTATGGAAATTACAAAAATTATTCGCTATAAGCCACGAGTTTATGTAACGAAGGTAAAAATCCTTGTAATCATTGAAATTTATCTAAATGGTCAAGTACTTGATGAAAATATACATTTGCAGATCCATTGTCTCAACATTTTGTTTCGTTCCTCTCGAAATATCAAATATCATATTAATTCAAACGCAAAATCCAAAGAAAAATATTACAACGAACGGCGAGATGGAAAGTGAATTTAAAAAAAGGATTGAAATAGCGAAAGATTTACAAGCCAGTGCACTCGAAGAAATCGTGTTTGTCTTGCGAAGATAAGAAACGGTGGAGTGCACGAATATAAAATAAACACAGAAACGCGCGCACACAAACACACATAGGTATTATCGCATTGTCTTGTTGCCCTCTCACTCGTCTCCTATATCTGCCCCTCTCGAACTTATTATTCTTCCAAGATTCACGAAAATTTACGACCACCGAGACATTCGGCAGTTGTTCATGCTATAAATCACTCGCGAATCTCGCGTGTGATTTATTAACGTAGCCTCGATCGTTGCAAGAGAGAAGAAGTAAAAGAATATTTTCGTGTGACTTTTAGATCGAAATGTCGTGCGTGTTTCGCGGCTACTATCACCTTTACGAACATTCATTAAAACCGAGGAGAGTGATAAGTTATTGATAAAGCGTGGAAATCGTGCTTATCTCGAAGTATACGTGTGAACGTGAAAATCGAAGTAAAAAAAAAATGATTAAACTACATCGCGTCCTACTTTTCGGCGTATCAACGCCGTGTATATCTACGTTGCATAAATATTATTTACGATGAAACCGCAGAACTTCTGTGTACTTATGTATACATAAGGAAAGATATATAATAAAAAAATATGCCTGACGATATTTAATATGGCATATAATTAAAAAATATTTACTAAACGAAAGAGGTGAAACACTTGGACTCACGTCACTCTCCATTAGCTGATATCGACGCGATCAAAATGTCGAACAGACATTGAATTTGTGTCACCTTACGCGATACAACACAGCTGAATTGACTGAACTATCGTTCCTCGTTAACGAGCAAATACCAAACGAGGAATATTTCTCCGACATCTATTCCTGTTTCGTCCACATTCCGACAAATTCACCTGAACCTAACGGTACGCGGAACGGAATAAAAAATTATTTAAAACATTGAAAAAAAAAAACAAATATATATACGAGGTCTGTTAAAAAAGTATCGAGAATTTTGAATTTCCGCGGGCTACGTATATTCGATTTTCGATTTTTTTTTGTGGCGTTAGGTTGGCACTCGTGTCCCTCACTTATGCTGAAAAAATCGGCCATTTTGAATGTTTAGTTAATTGTTGACAGCTGTTTTGGTTAGACGTGTTTTGTCTTGTATTCGATTTTTGCCTATTCCAAAAAATGCATCAAAGAATCTGTATCAAATTTTGTGTGAAAAACAAAATTAAGTGCGCGGACGCATTCCGAATGTTGACTGTGGCATATGGTGAAGCTACCTTGGACCAAAGCAACGTTTATCGGTGGTACAAAATGTTCTCAGAGGGCCGAGAAGATGCGAACAACGAAATGCGTTCCGGACGCCCGAGCACATCAACAACAGACGAAAACATTGATGAAGCGAAGAAAATAATATTGGCCAATCGTCGAGTCACCGTTCGAGAAGTTGCTGAGGAACTAAACATATCGATTGGCTCGTGCTATTCGATTTTCACCAATGATTTGGGCATGAGACGGGTCGCCGCAAAATTCGTGCCAAAATTGCTCAATTTCGAAGAAAATCAGTGTCGCGTTAACATTGCTAAGGAGCTGTTGGACTCGGTCTGCGACGACCCAAATTTGCTCCAGAGGGTCATAACTGATGACGAATCATGGGTTTATGGTTATGACGTGGAAACCAAAGCTCAATCATCGCAATGGAAGCTACTTTTTTGGAATAGGCAAAAATCGAAGACAAGCCAAAACACGTCTAACCAAAACAGCCGTCAACAATTAACTAAACATTAAAAATGGCCGATTTTTTCAGCATAAGTGAGGGACACGAGTACCAACCTAATGCCACAAAAAAATCGAAAATCGAATATACGTAGCCCGCGGAAATTCAAAATTCGCGATACTTTTTGAACAGACCTCGTATTTGCTTACGCGACGACGAATCCGCACGTTCGATCGAGTTTTAAAAATAGCGCAATTGGATTTAAAGAGAGGGGCAAAGATTTTTCATCACATAGCGAAAAAACATGCTGGCTCGTCGTTCGTTTAACTTTTTTCAAAGTTTGTTTTCACTCTCGCTATAACGAGTGGAGAAGAGGACTTTTGTCGCGGATTTAATTGAACGTTTACTTCGACATCCTAGTTTGTTCTTTCGCGACCGGGAAAAAGTAAAAGTTTTTCGACCTCGACGAGATAATTGTTTCGATTCATCTGCTACGAAAAATACTATTTTATCTAATAATAACAATGAAGTGGTGAAAAAATTGTTTTTAACGTTAAAAAAAGGGGGGAAAAGTTTTTGGAGTAAAAGATAAATTGTATATGCTCAAAACCGAATTTTCATTCTTCATTTTACTAGAATGGAAAATGGTTTGTTAAAATAGACAGTTCGGGAAAAAGGCACGAACGTCGACATATCGTGTGTTTCGCACTTGAAAAAAAAAATTGCCACTCGTCTTAATAATAAATAAAGCGTTTAAAAGGTGAGACGTTAAATTCTGAGGACTTTGACTGTATGTACGTGTATCTGAGGAGGCAGTTGAAGAAAAATACCAGATAAACAGGCCACCTGCTTATTGCTCGAGTCCATCGAGGTTGGAGAACCGTGCAGTCCCCCGTTCGACGTTGTCGCGGTATTGCAATTGAACTTTCAACGCGAAGAATTGCGAGAGAAAATTCACAATGAATAACCGAAGTGAGAACGATTTAATTTTCGTTATTCAATCGCGAGGCTCGCGCTAAGACCAAAGTTCATCGTCGTTTGAGTGCAGAAAAAAAAAAAATTATTTCAAAATTACAATAACTCACCGAAAAAGGGACAATAATGAAAAATTATTTTGATTAAGTTAATGACATCAAAGAACATTTCTAATTGGTGAAATACTTTTTCACCAATTAGAAATATTCTTTGAAGTCATTAACTGAATTAAAATAAATGATTTCAAAATTACAATAACTTACCGAAAAAGGGACAATAATGAAAAAATATTTTGATTAAGTTAATGACTTCAAAGAATATTTTTAATTGGTGAAAAAGTAGTGTAATTGACTTTTCTTACAATCCGTCAAAGACTATATCGTGATTTCATTGTAAAACTGACTTTTTTACTCGAAATTTCGAATAAAAATTCCTTTATCCTTCGTTGTAATCACAAAATTGTTAAAAAACAACTTTCGTTTCTTTTTGTCTCTACTTTGTAGGATTTAAGAAACTTATGTACGGCGAAGGTGCGATGTGGGACACATTTTTGACGGGAATAGCGGAGCTCGTTGGCACGGCAATTCTTGTTTTTCTCGGTTGTATGGGATGCGTCGGTAGCCTCGGCGTAACACCACCTCACGTGCAAATTACACTGACATTCGGTCTGGCGGTAATGATGGTGGTACAGGTCAGTGAATTATCGAAACGATTCACGAAATTTAATAATGGAAAATCACGGGACATTCGGAACATTTTATAACATTCTCGCATGAATTTTTGGAGAGAAAAAAATAATATATTTTCCCGTAAACAAATCTTTGCGAGGATGGAAATAGTAAAATGTTAGTTTAATTTTGAGATACCGATCCAAAGAAACACGATTTCGTAATCAGCGGATATTGTGAAATCTTAAAGCATCATTGCATAGTGCCAAGTCCTCGAAATTGCAATTATAATGAAGAAAAGTCTCGGACTAATGTTTCATTGATCTACATATCAAGATTTATGGTGCATCGTCTCGACGCGACCTAATTGCATACGTATAATCAAGAATTATATAAAAACAGAACATTTTCGATGAGACTCGAGTAATCAATGAATTAATGAGCATTTCAGAAAATTGGCAGTTATGCCAAAGATAATTATAATATAATATTAATTTCTTATTAATAAAAGATAAGAGTTTTACTGGCTTTGTCAGATATAAACCGCGATCGATTATATGAATGCATTTAATCGCGAGAGAAAATGGTTCTCTGTTCATTAAATTTGTAATGATGATAATCATAAATCCGTGTTTCAATGTTACCGATATAAACGATAATTCGTTGATTTAACTGATGAAAATATGATAGAAAATATACAATGTCTCTGAGCCCCCACGATATGAAAATAAATTCATAATTCATAAAAATATAAATAGTAAATGAACGTTTCAGTGTTTCGGTCATATCAGTCACGCTCACGTGAATCCTGCAATCACACTGGGTGCTCTGGTACTTGGAAAGAAATCCCTGGCCGAAGCTACTGTATACTTTGTGTCGCAACTGATCGGTGCTGTTCTTGGCTACGGTCTCTTGAAGGTTTGTTAATAATTCAATTATCATTTCAGTAGTTTTTTTTTTTTTTTTCAATTCGGTTAAAAAATAAACAGAAGTTGTTTTTATCGAATTGGCAAAGAATCAATATGTGAAATATTGATAAAACCGGATTAAATTTATGTATATGTATTAGACTGTGCCATTTTTGGGCAACTTTTTTTTTTTTCGTTACTAACAGATTGTATACTCTCAAAACGGCAAAAAAAGAAGCCTGTCCAAATTTTAGCCCTACAATTAGTATTCAAAGGTCGCTCATCACGATTTCCTATTTTTCATCTCAATAACATGGGAAATATTTCTTTATATCTGCGAAATTTTGTATCTCAGTAATAATTCATAATACGACTGAGGTTTCAACGTTCCTTTGTAGGAAATTGAATGCTGAACACAAATGATGTCTTACAAATTTGTTGTAAATATCACCATTTTCGTGATATTTGAGTTTAAAGTTTGAAATACATGAAAATTTGCTGTTTTGCATCAATTAATGCATTATTATTAGTCTTATCGCATAATTTCAGCGCACTTTTTGTAGATTGTCGAATTCGCAATAAAGATATCCTTAAAAACAGAAAATTAATGGTAAAAAATTATGCTATCTTGATAATTGAACAATTCGAAAAACAATTCTCAATGAAAATTGCTCTTAATAATAATTTAATTATAGTTATTATATTTAATTATAGTTAATTATATTAATTAATTATAATTACATTATAAAATCATATCAGACTAACTAAAAAATAAATAGAAAATTTACGTGAAGTTTGTATCTTTGTCGTACTTTTTTATATCAAAGCGTGGTTTACCTCAACTTCTGCTATATTAGCGCCGAAAAATGACTTGGAATTCATGAAAAAATTAATTCTCTATAAGAAAGTGAATCCCTCTGTTTCACGTATCGCTAGTGAGAAAATGGCTAATCATTCATGGTATCTAAATGAGGAATTAGCTACTCTTTCATTATTTGATGATAATATTTCGATTGATAATAAAGTCAAAATGGTTGAGTCAATGAAAAGTCGGGACAGTGCTGCGGTGATAGAAAAACGGCGCATAGATATTAAAAATGATTTCGAATTAATTTTAAATAAAGATATGAGTGCATTTGTATCAAAGAACTCATTTAAATTGTTTGTAAAATTCGACCTGCCATATGATTTTCTCAACGAAAATATCATGAGTTGGCCCGATGATGATAGCTATCGCGAAAATTTGGAGTTCTTAAAAAAATTAAAAGTGATTAATGATGTTGCAGAGCGTGGGGTTGCTCTATTTCAGAGGAATACAATACGTCCTTAACAAGAAATGAAGAACAATTCCAATATTTGCTACAAATTGTAAACAAACGTCGTAAACAGTATCCAAATTGTAATAAAAGAAATCTTCTGTAATTATTAATGTTAATTCAATTTCTGTAATACTATATTATGAAATATTTACAATTATTTATCCATCATTTGATTAATAAAAGATTTCGGCAATATTCCTAGCATAATTTTGATAATATTCCTACTGATTTATTTGATAAATTATTATTAGGAGCATATTTCATTGAGAATTGATTTTCGAATTGTTCAATTATCAAGATAGCATAATTTTTTAACATTACTTTTCTGTTTTTGAGGATATCTTTAATGCGAATTCGACAATCTACAAAAAGTGCGCTGAAATTATGCGATAAGACTAATAATAATGCAATAATTGATGCGAAACAGCGAATTTTCATGTATTTCAGACTTTAAACTCAAATATCACGAAAATGGTGATATTTACAACAAATTAGTAAGATATCATTTGTGTTCAGCATGCAATTTCCTATAAGGGAAAGTTGAAACCTCAGTCGTATTATGAATTATTACTGAGATACAAAATTTCGCAGACATAAAGAAAAATTTCCCATGTTATTTAGATGGGAAATAGGAAATCGTGATGAGCGACCTTTGAATATTAATATTAAGGGCTAAAATTTGGACAGGCTTTTTTTTTTGCCTTTTTGAGAGTATACAATCTGTTAGTAACGGAAAAAAAAATGGCCCAAATATGGCACAGTCTAATATGTATATTTTATAATGAAGGGGAGATAGAGGATGTATTATCGGGCGGCTATTACAATCATTTATTGAGATAGCGAGGAAGATTGAAACGTCGTTTCTCGTGACGTACCGGACAACTTTTATCCTTACTTTTTTTTCTCGTCGGTTCAAGGCTCTCTGTTCGCTTGGTCAGTCTGTATTCCGGTACATGCTCGACAAGTTAACTTCTTTCAATATTGACTTATTTACATATATGCTTAAAGATTTCTGTGAGTATATATATATGTTCAACCTTATCGCTCGCTCGTAGTAAAACATATATTTGCATTTGTATGAACGCAGAAAAAAAAAACGGTTATCGCGCGATTGCGTTGGCAACGTATGAAAAAGAATTATGTTTTTTTGCTCTCACTTCATATCTTGTAATCGACTCATCAATATGTTTCGTGAAAATTCACGATATCTTTTGCGTTAGTACAGTTCGAAATTTCGTAACTGAGAATAAAATGTTTCTCTTCCAACGTGCAATTTCCGAGCGTTTGGCCCTAATTTTGCCAAGACTCAACAAAAGGCGTCGGTTTGTATAAATCTTAAAAAATTAATCGACAAACAAATCCTAAGCCGTATAACTGGAGCGACCTTCGAGCGATCGAGTGTAACTTCCTACTTCAATGACAAAAATCAAGGGAATTAAAATTGTTTTTTTTGTTAAGCCACGTCCGGACTATCAATGTAAAGAAGATAAAATAAAATCCTGTACATTACATTTGTACATTGTTTCCTCATTTTTTTATTCATCGTTCACAGAAAGCTTCTTGCGCAAAGTTAAAATTGATTAATGCCCTTGCACATAGAGAAGTCTTTGTAAAGATTGCAAAAAAATGATGCAACAAATTCCATGTCGAACGTGGAATTTTTTTCAATTCCAAATAAATCGTTTATTCCCCCTGTTAATCCTCTTCATTAAATACACACAAGACTTTTAAATATTTGATTTTTTTAGTTGGTAACGCCTACGGGTCTTCTGACGCAAACGGATCCGGAACACACCCCATTATTTTGCGTTACTACGCTACATGAGACTGTTAGCTGGATTCAGGGTCTGATTGTCGAGACTATGACAACGGGTATACTGATGTTAATAGCGTGCTCAGTATGGGACGAGCGTAACTCGAGCAACACGGATTCCGTTGCTATTAAATTTGGTCTCGCTGTTACCGGTTTAGCGACCGTTGCCGGACCTTACACCGGATGTAGCATGAATCCCGCCCGATCGTTCGCGCCAGCAATTTGGAACAATCAGTGGTCAGATCATTGGATCTACTGGCTCGGACCATTGGGCGGTGCTTTCATCGCTGCTTTTACCTATCGCATGGTTTTCGGCTGCAAGAGATACGAGGACGAGGAAACGATTCCGGAAAGTGTGGCGCTCAATTGTATCGACACGGAAAAGCCCTAGGTAAATTCGCACGAAATTACTCATTTTTTGCTCGACTCCTCAATGAAATCACGAAAATTCACTCTACGGTAAAGTCCACGATCATTTTCAACTTGACGGAAAAAAAAATGTATCGAAAATTCGAAAAGACCGATTGTCGAAAATCTTTCTACGATCATGGAAAAATATTTTTTTTCAAAATAAACATAATATTTTAAAACATCCAACTCCTCATAAAATTTTCAATATGCCGTTCTGAACCTTTTTTTTTTACATGACCAGATAAGAGTCTGAAACGATCTGTCGTTTGGCATTTTCGATGCAATTTTTTTGTCAAACAAAATAAATGAATAAATAACGTTTTTTCCGATTTTTTTTTGCACGACCTTCCAGCCGTAAGACTTAAAGAAAAAATTACGATCGTTTTTCACTGCAAACAAACATTTAATTTCTCACAACCGCGCGGATCCTTTCTCAAAGTCACTTAACCGCCACTAGGGCGGAAATGAAGAAAAAGAAACAAATGTGCCATGGTAGAATTATATAAATAATTGTTGAATCAAGAGCGTGGATTGTGTCGGTTGGTCATTAAGGTTACGCGCTTACACTCGTTAGATTGGACAATAATACAAGCGTGTTATAATGTATGCTCGGGATCCCGAGTGGTGCAATTAATTCATAAGCATGCCGGACATAATGGAGGATCTACGCGACGATAAATCGTAACTCAGCGTTGGTGGGTTTCGGGATTAGGTTTCGCGAAGGAAATTCGGTGTGCAACTGGATTTTACGAGACATTTTGCCGAGCACGGTGGCATAAAAGGAGATAGAGACAGAAACATATGTATATACATCTATTTAGATTGGTTAGAAGCGAAAGGACGTAAACGAGATTAATTTGAACGTTTAAGATTGTGAGCTACGACCTTTTGCAACTTAAAAGTCGATATATGAAGCGAGAGAGGGATGCTCATTCGGGTTTAACGTCGTTGGCTTATCCGTTGATATAAATCTGTGAAAGTAGAACGTCCGGACGGGAGTAGAAAATGAGGGTCGCGAGAGAAAGAGAGATAGAGAGGGAGGACGTTCAGAGAAATCGCTAACATCCACCAAGTATACATATATATATGGAGTCGAATTTCCTACGAGAAATCACCCTCCCACCCCCACCCAACCCCGCGCGAGTACAGATAGAAAGCGAGAGGAATGCTCGTGTGCGTTTCACGACAGGGTAGTAATGATCCCCGCACGGTTGAGCGGATATAGCAACGCGGGCTGAAGCGAGACGTACAAATTTGAACGGGATTAACCGACGGACCGTGCTACGGAACGGAGCAAGACACGATCGTCTTGTTTGCTCTGGGATTAGAGCTCGGTACAAATATTCGCGCGACTCGCGAGGATAAAATTAATGAATAAAATAAAATAAAACGTAAGGAGAAACCGAGTAGAGTCCTAGCCGAGAGTAATTGACGAGAAAACTTTACGAAAATAATAATAAACGAATTTATTTTTTTTCGTTCGTTAATCTCAAGGGTTTAAATATGTTCGTTGTATTTCTTCGAATTTCTTGTTCTTCAATAATTTCTTTCGTGTTTCAGCGGCGTTGATCAATCGCCGGTGAAATTCTGAAGAATCACAACGATGATAAGAGGCGAGATTTGGAGTTTTCGCGGATAAGAGACGATCGAAGCAACTTGACGCCGTTGATACGACGCGACTCAACGAACCGGAAACTCGAATCGAGAAACTAGTACGGAAAGCGTTATGTTTTGATCACGAATCTCTCGTCGAGCGAAGAGCGAGGAAATCTTTGCGCTAATTAGCGCCAGCATTCTGTTTGTAATACATCGACGGGGCAGGAGGGAATCTTTCATAAAGAACGTAATTACATATAGTCAGGATGAGTTTATAACTCTTGACGTGTGCACGTCGACGAAATGCTCGAACGAAACTTCTCGGTTCTCGCGGTAATCAGTGAAAATAAGGGCGACTCTCTGTGGAAAGTATAAATATACATGTCTGTAATACAAAAAATCATTTTTTTCCCCAGTAATTTTAACCACATTTTTCCAAATGTTGCGAATAAGTCGAAAAATGATATTTTAGAAAAACATATTGAGATTTTGGTAAATTAAGAAAAGAACAATGGAAAAGCAACGTGCAATTTTTAATTTGAACTCTTTATAAAATTTATCGGGTATAATTTGAGAGAAAAAAAAAATTATATTCTTTCCATGGGAAGAGTGATGGGTGTGAAATATATTTTCGCAAAGACTGATACGTTATTCGAGAAACGAAAAAAAAAAAACAGCGCTTTCATCAGCATCCGAAGCCAAAATATCGCAAACGCAAAAATAGAAAGCTATTTCTCAACGCCAAAGTATACGTAAATATAATAAAGTATAAATAATTAGAAATGTCAATACTGCTGTTGAAATTTTACTGAACAGATCGAGCTGTATATGACCGTTTGAGAGTTTGTTAATGAGATTTTAATATATCGTTGAGCTGCGAAAGTCAAACAGGAATTCGAGAAGATTTTTTTTTCATTCTGTAACTCAAAATCGAACGTCTATTTGGCGGAGAAGATCAAACATATCAGTCGAAATTGACGTATCTTTGAATATCTCGGTATCTCGTAAACTAAGTCTCGCAAACTCGTAATGTTTGTGTTATTCAACTTTATGCAATCAACAAACTCAATGAGATTCAAATTCGCCTGCATATATAGTAATAAGGTGTATTTTTATAAGCGAAAAGTCTTAAGATTACAAATTAATTATATATATATATATATATAATATATATATGAGTCACGAGCATTTATATAGATTTATAAGATTTGTATGAATAAAGATGCGGAAAAAAATAATCGCTCGCAAATTTCAGTTTAATGTTTCGATAAATAACGTGAAAGCGAGGGACATATTTTCATTGAATTTCATATACAGTGGGTCAAAAAAGTATTCATACACCTTGTTTTTTTTTGCGATAACTTTATAGACATACGCGATACGCAAAGAAAGCCAATTTTATTTAATAGTACATCAAGTACAGAGATAAACTGCAAATGGAGAATTTTTTCCCAGGAATGATAGAAGAATTATGCAAAAAAAACGAAAATTTTCGGGCCAAAAAAGTATTCGTACACTTACGATTGAGCTGCTAAACCTCGATATTCACTCACGGACGGTCTGACCTCTGCGTACAATGTAAACGAGTCTTCGTTTACACAATGGTTTTGACCTATTCCATGTGGTAGTAGATCTTCAAGCTCTGAACAGACATGATGGCAAAGAAAAGCGAAATATCAATATCCATGTGAGATAGAGTGATTTTTCTTCGGAAACGCGGTGAAAGTTATCGAAAAATTAGTAAAGAACTAAATCTAAGTTTCGCAACAGTGCAATATATAATAAAAAAAATACGAAAGAACAAACAGCACAGAAAATAAGCCACGAACCGGTCGACCGAGAATACTAACGGTACGAGAGCGTCGGAGTATTGTTACAGAGGCTACAAAAAAATCGTTCACAAGTGATCGCAGTTTAGCGAATGATGTCGCGTCAACATCGGGGAAGAGCGTGTGTCACCAGACTATTCGAAACGTTTTGCATTCCGCCCAAATATACGGCAGAACTGTCCGCAAAAAAACGTTAATTAATAATATAAATCGAGAAAAACGTTTAGGTTTCGCAAAAACCTACGTAAAAAAATCTATAGAATTTTGGAAACGTGTCGTATTCTCGGATGAATCGAAGTTTAACATCTTCGGGTCTGATGGAAAAAAATTCTTCCGGCGGAAACCAAATACCGAGCTCCAGCAAAAAAATTTAATAACGACTGTAAAGCACGGCGGAGGAAGCGTCATGGTTCGGCGCTGTATGGGATATTATGGCGTTGGTAATCTGGCTTTTGTAGATGGTACACTGAATGCCCAGAAGTATATCGACGTGTTGCGCTGCAATTTGAAAGCAAGTGTAGATAAAATGGGCCTGGATGGAAATTTCTACTTCCAACAAGATAACGACCCGAAACATACTGCCATGAAAACGAGGGAATGGTTACTCTATAATGTCCGCAAACAATTGATTACACCACCACAATCTCCGGACATCAATCCTATTGAATATTCATGGCACTTGGTGGATGTAGAAATTAGAAAAAGAAAAATAACAAACAAATCCGATCTCCAAAGAGTGCTTTTAGAAGAATGGACGAAAATAGCAAAAGAAACAACGCAAAAGCTAGTAGAATTCATGCCTAAGAGACCCGAGGCGATAATTGAAGCAAAAGGGATGCACACCAAATATTAGTTATAATTAACAACTATGATGATGTAGGTTTTCACTATAATCGTAAGTGTATGAATACTTTTTTTGCCCGAAAATCGATTTTCGTTTTTTTGGCATAATTCTTCTATTAATCCTGGGAAAAAATTCTCCATTTGCAGTTTATCTCTGCACCTAATGTACTATTAAATAAAATTGGCTTTCTTTGCGTATCCCTTATGTCTATAAAGTTATCGCAAAAAAACAACGTGTATGAATACTTTTTTGACCGACTGTATATCCAAAAACCAATGGCACTCTTAAACATTGCTACAGCTTCCCTCCAAAATTCTCATACGTTTTCATATATCAGAATTTTTTATGAATACTGTAGAAAATATTCATGGAAGAATGTATCAAAAAATATTTTTTCAATCCTTAAAGTAAGCCTTTTCGAAAGCAACTTCAGTCGCGAGATTAGAAAAAATTTTGTTCTTCTTTGAGAAATCTCTTTGTGCCATTTTCAAATATTGGAAAAAATTTCTTTTCATAAATTACTCGGAATCCACCTTCGGAATATAGCACTCTAGTTGGATGCCAAATTTCAAGTTAATAGAGTAAACCGTTTGGGAGTTAGAAGCATGTGACCGAACGACAGACGGACGGACGGACAGTCGAGCGCCACCATAACGGTTTGGTTTTTCAGTACGGAGCGCCGAAAATTATTAAAGTAAGACTCGTCGTATTACCACGTCTCGTGCCGGACGAGCTCGCACTGTATCGTACTTGTTCTGCTTTCGAAAATGGCAAAACTCTAATATATATATATATATATATATATGTAGCACAACGACGCCTGTATAGTAACGCCGTTCGTGACGCCACGTACGACGGGTTTGCTATACGAAAGGCGCGCATCTGTCACTGCCGCGATACCGAGAGGCTGGAGTCGAACTTTCGCTACGTTTCCCTCTCTCTCTCTCATTCTGTCTCTCCGTCTCTCTCTCGAGTTATTGGAAACGAGAGAAACAGGCGGTGCTACATTTTCATTTCCAAAGCTATACGGTAACGGAGCATTTCCCGTGACAGGGCTCTTCCCCGAACGAAATAACAGAGAAAAGAAGACAAAAAAAGGAGCAAATAAACATAAAAGTTCGTTTTATGGTGAACGTGAATAACATAGCCATCGTGAAAAAAGAAGTCAGTCGAGCGAGATGAGTTTCACGTTGTATAATAATTTTGCTTTTTTTTTTTCTTCGAAAAAATTGACTGGTCGTTTCGCTATCTACATGTGTGTGATTGATCGACAGGAAAACGGCTCTTCTATGGGCGATTGGAAGAAATCCGAGTGAAGAACAAATGTTGCTTGGTTGACATTGTTGGCGTGGAAAAATGATGAAAAACTCGGGCCAAACCTCGAAGACGGTAAAAAGGAGAGGGAAAGAAAGAAGAATAAGTAGTGAATCGAGTAGAGTTTTCCCGGAAGTGGATACGTGTATCCATACATATTTATAGATGAAGAATGGCAGGACGACGAGTCGCATTTCCGGGGTACAATTTTGTTTCCTCCTTTTCCTTTTTTTTTTCTCTTCCCTCGGATAAGAAAAGTCTGATATTTCCGTATGATTGATATGCCGAGCGTCGAGTTCCTCGTTAATAATTCAATTTTCAATCTGGCCTTAATGCCCTCGTTCCACTCTACCTTTTCTCCCGCTCTCATTCGGAACTGTGGCGCAGACTGTCGACATTGGCCTCTTTCCACACCACGTTCTACATCCTCTTTCCTTCTTCTTCACTTTACTTTTCTCCTCTCGTCTTTGCAATTTTCCCGTTTTTTTTATTTTTATTTTTTCACTCTTTATTTGGCTTTTTCGTTTCTGGTATTTTCCCCGGCACGTTCATTCTGCCACGGTTCTTCCGACGGTTCTCGCGTTTGACGACGAAGTAAAATTGGATTGTGGAAAACCGCGCAAGTACACTCTTCTCCTCGTTTCGGTTCTCTTTTAACATGTGTAAATTAATATTAGCCCGATCTAATACACAAGCGGCAACTTTGTTGTCTGAACTATTGAATCGTCAAGTGGATGAAAGAAAAAGTGTTTGAACGCGACCCTCACACGACAAAACGTTAAATTATTCTTTTTGGGCATTGAACTTGTAAAAAAAAATGTTCCGTGACGATTTCTAGGATTCAACGACAAAAAGGGCGAGAACATATGTCCGACGATGAATTTCCAATTTGTCAGTTGATCCGCCACATTTAACAAGGAGACAATCAATTTAAGGGAAGGGGTAACGCCATTTTCATCGCTCTTTCGCACTGGTAGGTGTGTGAGAGATAGAAAAGAATTTGCTATGATATTTTATCTCGGAGACGTCTCTGTCGAATGGAAAAATACGTTGGACATTATTTCAGATTATTTTGGCCGTTTCCATCCTCTTAAGGATTTTTGGCTGGTACTTGGATTGTACGGAAGACACGTGAGATTGTACACGTTTGTACACACAGTTTGACTAATTTAACACCAAAAAGGTTCCTAGAGGATCAAGCAAGCATTGACGAAAATCCTACTGCCTGTTCGACGATAATTTTCTATATATGTGTATACGGAGGACACAGAAGACTCTTGCCTAAGCCAATTGCTGGCCAGAGGGCTAATTGAACACAGCGCACAGGGATTGCTTTATCAACTTGAGGAGAGAGTGCCACTCTTGGTTGTACAACGAGATGTCTCTCTCTGTCTCTGTCTCTCTGTATCTCTCTCTCTTCCTCTACCTCAATCTCTCTCTCTCTCTCTCTCTCTCTCACTCTCCCTCTCTCTCGTAGTCACGCTCTGGATTACATGAACAAATTAGAAGGACCAAGTTTCAGGATGTGGAACTGTCCCGCACTAATGCGACAGGGAAATTATCGTGGTTTCTCTCGGTTTTCAAGCAAATGACGAGTGAATACGTAACGAATATGTATATATACCATCAAGAACTTGGTACTGTATTATATACAGAACTCTGACCACTGAGCATACTGCGTTCAACTAACTAATCCTTCACGACTAATTAATCCTTCATTTAGTCGAGAGAAAATTTAAAAAATTAGTTTAGTAGTTCGGTGGAGTCATCGTGAACGCATTTTATCATAAAAATAATTTTACGACGTTAATTCGATTAACTTTTTACTTCAGGGTTCTCATTTTTTCTACGATTCTCATAAATACAAAAAGTCGAAATATCTGACGAGTTACGCAATTTTTCGTATTTTCGATATCTTTTTTTTAACCTTAAGTCAAAATAACTTTATATCCATAATCACTAGGAGATTTTTGATGGAATAATCCCTTAAAAATTTGTTAAAGAGAGAACAAATAAATTTGGAGTTTTTGGTTGATTTAAAAAAAAATCGACAAATATCGAATACCATTCACGAAAATATATTTGTTTCGGCTTATTGACCGATTCGGGCCAATCTTTTTATCATTAAAAAAAGAAAAACGTCGTAAATAAAAAAAATCGAAATATCTCACGAGTTGCGCAATTTTTCGTGTTTTCGATATCTATTTTTTAACCTTAAGTCAAAATAACTTTATATCCATAATCAGTGGGAGATTTTTGATGGAATAATCCCTTAAAAATTTGTCAAAGAGAGAACAAATAAATTTGGAGTTTTTGGTTGATTTAAAAAAAAAATCGACAAATATCGAATACCATTCACGAAAATATATTTGTTTCGGCTTATTGACCGATTCGGGCCAATCTTTTTATCATCAAAAAAAGAAAAACGTCGTGAGTAGACGAAAGAAAAACCTTTTAATTCATCCCCGGTATCTTTGTTCTCGTAACTGATGAATACACTTTGGAAATTCCGCAAAGTTTGCCGACATTATGAACTTTATTTTTTCTTAACTTCACGGGAATCCTACGGTGTTATTCGATAGCAAATCTCTCGGCCAATTAAAAACCTAACGTTATTTAAATAGAAATGTTGAAAAAAAAAAAAAATCGAAACATCGAGAAGAAAAAACGTATCATCCTGATGATTTTTTTTTTCAATTTGATTTTTCAAAATATGCATCGAGCAACGTTAGATTCGTAACTAACGGGAAATTTAGAATTAAACTTTAACATTTCGTCAAAATCGAAACACAAAGCTCTCTCTCTCTGATATTTAAAAAAACATTTAAAACATAAATCGACTCTGGTAAATTGTAAACGTTTTGTTAAAAAAAAAAAAAAATTTCGGAATGAAATTAAGGTCTTACATACGCGAAAAATTTCAAAATTTTTAATTTTTTTTAAATTCTTGATTCCATTAGCCTGAACGGTTAGGAATATTTTAAGCTTTACAGAATTGAAAAATTCAAAAAATTGGGTAAGATAAGGTAAGATTGAATTTATAATAGAAACCGCGCGGCGCGCCCGACCGCCAACTTCAAAGCTGTTTTTCCACGATTCACTTTTTTGAACCCCGTGAAAGTTCTAACTCTTGAACGAAAGTTCAGATCGCTTTGAAATTTTTACAACATATTCTTAGTATCATCACCTATCGCGTGAACCACAGAAACAACAATTTGAATGACACGAAAAAATATAAAAAATAAAATACGGACAGAAAATTGAGTAAAAAAATGTTAAGTTTCGAATTTTTATTATAATAATTTGGTTTTTAATAATATCGTTGGTTCACACTGAAGATACATTCATTATGCAATGATAAATATGTTCATTTCTTTTTTCAGATACTCACATCGATGCCGAGAACTTTCACCATCAACGCGCGCGCAAAAAAAATACATTGCTCTATTTTTTTTTTTTAACCGCGTCTAGAAAAGTACCTTCGAAAATCGGCGAAATTGCGTATATAAGGCGTAATTGAAAAATATGTTCCCAAAATTTTAAATGAAAATTCCGACTCGTTCTATTGTTATAAGCCATTAAAGTGAGTAGCTCTCCTCCAGGCCCCGAGCGCGCTATTTTTTCAAACGCGTTTTTCTGAAAACGACTTTTGTTGAACTTGCGTACACGCTAGTTTGAAAAGTTTTCAACCAATCGTTTTGAAAATTGGCAGTTACTTGCTTCATAGTATTGCGCTCTATATAAACCTAAAATCGGAATATTATCATTATTTAAAATAATTTTTTTTTTGCAAATAAAGTTGTAAAAAATGGCAAAAAATCATGCTTTTTTGTTTTGACCCCTGTACAAAATTCAATTTTCTATTTTTTTGATAGCATTTAGGTTCATATAGAAGAGAGACATATAATAAAAGTGAATTCCAACCTCGTTTGATTTCAGATGAAAATTGCGACTTCCAGAATGTACGCAAAATGCAGAGTCTGATTGTGACCTGTAATATGGGGTCGCTAATATCTTCGGTGTTTTTCAAGGAAATTCTTCAAAAATTTTATAGTATATACTTAAATATATGTATAAAATATTCTCAAAGTTTCAATAAATTATATTCATTTTTTATACTATAAAAAAATTCATGAAAATCATTGAGAAAACGCTGTCCTAACCCTATATCCCCCTTTAAACACGGGAACCGATCACCGAACGTCGGTTGAGTTAGTCCGGGATGGCCTATATTAGCTCGCAACAACGTTCAACGTAACGTATCCATTAATCGTATTTTCTCGTAAACAACAAAAAAAAAAACAACGATTGAAACTCTTGCCAAAATATTAAGCGCCTTCTTGTTCGGGACTGTACGTTTACAGCGGCAAAATGCGCAGACTCGACCGGTCATGTACACGCGACTCTCTCGTCGAGAATTGAACGATCCTACTCGGTTCTACTCCTGGGGGTCCTTTCTCTCTCTCGCTCCCTCTTGTTGAAGAAAAATAAAAACAAAAACGTCGTCGGGAGTATGTATATACGAGAAAAGAGAGAGGAATAATGCTACCAAGGTCGAGGTGAAGGCTGAGGTGAATATATATATATATAGATATATATGTTTATATATTTTATATGTATATTTTCGTCTCGCAGCGCCATACGAGACGATTTACGAGTGCCTATACTTTATGCTACAATAAGTATCCCTTTCCTTCTCTGTCGATCCACGCCAAATAATTGTAATCAAGAGTTTTTCGTTCTTCCGGCGTTTTAGCAGAATGATCGTTGCGATCGTTAATTATGCGCCCTAACCTTTATTCCGTGTCGCGTACGTTTTTACAAGACATTGATATTTACATTACAAGTGCACAGGAAATAAAAATTTGTAAGATTTATCGAAAAATTACAATGATTTTTTGTTATATTGCTAATTATTGCTGATTTTTCGATAAAGTTTATAATGTTTTTAAAACTGTGTACATGATATACTAATAATTCTTTCTCTCTCGATCCGCGCCAAATAATTGTAATCAAGAGTTTTTCGTTCTTCCGGCGTTTTAGCAGAACGATCGTTGCGATCGTTAATTATGCGCCCTAACCTTTATTCCTTGTCGCGTACGTTTTTACGTGACATTAATTTTTACATTAAAAGTGCCCAGGAAATAAAAATTTGTAAAATTTATCGAAAAATTACAATGATTTTTTGTTATATTGCTAATTGTTGCTGATTTTTCGATAAAGTTTACAATGTTTTTTAAACTGTGTACATGATATACTAATAATTCAACATAACTTATAGTTATTTTTATAAATTTTCCGATGTTTCGGTCATCCTTCTGTGAAACATTTATTTTCGAGCGGCCATAACCGTTTTGCGACACCAGCGCCGCGCAATCGGTAATATTTTTCGCCAATAGAAGTATCGTCATGAGTGTACCTTAAAATATACTTACTCCGATGTTTTTTCATTGTTAACGTTCGGCCATTTTGGCGTTGCCTCTCGTTCGCGAAGGGCATCTTTTTCTCTCGTGGTAAAAGCATCGAATGTTGTTCCTCCTGCTCGTTTCCGTCTCTCTCGCTCTCTCAACAACCGAAGACCGACTCCGAACTTCAACCAAGTCCAACGAAGTCTTCGCTTCTGACGACGTTCCATCGATCCGAATCTCGTCCTTACCGCGAAATTTTCTCTCACGTCGCGACAAAACAATACACACCCTCGTTCCACTTCTCTCAACAATTTACTTTCCGTTTTGACTCGAAAAGACGAAATCTCGTCTCTCCGGCACGTTCCGTCAATTATCGGGAGTGAGAGCTCTTTTTGGGATCGCGCTTCGTCGATCCTCCATCTGCCATGCTGCTATGTGCTTGTTTTTTTTTTCCTCCGAGACCGTGCACTCCTGCCCGGCCCGTTGCGCCTCTAGCGGCGCTACGCGGTACCGTCGCGACTAGGCGTCTCGTCTTTGTCGAACAAATTTTGTCTTCCTCATCTTTGGCCGTTTGTCATATTTCCGTGAACTAACGCGTTCTTTCGATTTTCTCTCGTATCACTTCGCTTCACCTCGTCTTTCTTTTCGTTTTTATCGCCAATACACTCGCGCGGTTCCATTCCATCCTTCGTTCGTTTTCCTGACATCACATACCTTTGTTAGTCGCGCTCTTTCGTTTTTCTTTTACCTCTACATAAACATTGGCTATACCGCTCATTTTTCTCTCGTCGCCAAACCTTCGTTTCTCGTGTTTTTATTTTTCGTTCGTTGCCCTCCCTCTCTCTTTCTCTTTTCGACAGTCGTGCTCCGCTGCTCGAACGGATCGCACCTCTCCCGAAGTCTCGAGTCTCGTACACCTGTCCCACTCTTTTCTATCCTTCTGCGTCTCTATTCCTCTCTTTCTCGCTCATCTCGGGTCATGTGTTGCGCGCCCTTCTCGTACACTATGACGTTGGGTGGGAGGGATGGACGATGGTGCACTAGTCGGCAGTACGGGCTCACGAACGAAGAACGAAACAGTCCTTCCGCGGGATTGCGAATGCTGTTTCGCGAGCTCCTCTCTCCGTGGGCCGCGCGTGCGTATTATTAAACGTCCGTTTTGGCATTCACACGACGCCGGGTTTTCACGTGTGTTGCAGAGAGACAGTCAGACAGTGCTACCGAGTGAGACGCGAACGCGAAAAATAACGCTCGATGATACCGAACGAACGAGCTTTTTTTAAAAAATTCACGTCACCGCTGAAAGGAATATTACTCGCGTTCTTTTTTTTTTCGTGCGCTCGTACTCGCATGTGAAAATAATAGATCGTGCGCGGTTTAAAAGTCCGTGAGACGCGACGACGACAGCGCTCGTGTCGAAAACTTCGATAATCGATGAAACAAAAGAACGCGAATCCCGCGGAACTTACTGTTTACTATTGAAAACCTGCTTTTTCAATAATAATAAAAATAGTCGACATTCGTTTTTGAAATCGTATAAGACAAAAGACGCGCCACGACCAATTACGGTAATCGGTGACAAAAACAAAACACCTGTGAAAATCCGCGAAACGTCGGGTTTACCGTTGACAACGTGCTGTTTGAACGCGTGACACGTTGATGCAACAGTGATTCTGATTGGATGCGTCGCGCTGCTCCGCGTTACGCTTCGGCCAATAGGAATATTTGTTATGAAACGAAACGGCATGCCGAACATAGTGTCACTAGACGGCGCCAGTGTCGTTTGCAAAAATAATTAGTAATTTATAAAAAAGTTTCATGTAACGTCTAACGTGTGTTCGATGGTGAAAGATTGAGTGACTCTCGTGAATAAATCGATGAAAGAACCTTCGAGGATGTTCGCAAAGAATCGGAAACTACATTTCCGGGTATAATTCAGTGAGCACAAATTACACTTATTTTCATTTGCTGTGTATATTTCCATATAGAAAAGAACGACACACAGCGGATCTCGAAATTCATTTTTAATTGATTTCTCCAATGAATTTAATCTCTGAAGAAAAATGCATTTAATTTTTATGTGTTAAGGGTAGTAGCAACACTAGGGTGGGTCAAATAAAAGGACTAATTTTTTTTTTCCTCGATATAATGAAAGATGTATTGTTCGGCATCTCAAAAAAAAACTCTCTGCAAGTATGAGTCCTTCATATTTAAATTAAGAGGGTCCTCATCGCGAATTTTCATTTCCCATTTAAATAACATGGAAACATTTTTTTTTTAACTTTGAAATTTTATTAGACTTTAACCGTTGATGTTACGAGAGTTTTTTAGCACATTTGTGTAGAACATTTGATGCTCTACAAAAAGCTCTCTTGTGTCTAATCGATAAAAGTAACCGTACAAAAAATAATCGGTGATAATTAGCTCTGTATTCTCGCATATTTGTTTGAAAGCAATTATTAATATATTAGTAGTATATTAGTATAGTAGTAAGATATTAGTAGTATATATTAGTAGTATATTTATTCACATTGATAACGAAAATTGTTAAAAATTTGAAATTTATGTACTAATAAACAAGATAAATAGAATCCAGGGCTAATTATCACCGATTATTTTTTGTACGGTTACTTTTATCGATTAGACACAAGAGAGCTTTTTTGTAGAGCATCAAATGTTTTACAAAGATGTGCTAAAAGACTCTACTAACATCAACGGTTTAAGTCTAATAAAATTCCAAAGTTAAAAAAAAAATGCTTTCATGTTATTTAAATGGGAAATGAAAATTCGCGATGAGGGACCTCTTAAGGTAGTAGTCTGGTAACTTAAGCCGATTTTCATGTCTTTTTTGGAGGGCGTTTTTTTGTAGGAAAATAAAAATGAATCGTTTAGGACATTTAGGATATTTTTATTTACATATTAAAAATACAAAAAAAAAAATTTTTTTGAAAAAATGTTATAGTTTATTATTATTATTATTATTGATCGAAGTTGGCACCTCGAAAAAAAAGCGCGTGGGTGGCCCCGGTAATTTTGGCTCTTGATGTTATCTGCAACCAAAAATTCTTGATAATTCTTAATCTATAGACATGTCATTCTGGTCGGAACTACTGAAGTTAAATTTCATGGATAAATAACAAAATGGCGGACTTTGGAGAAAAAAAACTTTTTTTCCAAAGTCCGCCATTTTGTTTATTTGTTACGTTAATTTAAATATGAAGGGCTCATGCTTGCAGAGGGTTTCTTTGAGATGCCAAACAATACATTTTTCATTATATCGAGGAAAAAAAAATTAATCATTTTATTTGACCCACCCTACGCAAAACAATAAACAAATTATTATTATTATTATTATTATTGTTATTTCCATATAGATGTTATGGAATTGAATTTAATGAATTTTCATGCTACGTATATTATTCACTAAGGTAGGAAAATTCATCCGAATCACCTTCCTACTGTTTTTTTATGTGTTTACCTCTCACGCCAAATATAATACGCCAAAAACGTTCATTCACAATCTCAAAGTTTTCTCTTTGTTTCTCCATAGTGAAAACTTTGTTCGCGTATGAATTTTTTCATTCCTACATGTTCGTGCTAGAGTTTATGAAATTTTTGTAAATTCACGTTTAGAAAAGTGGTCGGAAATATGAGAAATTCACGCTTAGAAAAACAAAATGTAATTATTTTGTTTTTCTAAACGTCCAAAATTCCAATATCTATTTCTCGAAAACGAATCGTTCTATGATATCGTTCTATGATATCAAGTATAGCAACAATCCACTGTTTGACCCATTTTTCGTGTCAAAGGTACTCGTGAGTTTCGGATTTAATGAGATTTTTTAATTTTTCGAACAACATTTTTCCGTCAAAACTTTCAACAGAAGTGCAATTAGATGACAAGAATGTTGGAGATTGAATTTTGCGAGAAATGGAATTCAAATGTTTTGATGTTTTGAATTTTTTCGAAAAATTAATACAAAATCGAAAATTCAAGCGATCCTGATTGTCGAGATCAATAAAAGAGAAGAAAAAAAGAGATGAAAATTGAAACTTGGACATTTCTTTCCGATAATTTTTGCGAATTGACAAAGATCCCTAGAGATGCGATTTATAATTGTAAAAATTTGCAAAAGATAATTAACCAACGTACAAGTTCGAATTTTCATTTTTTTTGTATTTTTTTTTCGTAATCCCAGATATGGTATACAATATTTATTCGCGATAATTTCCATTCGTTGTTTTGTTTTCTTTTTTTTTTTCTAATCACGAGTCCATTTTGTCAATAAGCCGATAGAAAATGTCTGTTGTGTATATTTTTCAGGTGAACTGAAATAAAACGACAATCGTGTATTTTATTCAAAAAAGAAAAAAAAAAGAAAATTGTCTCGCGGTACGGATTTTTTCCCGTCGACAAATCCATTCGAAATTTTCGATCGCATATTTATCTCATCGCGACATTGAAATCCGCCAAAACGACGTTTTCTCCGCGCTCTCCGGATATTCATTTCGCGGAATCCGATTAAAAGCAGGAAAAAAATTAAAAAGGAAACGAAAATCCCGAAGCTTGTGCGAAAGAGCGACGTTACGAGGGAATGGAAAAAAGAAGAGAGTGGCGGGCGCGTGGTTGTAGAGGTGGAATAAAAAAAAAAGTGGAGTAGATAAATGAGAATGGTATTCATCAACGACGAACAAACGAACATGTAACGAAGTCAATCATCTTTCATACTGTTCGCGAATGCAAACCTCTCTATCTTTCTACCTCTCTTTCTCTCTCTCTCTCTCTCTCTCTCTCTCTCTGTCTTGTTGGGCGGCAGTCAGATCAACCCACGAGAATTAATTAACTTCTCTGAACCCCCGCCGCACACCCACACCCCGGAAAAAAAGTTATCTGTCAATCCCTCACTCGCGGTGGAATTGAAATAGTCCGCTTCGACGACGAGGAAAAGTCTCGCGAAAACGTTTTCTCGTTCGCACTCTCCTGCGTGACGATTTTTCTTTTCTTTTTTTAACTATCTCCTCGTCCTGTTCCCTTTTATTTATTTCGCTTTTTTTTCGCCCGAAACTTTGCGAACAAATCGAACAGCGTGCGGTATAACGCGACAAAAATATGAATTCTCGGTCGTAACAAAACGACGAGTGGAAGTGTCGGATAGTATTTAATGGATATTTTTAAATGAGATCGGGCACATTCATTCGATTTAAAGAATTCTCAACAATACTCCGCTTGGTATTACAACATTTTTAATACAGAATCCGCAGACTGAGTTAATATTCGTTTTCATTTTTTTTTATGCCGGTTTTGTCATTAAATACATATGTATTTAATTGGTAAATAAATATAATAAATAAAATTGCCGATATAGCGAATATCATTTTTTTCGATCAACTTTTCCTTCAATCTACAATGTGTTTAATGGCTTCGGATATTAAATAACGTTGGGGTTGAAAAATCCATAAAAAAAAATCTGATGTACATTCTAACGCGTATATTGAACGTAAAAAATGTATGACGTTAAAAAACTCATTGACTTTTGGTGTTAAAAATAATAATATTGAAAAATCGAGTCGTTCAGAAGTTGGAATACCCATATATATAGCGCATATATATATATCAGGGTGTGCCATTTCGGGGCAACTTTTTTTATTCTCCGGGGACCAGGTTGTATACTTCCGGGAAGGTGAAAAAAGAAGCCTGTTCAAATTTGAGCTCTTAATATTAATATTTAGATGCGCCTCATCGCGAATTTCTATTTCCCATTTAAATAACATGGGAAAAAAATTGTTTAATATTTGGAATTTTATACTTCGGCAATGGCATATTGTTCGATGACGCGAATGACATATTTTTTTGTAGGAAAATAATGACATATTGTTAAATACTAGCCCATTAGAACCAGTTTTCTGACAAAAAATAACTTTTTACGGCATTGAACAATTAACGATCAATGTTAATTAATCATAAATAAGACAATTTTCATGGCAAATTTAATAATCTACAAAAAAGTCATTTGAAATTTCTCGATAGACTCAATAGTTTCGCTGTAATATTTAAAAAAAGATGAATTTTTGTTCATTTTGAACTTTGAACTCGGATATCATCGGAATGGCTATGTTTATCGAAAAACAGCAGGATATCTTTTTTGTAGAGCGTTCGATTCTCTATAAAATATGTCATGCGCGTCTTCGAACAATATGCCATTGCCGAAGTACAAAGTTCCAAATATTAAAAAAATGTTTTCCCATGTTATTTAAATGGGAAATAGAAATTCGCGATGAGGCGCATCTAAATATTAATATTAAGAGCTCAAATTTGACCAGGCTTCTTTTTTCACCTTCCCGAAAGTATACAACCTGGTCCCCGGAGAAAAAAAAAAGTTGCCCTGAAGTGGCACACCCTAATATATATATATATAGTAAAGTCACAAACGACAATAAATATAAGTGGATCGCGAAATAATCCCCCCGCCCCGCCCGCCCCGCTATCCTTCCAATAAAACGTTTAGGCCACAGCGAGAGTAATTTCCTCGTAGATGAGAAGTCGAGGTCGTAAGAAATATATAAACCCGATCTTGGAAGGGGGGTACACGTTCTGACGGGCTTTGTGTGCCTCCTCGAGTTTTATTTGGCAAGAGGAGAGACCAAAGTCTCGGAGTCAATCGAGAGTTACCGAGTTGTGTGTGCGTTGGTCGTACAAAACAAAACATCGCGAGGAACAATTCGTTGTATGCGTGTGTGTGGCCGTGTGGCCTCTCATTTCACGTGCACGGTAAATCATATAACTTCACATGCTATACTGTGTTCCGCGCGGGACAAAGTCCCGGGACAAATGGTCGTGAAAACGAGGCACCTATAATTGCCTGTGCCTGAGGCACTGGAAAAAAAAACATCACGAAAACAAGCCGTCACTCGTACGTAAAAATTGCGGCGTCACGAAAAATCTTCAAGACATATTTTTTTTTAAATTATTCCTTTATGTAAACGTAATCGAAAATTTATAACAAGTCAATTGAAAAAAAAATAACCGTTGTAAGTAGTTCGTAGGCCAAAAAGTCAGAAGTAAAAGGCGTTAGTGAAATTATCTTTACTATAAATTAGTAAGGGGAGAGGGGCTTCGCGCAAACCGTTTTTCCAAAAAAAATCGCTTAGAAAATCCCAAACGAGCTCGAAATGTTATTCTGATGATGTAAAGAAATATTCGTATTTGGTTTATCACGCGTTTTATCGATTAAATATTTGTTTATTTGTTGAAAAAAAACAGTCGACGGTCTACTACAATATTTTACATTCTATAAGCATAAATTTATCGTAAAATATTCGTTCCAATAAATCTATTTCGTTACACATAGACATTGAAGGAATTTCATCCGTTTCGTAAACTTTTTATATTACGTTGTGTCGGAAACGGAAAAAAAAAAAAAAAAAAAAAAAGTTGAAACGTATACGTGGGACGAAAAAGAGATTTATATTGCATTGTTGTGAGTTTTAACGATAATCGTTGTAATATAATTTTGCCCGAACGACAATATTTTTCATTGTCGTAAACGAAAACTTCAAGTGCTCCCGAACGAATCATTCTGACGAGGTATTTGCATTGTTATTTCTCGCAGTAAATTCGTAACTATCTGTTGTTCGTGTATTAGCTTGTCAATTCTCTCTTCATATATATCTGTATGTTGGTAGTTTATTCTCGATCTCTTCTTAAACAACGAGAGAGAGACAATTGTAGCCGGTAAACAAGTGCCTAATTGCATATACGTGTACACAGTCTCTCTATATATACATATATTTATAAAATTGGCTCTATTAGCGGAAATAAGAATAAGTGATTATGCAATCTCTACTAACGATTCTCCTTCTTTTCATCCGATTTTTTCTCTGTGCACGCTCGCTCGGTGTTTATTCTCCTTCAGGCAAAATAAGATAATCATAATTAAAGAGTTGTATTTCTGATGAAGAAAAAAATATGAGATTTATTCGGCCTCTCGGGTAAACGTTGCTGAGCAATATATTTATTCGACTAATTCTACGTCAGGTCGATCTCTGTCTTACCCTGACCGTCCGGAATTTGGGCTCAATATTTTTATATCACTTTATCGACTACAGTAAACATTTTATTTATTTTTCACGATTATTCTCGCAAATGGTTGATCATTAATGATTTTTAAAAGCATATTTTTGTGGCAACAACTTTTAAAACGACTCTTTCTTTCTAATTGCAATTTTTAAATTATTTCAGAAAATTTTCGAACTATTTTTTAAGTATTTGTGAACTTTTTCAGATCTCGTGAAAAATCAAAGTTCCAAAAAAAAACATTGTCACTGCCAGAATTGAAAAAAATTTGCTTCTATTTTTCTTCTAATGTGATTACGAAAAAAAAAAATTCGACAAAAGTTAGAAGCAGCTCGTTCCAGCTTCGTTATTGGCACTAAAAAAGAATGTAATGACTTTCAGAATGGTCTGAATATTGACAAAAAAAATCTGCATCACAATCGAGAGCATGAGAGTAGGTCAACTTGACGTAGAATGTCCGATATGTAAAACAGTACAAGATGAGAAGAAATTTTCCTCTTTTTTTTTTCCTTCTTCTTTGTTTCGTTGTTTCTTGATGATCGATTCTTTGATGCTAGAATATGAGTTATTTTCTTCATTAAAGTATGCTTCACCATTGAAAAAACGAATATCCGTGGGATATTCGTCAATTTGGCCGATTCTTCTTCCGTTTATCCATCCGCACTACTGCCCCTCTATTTCCACATCTACAGGCGCATCTTTGATGGAACGCGCACATCTTCCTAATTATTATCCGGATGTAGATATTATCACCGCTCATTCGCCAGAACTCCGTCGTGATTTTTTCACGCGATATTTCTTACCTCTTTCGTCTCTCTGGAGCTCATTTTCCTCGAGACACAAGAGCATATCGAGAGTCGAGGTGGTACCAGGTTGAACCGCGAGCTCACCTCAATCATATTTTAATCCAGCCTTGAGATTTAATCTCGCATAACTCCGACGTCAAGGATACTGTACTATATATGTATATACATATATATATATATATGTATATGTATATGTATATAGAAAAGTATGAGCGACCGACAAAGGAAAGCGACAAAGGAAAGCATCTCGCGGTGCTTCTATTATCTCTTTCTCTCGCTCTTTCACTGTTTCATCTAGCTTTGCCTTGTCTTCGTATTTTCTCTCTCTCTCTACACTCTCTTGGGTAAACTCCTCGGGGCTGTACACCACATCAACTACCCGTTTTGGTATTCCCCCGTGGGATTAGTTACGCTGGAATTTTACCCGTCCGACCGGTAACGATACCTGCACCAATATATATATATATATATTACCGTCTCTCTTTTCTCATCTTCTCACATTTTTCTTTTGTTTTTTCTTCTCTCGAGACGTATAACATTTGACTCGAAGCCACTGTATGCTCGTCGTGTCTTACCTCTCGAATTAGTTTTTCCTGAATCAAGCCTCACGTGCCATCGCGATTTCTTCTCGTTCTATGTGATATCTCTCTATATTATATAAACATATCGCCGCTGCCGCCGTGTACAAGAGTTGAGGAGAGCGAGTGGGATCGAGGCGGCTGGGTGAGGGGATGGGGGGGGGGGGGGGGATTTGTTGTCATCTTTTGCCTATTTTTTCAGAAACCTTAAAATGTCGAAATTTCAAATGTCCCTAACTTGACTCCGGTTTGATCAATTTTGAATTTTGATGGGGGTTTTGTAAACGTCTCGAGTAGACTTAGAGAACGCATTTTGGACCATCCCGATATGTCAATTATTTTAGCCATGAGAGCAGGTTGAAAATCGGCGAAAAAAATGAGAAGGGGTATGTATGGAAAAATTTGCAAAAATTGATGGTCCAAATTTGAAAATCTATGAAAAATCGAAAAAACATCGTAGCTCCATAAACGAAGCGGCATTTTAAAGGGTGGACGGTTATGAAAAGAATGAGCAGAGAGTGGGGGTTCCAACTCCATCGGGAAGCAACGTTACAGCGATTTCAGTGAAGCCACTTCTGTTTGGCCGAAAGGCAAAAAATTTTTACTTTTTAAATTTCCTCTTAGGACGCTATATCTATGTATTTTGACTCACTGATTACTAATTCAGTAGCCGTTTCTTTGAGAAACTCTAAAGTTCATTGAAAATCGTCCAAAAAGTGATTTTTTTTCGTTTTTCGTCTTTTTCACATTGATATTTTGAGATTTCGACAAAAACTCGGTGTTATTTAAAATCAGCGGAAAATTTCCGATCGAATAGGGCATTGAAACATTGAAGAAAAAAAAAAAAAAAATTTGTAACTTTTGGCCCGCCTTTTCGGAAACCTAAAAATCTCGAAATTTCAAATGGTCATAACTTGCCTCCCGTTTCATCGATTTTGGGTTTTGACGGGCGTTTTCAAAACGTCTCAAGTAGACTTAGAGAATGCATTTTGGATCATCCCGGTATCTCAGTTATTGTAGCCGTGAGAGCGAGTTGAAAATCGGCGAAAAAAATGAGAAGGGGTATGTATGGAAAAATTCGCAAAAATTGATGGTCCAACTTTGAAAATCTATGAAAAATCGAAAAAAAATGATAGCACAATGATTCAAGCGCCATTTTAGAGGGTGTTCGATTACGAAAAGAATGAGCACAGAGTGGGGTTTCAACTCCATCGGGAAGCAACGTTACAGCGATTTTAGTGTAGTCACATCTTTTTGGCCGTAAAGCAAAAAAATTTTGAATTTTTAAATTTTATTTTAGGACGCTATACCGATGTATTGTTATCTGTTGATCACTAATCCGCTAGGAATTTGCTAGAAAAAAATTAAATTCCATTATAAATTATCAAAAATGTGTTTTTTCCCCAAACAGAAAAGACGATTTATTTAATTTAATAATCGGTTATTTCAATAAATCGAATGACTGTATTGAACTAAACGAAATAGATTTTTTCATTGTTATCGGTAGATATTTAAAAAAAAATTATACGGATATAATTTCTCGAGAATTTAAAAGTTGAGATACCGAGTTCTCCAAGGACTGACTAATATTGCGGAAAGGTACCCATTTCCGGAATATATATCTATATAAATTAAAAAATTACGTCATGCACATTGTAATATTTCCAATATCAAGTTGTCAATTTTCTTTAACTTCGTTGGGATCGTCGACTTCGTAACCGTGCGGTGGTACAGCATTTTTCACGGGATTGTGAAATAGGGAATGATTGCCATCGCCTCAGGGAAACGGCTGTGACCAAATTAACGATCCCGAACATATAGGAGAAACAATTATACATGCTCGTGAAAACCGAATGAGTTATGGTGAAGATTACTTATTTAATACATTATTTATCGTCTAATTTGCAAGGGGTCCGAAGAATACAGTGGAAAATGGTGTGAGACATCGAGCAGATAAATTGTGCTAATTATCACTGATTATTTTTTGTACGGTTACTTTTATCGATTGGACACAAGAGAGCTTTTTTGTAGAGCATCAAATGTTCTATAAAAATGTGCTAAATGACTCTCCTAACATCTTAGGTTTAAGTCTAATAAAATTCCAAAGTAAAAAAAAAAATGTTTCCATGTTATTTAAATGGGAAATGAAAATTCGCGATGAGGGACCTCTTAATTTAAATATGAAGGGTTCATACTTGCAGAGGGTTTTTTTACGATGCCAAACAATACATTTTTCATTATATCAAGGAAAAAAAATTAGTCATTTTATTGGACCCACCCTAATATACATATACATATATATTTATATTATTTGTATTTTATCGTGTAGAACATCTTGTATCGATGTATCGATGACACGAACACGGCGACCAGTTTCACGTGACAAAAAACCGTTCGGAATAATCCTCGGACGGTACAGCCGTGAATAATGATTAATTAAGGATGAAAATTGAAAATTTGATATATTACAAACAAATTTCCCACTTTTATACATTTATATTTCATATTTCGTGCCATTTAAAATGGTTTTTGTAAATTTTCACCGATTGTTCAACACGCAATCCCCTCATGAAATATAATTAGAGTGATTACGAAATGCGTAGAATTCTTTATGCCCATTTGTGATGGGATTTTTTTTTGATTTTTTTTATCGAAAAATAATCGATACCCCACGTTGGGACACTTGAGACTCGTATAAATCGCGAAATCGGGTAATTGAGCGTGGCAAAAGTAAACGCGGCATTAACTCAATTCATTCAATTAACTTTGGTTCATTGTATACTCTGAATTCTGAATTTCTGTTTTCGGCGTTAAGTGGAAATTCACATCCGTTTAACGTATACACGTGCAAACACTATTGTCCCACGAATTCAATATCGAAAGGTCCTTTATTTCCTTGTCGTCGCGCTATACACACATACTCAAGTTTTTAATTATGCATCTAACGAGAAACTTCTAATACACGTTAGGGAATTAATTCAACAGTTCGAAACTTCGGAGTCTCGTGTCGCGTTTTTTTTTTCCGTAATTCCTGAATAGAATTTTCGGCGAGATAACGTTTTACGATGATAAGCTTCTTATAGTCTTGCTCTAATAAAACAAATCTGCGATCTATGGTTATAAAAATTGTTCTACAATTATTGAAAATATATAAATTACTCTTGGCGGTCACGCGCGCAGTGTCAAAATTAGTCTTGGTCCAACAGGATCAAAACATTTTTCGTAAACTTGAAATTGTTTCGTACGAAACAATCGCGTTTACGTAGGAAATCGAACTAACTTTCGAATTAACTTTTTCACAAAAAAAATCATAAATTTTTCATTTTTCAAGCATTTGCTGTTCATAAAATTTGTCGGTGATACACTCTTACGTTATTGCGCGGAAAAAAATAGTGATGTAGACTGCGATTAAGGTAGTAGTCTGGCAACTTAAGCCGATTTTCATGTCTTTTTTGGAGGGCGTTTTTTTGTAGGAAAATAACAATGAATCGTTTTGGATATTTAGGATGTTTTTATTTACATATTAAAGATACAAAAAAAAATTTAATAGTTTATTATTATTATTATTATTGATCGAAGTTGGCACCTTGAAAAAAAAGCGCGTGGGTGGCCCCGGTGATTTTGGCTCTTGATGTTATCTGAAATAAAAAATTCTTGATAATTCTTAATCTATAGACATGTCATTTTGGTCGGAACTACTGAAGTTAAATTTCATGGATAAATAACAAAATGGCGGACTTTGGAAAAAAAAGTTTTTTTTTCCAAAAATGGCGGACTTTAGAAAAAAAAATTTTTTTTAGGAAAAAAAGTTTTTTTTCCAAAGTCCGCCGTTTTGTTATTTATCCATGAAATTTAACTTCAGTAGTTCCGACCAGAATGACATGTCTATAGATTAAGAATTATCAAGAATTTTTGATTTCAGATAACATCAAGAGCCAAAATCACCAGGGCCACCCACGCGCTTTTTTTTCGAGGTGCCAACTTCGATCAATAATAATAATAATAATAATAAGCTATTACATTTTTTCAACAAAATTTTTTTTGTATCTTTAATACGTAAATAAAAACATCCTAAATATCCAAAACGATTCATTTTTATTTTCCTACAAAAAAACGCCCTTCAAAAAAGACATGAAAGTCGGCTTAAGTTACCAGACTGCTACCTTAAAAAAAAAGGTATTAGTCCTAAGAGATTTGATCCTTAACGGGTTCCCTCTCTCGGGAACTTCAAACCTTCGGTAGAAGTCGCCTCAAGTGTTATTTTTTAGTCATGAACCTACATATAGTTGCAAAGTTCAAGTTGCGGGGTCACTTTGACACCTAGTGACCACGCGGGCCTAATTTCGCTTAATTTAATTTCATTGGTTTTGAATTTTTTAACCGTGACCTTATAGCTCGACCCATTGATGCAATTTAGTTTAATTTCAAAAGAAAAATATTTGTTAGTCGAAAAAAAAAATGTCCACTCGTGATCCTTGGTGGGAGAAGAGAGACACGTATGACTGAATTTTGCGAGGTTAAAAATTTTGTCGAATAAAAAATTCAGCCAACCCGCGGTAGTCGAGAATCTGCTGCTGGCAATACGCTCCGTCTTTCTCGATCTCTCAGCGTCCGACGAGAGAGAGCCGGTTTTTATATTTCTCCACGGATGACGAAGTGCGCCCGTTCTCGTCGTGTATTCATAAATGAGGGTCGGAAATTTTCTTTTTAATTTAATTACTTTTCTCGGAGACGCTGCCGGGTCTCTTCATATATATATAATATATAATACATGTATATATATTATATATATACATATATTTTACATACGTGACCACATTTACGGTAGAGGATTGCGGTGGATGAGAGACACGAGGGAAAAAAAAGACACTGTAGCCGTCGCTGTAGCCGGTATTTCGGTCGAAAAAACATTTCATGATTAGACATGAATGCTCCTCATTATAAATAGTCGCGAGACTCTTTGAAGGAATGATAAAAAAAACAACAACTTCAACATTCGTGTGCGGGTGTTGCCGCACCTCGTAATATAGATGTGAGTCGAGAAAAATAGATTTTATTAATATAAATCTTGTTTAAATCACAATTTGTTTGAATTAAACAAAAAAAAAAAAAACAAATTCACCGAGTCACCAATTGCAAAAGGTACAATTCGACAAACATTTTTCAATCCTCCGTTCCGTTGGGGTGTCCATTTTTGTAGAGCCTCCCCAAGCTTCAAAGTCATCCAAAGCGTCTTTGACCGCGATTCTAACGTCCACGAAATTCGTCGACGTTATTATTTTATATTAATGTTTTTTTTTTTTTTATATTTTCCCTTCATACGGATAGCTTTTACGAAAGAAAAGGAAAGTAATGAATTTTCCTGCAAATTCTTCGTTGCATTCATCAACGAGAAACACTTTTACGATGACGATTTTTTACGGTTTACATCGTTTTTATTTTTCATTTTTTTTCCCCCTATTTCGCACCGCGTATATCGCGATACTATATCTGTATCCGCTGGAGAATCTCGATCTCGAGTTCTCTCAAAGTGTCGAAGAGATCCATAACGGCGAAAAGGGGGATTCTCAACGCGCGATGAGGCCGAAAGGTTTAACGGATATCGTCGCGAGAGGATATCGCCTAGCAACGAAAGCCGATAGCTCTTACCGGCGAATCGATAGTGAGAGGCATCCCGGCAATATAACGCGAGAGCGTATATAGAGTTATACACTTATATGCCGCGAGGGGTAACATGATATGTCGAAACTCACGTCACTATTGTACAGTTTGCCGAAACTTTATTAATGTTTCGACGAAACTCGGAGTTTCAACCGCGCGGTGTGCAGTGGATTGAGGAAATTTTCCATGGAGCTCATCAATTTTATTGTAATTAAAGAGAAAAAAAAATATATATAACGACATAATGATAATAAGTTTCACTGGAACCTGTTCACATTAATTAACGAAATTACGAGGGAATAGCATGATTGTACTGCAATTTTAAACAGTATTAATAGTTCAAGGGAGGAAATAGGGTTAGACGGTTCAAAAAATCGATTTTTTTTTAATCTCATAAATTGTTAGTAAAACTATTGGAAAATATGTTCCCAAAATTTTAAATGAAAATTCCGACTCGTTCTATTCTTATAAGTCATTAAAGTGAGTAGCTCTCCTTCAGGCCCCGAGCGCGCCACGTGTTTCAAACGCGTTTTTCTGAAAACGACTTTTTTTAAACTTGCGTACACGCTAGTTTGAAAAGTTTTCAACCAATCGTTTTGAAAATTGGCAGTTACTTTCATCATATTATTGCGCTCTATGTGACCCTAAAATCGGAATATTATCATTATTTAAAATAATTTTTTTTTTGCAAATAAAGTTGTAAAAAATGGCAAAAAATCATGCTTTTTTGTTTTGACCCCTGTAAAAAATTCAATTTTCTATTTTTTTTTATAGCATTTAGGTTCATATAGAAGAGAGACATATAATAAAAGTAAATTCCAACCTCGTTTGATTTCAGATGAAAATTGCGGCTTCCAGAATATACGGAAAATGCTGAGTCTTTTTTATTTTATAGTATACTAGCTTAACCCGGCGGACGTTGTCCTGCCTGTGTATATTTATTTACCTGTGTATATATAAAAATGGATGATGTATAATTGAACTTGAAATAATTTTAACTAATGCTAATATTTAGCGTAACGCGAGTGGATAAACAATATTTTTGGTTTTCTGATTTGGTGTATAGATGTACAGAGTTTTTGGGGTCCCTACTCTGGAGCAAGCAGATTTTCTAAATTTAATCCGGCAACGCGCAGTGACTGCCCTTGAGCTTTGTTGATTGTAATCGCGAAATCAAGACGCACAGGAAACTGTGGTCGTTTGAATGTGAAGGGCAAGTCATTGGGAATCATTGGAATACGCGGAATGAGCACATCTTCTCCTTTACATTTGCCGTTTATTATTGTTGCTTCAATCACATTCGGCATTAGTTTTTTTCACGGAAAGAGTCTGGTTCCGTTGCACAACTTTGTGCGTGTTGAGATTCCGAAGGAGCAGTATTGGTGAGCCGACTTTTAACGTCAATAGGTGCGGTGGCATTCCAGCAGGCTCCAATGAATTGAGAAATTCTACGGGATAATTAACAGCCTGATCCTCTTCTGTAACTGTGTCAATTGATTTGTATTTCGTAACCGCAATTTTTTGATCTGTTGCTTTCGTGGTGATCGGTTGAACGGTATAGCAGTTGATGTGCCGCAGCGCCATCTAGTGGCGAGTTACAACAAAGTGGACAGCGCGAAAATATTCTCCGTGCTCGAATACCTATGTATACCAATTTTCATGGCGATCGGTTGAACGGTATAGAAGTTGATGTGCTGCAGCGCCATCTAGTGGCGAGTTACAACAAAATGGATAGGGCGAAAATATTCTCCGTGCTCAAATACCTATGTGTACCAATTTTCATGGCGATCGGTTGAACGGTATAGCAGTTGATGTGCCGCAGCGCCATCTAGTGGCGAGTTAGAACAAAGTGGATAGCGCGAAAATATTCTCCGTGTTCGAATACCTATGTATACCAATTTTCATGGCGATCGGTTGAACGGTATAGAAGTTGATGTGCTGCAGCGCCATCTAGTGGCGAGTTACAACAAAATGGATAGGGCGAAAATATCCTTCGTGCTCAAATACCTATGTGTACCAATTTTCATGGCGATCGGTTGAACGGTATAGAAGCTGATGTGCTGCAGCGCCATCTAGTGGCGAGTTACAACAAAATGGATAGCGCAAAAATCTTCTCCATGAAAAAATACATATGTATACCAACTTTCATGGTGATCGGTCAAACGGTCTCGAAGTCTATTAAGCTCAAACATACAGACATCCTTTTTTATATATATAGATACTCAAAAATATGTATAAAATATTCTTAAAGTTTCAATAAATTATATTCATTTTTATACTATAAAAAAATTCATGAAAATCATTGAGAAAACGCTGTCCTAACCCTATTTCCCCCCTTAAACAATTTTTGCATATCTAAAGCTTTTTTAATCTTTTTTTTGCTCGAACAATGCCCAATATTCGTAGCCAATTGTTTACCTGCTATAAAATAATTTTCTAAACACCGTAACGGTAAACATGAATTTGGATGTTTTTTTTCGCAATCCTACAACGTATTAAAAAGAAAAAAAAAAAAAAAACGACGATGAGGTTCATGGACCTGTCGATTTGACCTGGGATTTCCCTAATTTTTATAGTATATATCGTTTAATATTTTTTTAAACACGTCGTCAAATATTTGCATATATCTTAGGCAATAGACGGATATATGAATAATACATTTATATTCAGCTTCCCAAAAATACACATGTAGGCGGTATAGTGTATCTGGGATGAGTCCCATGCAAACTATATCTATATTGTATTATCTATAGTAATACTCCGAAAGTATTGCTACCTAATACATATGTATATATATACAATACAACATTTGTGCGTTCCCGGTGAATACGTGAATATTTCACACAGAGAGGCGCACCCACTCGAGGTGCGCCTGTTCGCTCTCTTTCTCTCTGGTCTGCTAGCACATACACAAGACTCAAACCTTAAATCTTGTTATCTCTGTCTTTCTACACCCGGATTACACACTCCGCGAGCTGGAAAACTCGAACCCTCGAGCGGCTATACCCGAGTCGTTAAATGAAAAAAAATAAATAAAATAAAATAAAAAGTAAAACTTCAATTCACATTTCTCAACTCTCGCATTCGTAAATTTTATTCAAACATGTTTTTTCCTTCATCCATCGAGGAAATTTATTTGAAGGCTTTTCATTCAAAGAAGATTGACGAGGTGCCGGATGAGGCTGGTGAAGGAAAAAAAAACACTGCTGCTTTAAAATGGCAAAGTCCGCTCTGGTAAATTTAGACTTTAGTGATGAGACCGGATTTTTTTTAAGTTCATATTATCCTTCGGTCTTGGTGTCTTGGCCAACCATATTTTTATCATATTCATATTCGTTTTCCATCGATGTCGTAACACCAAACTGTCCTCATCCGTCATATCCCCCCTCTACTGCATTAGCCCGAGGCTACAGGGAAACTGCGAAAAACCCTTATACCGATACAATCGTAATTCAACTAATTCCTCGATGTTTGTAAAAGTAAACTTAATGCAAACATCAATAGTCTTAGAAAAATCGGTCTTACACTCGGTGATTGATGCGCGTTACACGACAAACCGGAGTCACCCATCCGAGTATCCGATCAGCCGAACGCTGCTCGAATGGCAGAACCGTGAGCCGACCGCGCGTTCACGCTGTCGGTATGTGCAGGCTTTTCGATCATAAAGACCGACAGCGCCCTCTGTGTACAACTTATCCCCAAGAATCAGCCCGAAGACAATGACCCCTGGGAGTCCAGCCGTTTACGGACCCTCGGTGCTGAAGACTCGTTCGACCAGCTCGCTTTTTATTCCATCGTTTCTCCTCTCGTTTCCCTCGAATCTCATTCGCGGACTCGTAAAATCGAGATGAACAGTAGTTTCTTTTTTTTTTTTTTTTTTCCACGAGGACCACCCGACGAACTCGAGTGTGATTTTTGTCTATGGAGCACACGAGTGTGCGTCGACATCGCATGTGGTGTGCGTGTCGAGAGGTGCGATAACGAATCGTGTAAACGGTCCTGACGACCGTGTAATTAGAGTCTCGAGATAAATATAATTCCGGATATAACACGCGAATATATTCTCGCGCGACGAACGAGAGAGATTGGTAAACAAAATCTCGGCAAAATTCATAGCTACCGTACGTTAATGCACGAGATGTAAATTTATTTTTCCGACATGGAAATTTTGTCAGATGTTAAATTATAACGAGTAAGCTTATGAAAAGAAATATTAATACAAAAATACACACACACGGTTGGAAAATCCCGATTTTACCAATTTACTCGACGTTTTAATGAGTCCCCGAACGGTGGATTTTTTAATTTTTGTTCCGTTTTGTTAAATACGTTATGGTCAACGTAATTAATATAATGGAACGGAAGTTTTGTAGAAGCATGGCATACCGCGCTTTTGCCGCTATACACACACACACATATATATATATATATATATATTATATATATATACCCGTTTATAACGTTGAAATAACGCATTAACGAGAATAATGGACGGAGCGCGGAAACGTGCGAGTCGCACGATGGTTCGGGGACGCCTAAGTGAGAGGGCGCTCGTTTCTGGCGCGCGAGAGTGAGGTGGCGGGGATAGCGATCGCGCTGTATAGCAACGTTACACGTGGGCAAACAAAAAGCTTTTGCACGGAACTAAACCCCGAGGCGGTGTACTTATCCCCGTACTTCGCGTCCTCCCTTTCACTCCATTCGTTGTCCGTTCACCGCAGTGCCATCGTCTATGCACACAATGCAATATACCAATTGTAACAGAAGTCTGCTACTACGTACAATTGGAAATAAAAGATCGATATTATTTCAACGATAAAAATGCTCAAATTGGTGCGAGGTCTTGATGTAGAGTTGTATAAAAAAATACATAAATTATTAACAATTGATTCTACAATATTTTCTATGAGCAAGTTCCGTTACATTTTCATATGTTCGATCAAAATAGAAAAGAATAAATAGCTATTAATTAACATAAAGACGTCCCAGTTTATTGCAATCATTCAGAGCGTATATTTTCATTTGACTTTTGTTTATTGAAAAATCCGTAATAATTATGTCGTTAAAATTTTTCGCAAATCAATGTATTTGTCGAAAGATTTTCTATGTGTTAAAACCGTAAGTTAATATTTAGATTGCTGCAAATCGTTGAATGCAACAATTGTTCTATTTTAAGCTTCAATTCGTAAACAATCAGCATTATTCAACATTTCTTTCATAGAGAATTTTTTAACAAACCGAATGAGCTATGAAAATTAAAAATGACACACACCGTTATTGTGAATATTTCACGAGAAATTTCGCACGTTCTTCGTGACTCTCTCGTTTCTCGCTTGAATTTTAATGTCAAAAGGTGACAGAGGACATAACAGGAGCTTTCTGTCTCCCTCTCTCTCTCTCTCTCTGCTTTTGCACTTGCTCTTGTTATTGTCTTCATTAAAAATGACCTCTCAGTCTATCTCTTGTGTCTCTGAAGTGTCGGGAAACAGGTATAAATATTTTCTCGTCATTACCACGGTAATTTCTTACGTGCAGTCTTTAGTTAATCTTGACTTAACTTTTTTTTTGCCACTTCCTCCCTATCTTATCTTCTCTTCCTCTTACATAATTTCATTCTTTTTATTTACCTCTTTCTTCGTCCTCGTTTTTACGATCTTCCACTTTTGTTCTTCCTCTTATTTTTCTTCCAGAAGGACATTATTACTCTTCTCATTTTCTTCATTCTTCTCTTCTATTGGATGGGCAAATACGTCACGCGTGTGGTGGCTCTCGTTGTTGTCGTAGCGACTTCTCGCCACCTTGGTTATATGTCGCGTGCTCGTCGTCACTCTTAAGGAGACCGGAAGGGTAGTCTCTGTTTAATGCTTTTTCCGTCGTTGAAAGGACGAGACAACGAGAAAAAGGGATTTTACGCGGAGAGCGTATCGTATTAAAATGCGTCGACATGATTCTAATAGAAGGCATTACGTGATTCCGCGAGCGGTAGAGACGACGAGATGCAAACACACAAACACACACAGACCTCCTTCTCACGATCTTCTCGCCCACACTCACCCTAGTCGCTGCGCCTCAGAGGCAGACACGCGGGTAATGGTATTCATATTGCACGGTACCGGGTCTCTCTCGTCGCATCTTCCATTCTGGTATATTTTCTTGAAAAGCCCTCAAAGTGAGAATGCTCTCGTTGCAAGAGGATATTTGAATTTTAATCGGTGCCTCCCTTCCCCCGACCGTTACCCAATACTCGCGTCTTTTCAGAATTTACGGAAAATTTTATACAACACACGCACACATACACATATATATATATATATATATATATGAGGTCGATTTTTTTTTCGACTATTTTTTTTTTCTGTCCCCACCCGAAATTTCGTTGGATATGTCGAAAAAGAAATTCCCTGAAAGTTACAGCCCTTAATATTAATTCTAAGTACTCTCCCAAACCGTGAGAAGATGTTCCATCTAAAATACACGTAAATCGAATTTTTTTTTCTTCAAATTTCTATAACTCAGCCGCATTTTATGCTATCATATTGTTCTTGGTTTCGATTAACTCAGAATAAAACAATCCAAAAAAGTGCCTCTTGCGGCGAAAGTGTAAATTGTACTGGTGAGTTGGTACGGGTCACTGAAGTTGATTTTTACCCAAAATTCTCGTTTTTTTGCTGTTATCTCTGAAACAATTAACTTTACGAAAAAAATATGAATGAAAAATTTGTTGGAAATTTAATTTCCTACAAAAAAGGTCCTATCGACCCAATTGCTTAGATTAATATTTCTTGAGATATTGAACTTTTTTTCTTTTTTCTTTTTTTTATCATTTAATATTTCATATTTTATAAATTTTATACTACTCATAAGTTAAAGTTCAATATCTCAAGACATTGTTTTTTCTAGATAGAATGCTATGTTTTGGTACTTATTTTCTGGTAGCGGTTATCGAGACGAATCCAATGATGTTTTTTTTTTATTTTTTTTTGTTTTTTTTTGTTTAGAAACATTTTTTTCTCTCTCGCATATCGTGCAAAATTTGACCGTGTATTTACATGGTACATTGTAGGTTTGATGAAAACGCCGTATTTAGTAAATATTTACTATTAACGCACATTTATATTACATTGTATCGTACAATGTAATACATTGTACGATACAATGTGTGGACACCCATCGTGTTGATACCACATTCTAGTCCTTGTATCGTACAATGTAATACATTGTACGATACAAGGACCAGAATGTGGTATCAACACGATGGGTGTCCAGCACATTTTTCGCTGATAAGCGAAATGAGTTGCAAAGGAGATTTCCAAATCGTTGGATTGGACGCGGAGGAGCTGTATCGTGGCCGGCTCGTTCGCCAGACTTGACGCCTCTGGATTTTTTCTTGTCGGGATATTTGAAAGATCTTGTTTATAAAGAACGTCCAACTACGCCTGATGATATGCGAGAGAGAATTGTTAGAGCATGTGATTCGATAAGTGCCGAAGTGATAAGAAGTTCTACACAATCCGTGATAAGGAGATTGCAGTACTGCATTGATTCCAATGGCAATCACTTTGAACACCTTCTGTAAATAAAGTTTATCTCACTTTTTTGCCTCAAAAAAAATAAATAAATAATACAAAAATTTTTTTAAATGAACAAAATCAAAAAATTTTTTTAAAAATATCATTGGATTCGTCTCGATAGCCCATATCAGAAAATAAGTACCAAAACATACCATTCTATCTAAAAAAACAAATTTGACCTTGAAATCTCCGATGCGACTATCGTACTTTCGGAGTTATTCTACGTGGCAACAGTTAGTGCCTCACCCTGTATATATGTGTGAAGAAATCTGTAAAGATATTAAAAAAAATTTTTTTAACTATTTATTTCTTCCAACCCCTCATCGGGTTCGCAGGTACGGCGCCTATTACCGAATCGGCTTGGGTGCCGTAACCGTATCTCTTTAGAACCTTAAATTTATTAATTCCCCTAGCCAGAGTCCCGACCACCGTTGTTGCTGGCTTATACACCCTCTGGCTATATCGCGTTCTCGCGCTCGAGAGCGCAGGAAAATTGCCGAAAATCTGTGCTCATAAAGGCGAAGGCCATATTTTATTTATTTTTTTACCAGTTCTTTGGTACTCTCATACGAGACACGAAGTCGGATCATCGAAACCTTGGGAAAGCTGTACTTCCGCAGAGTTATTGATGCAGAAGCGAGTACAAGGCTAAAACGGCTCACTCATCCAAATAACGGAACAGCCAAAGACCGTTGCTCAATTTGTGTCATAAAACTGTCGGTTATATAAAAATCTTACGCCGAGATTTCTTCTCGGGTTTCTTTAAATTGACGTTCTGTTTTTATTTTCGCCACTCGACGATTTTCCACAAAACGCTTATAGAATCGTGAAGTTAGGAATTCCCATGATGAGTCGCGAGTATCTGTCGTTACCTCGCGAGTTTCGAAATGTCGACAATTTTCCGTTATTTCTCGTGTGATATTCCGGGTCTGTGTGTATCGTGTGTCGAGCTGTTCCGTGGGGAAAAATCGACCGGAAAGAAGCTTCGTTGCTTCTTCCGAATATGTATATATATATATATTACATATATACACATGTAGACGAAAAATGAAGAGGATACGAGGAACAATGCTCGGGTCCGCTTCAATTTCTCTCCCGTGGGATATACCCTCGACCCTCTCTCGTTATCGTGATTTCAAGCGTATTCGCGGATAACCCTCCATCCCCGATCTTTGCCTCTATACTTTTCTCTATCTATAACTGGCGTTTCGATCGAAAATCGCTTCGTCCAATTCTCATACGCCATTACATCCCTAAAAAGGTATTCTTCGTAACGAGCTGACGTTTGTACTTCAATCAAGTATATTCTATACACTTTATCCCGGTGCCAAAATTGACTCATTCTTATATACACCAACTATAAATAGAATATTTTGATTTTCGGCATAAGTGCGCCTGACTCGAAAAATAAGAATGTTTTATGAAAATAAAATATTTTCTATGGGCCATACTGCGGGCCATACTACGGGCCGTACTACGGGCCATACTACGGGCCAGTATAAAATACAGTCTTATGCCAGTACTGGTTGAATTCTACTAGCCAAGCTTTGGGCCAGTATTGGCGGCCAAACTTTGGCAGCCAGTATTGTTTCAGTACTGGCTGACAATCTGGCCAAGCTTTGGGTCAGTATAAAATATCGTCTTGTGCCAGTACTGGTTGTCAATCTGGCCGCACTACGGGCCGGTATAATAACCAGATCTGGGCCAAAATAGGCTATAAAATACGGCCAAGCTCTGGCTTCGATACAGGCTTAGTACTGGGCTATAGAAAATGCCAATACTGAGAGTATTTCACTTTAACAGTTGCGTTCTGTAATGTAATTGTAGATTAGGTTATTCTGATTAAAAGTCCATTATTTTGCAAACAACCAAATTGTTGAATTATAATTTGCCCCGAACTTGAAATTGCACGATTAATACAATATTTTTTAGTGTAATATTTGCTTCATATAGCCTATATTTTATAAACACTGTTCTATAAACATTTAAGTACGTATTTTAGACCTGTATATGTACTTAGTCTCTTATTAATAAAAACTACTCCGAGTATTTGGTATATATCAAGTGCATTTAATTATCAAACATTTATGCATAAACAACCCAGACAACACAGACGTCCAAAGGACGTCCTGAAAACATCCGAAGAACGTCCGTACGTTCAAAGTACATCCTTTGGACGTACGTGTACTGCTTGGGAAACATCTGGTAACGTGGTAAAAAGAAATATAAATTACTCCCAGAGAGAAATAGAATTTAAATAGACATTGGATCGGCGTCCATTAGACGCCAAAAGTGTCCAAAAGACGTCGATTCGATATCTATTTAATTTGTCATTTCTCGCTGAGATGTAATTTTCACCGTCGGCAAAATCGTCTGCCAAGATCCGACCCAATTAAATAACCAGTATTGGTACGACCGTTGGTGCCAGTATAACGGCCGGCTATTACACTCCTGTACCGAATCTGTACTGGCCCAATACTGACAGCCAGTACCGGCACTACGGCAACCAGTATTGGCCCAACGCTCGGCCGTTACAATTTTTCTACGTGGGTATAGGCCGGGTAACAGTGGCGCTGCCATCTAAACGCACGAATTGGAAATTTTCCGAATTTTGCCCCTTCGGAACTTTTATTTTCGGAATACTGCATCGTCGACGCTGTAATTTTCGGAGTCCGAAAAATTCGTACACCCGACAATTCTTTTCTTCAATTTTATCACGTTCGCACTTTCCGATAGTTTCTTGTTTCGATAATATAATTTTCGGAACTTTGCGGATCTTTAAAAATCACCAATTCGCAATTTTTCAAATAGTACTACTAACCGTTCGATAAATTGCTCTGTCGTCTGTGTAATCTTTCGAAAAAATATTTACTCGACGATATTAAATTCGTATCCATTTTTTGGTATCGATTCATACCCGTTGGACGTTATTTACAGTCGATTATTCAAACTGTCGTCGGAATGAACCATGTAATTTCGTACTATTAAAATTCGGAGTTTTGCACCGTCGAAGCTTTTACACGGTTCGAAACTTCGACCCGGCCCCAAATTTAAGTGAAGCGATTCCAATGCATTGCGAGATTCATCGAACTATTGATAGGAAAACAACCGAACTATACGTGTCTAGTATATAACGTGAGAGCATTATTGAACGAACGATGAATAAAAATTGTTCCCCGTGCCAAACCCTCTTGCTGGCCCCTCGATGATAACGCTCTTCTCTCACTGACACGTTCACCTTCGCACTCTCTCTCTCTCTTTCTCTCCCTCGTTTGCCCATTGTTCATGAGCTAGGTAGTTCGATATCTCGATTGTGTGCTCTTCGTCTCCCTCTCTCGCCTAATTCGAATTCGGCCAACGAGAGGGATGATCGCGAGCCTTTCCGCGTACATAGAGGGGCTTTCCCGCAAAAGCCTTTGCGTCCCTCTCTCTTTCACACTCCTCCTTCCGTTCCACTGTCCATTCTATCCAACTCACAGGATTTAATTACACACCCGAGCGGCTCTCACACCTAGGACCCTTATATTTCCTTTATATTCGTCCTCCTTTGTACCACCAGCAGAGGGAGTAACTCCATCTTTTTTTTTTGCCCCGTTCGCTTTCGTAGCTCGACTCGACGCTGAATTTATCCCCGTGTCGTGAAAATATAGGCGGGTTATCCTCTTGTCCTCACCTCTTTCTCTCTCTCTTCCACTCTCCCTCTCTGTCTCACTTCCCTTATTTCTTCTTCATCCATTTTCCGCCCCTTTATCCAGGGAAGAACGACGAAAACTCGTCCCTTCGACTTCTTCATCGCCTTCGAGAGAGCAATGCGTTTAATCAACATCCCTCCCACACACACACACACACACACACACACACACACTTTCTCTATGTACCAAAGTCCTCCGTTCAACACCGTCAAGGATCTTTTCGTAGGATCAGGAGAGAAACAGAGAGAGGGAGAGTACAATAAAGCGGGGCGTGTTCTATTCTCATTCGTGTCGTCCATTTCTCGTTATTTCTCTCTCAGCTTTTTTTTTCATCATTCTCACAGCAGAGCGAGAGAGCCAGAGTAAGCGCCTCTCTTCGCAACCTTTTCTCATCTCTATATAGTATTTATCTCGCTCTCCGTTTTCACTCTCTCCCATAATATCTTTCTTTTTTTTTTTCGTCCTCTTTTCATTTCCCAGACGTTTTTACTCGGGAAGCGCGTTTTATCGTTCCGAAGTATGGGCGAACGGTGCGAGAGAGCGAGAGAGTAATCGATAACTGATCCGAGGGACGATCGACGAGACGTGCCACTTACTTTCTTCGGCTTCTTCGTTGATGTTTTTTTTTTCTCTTCTTTTTCTTGAGTATGGCCTCGCGTATCACCGGATACTCGGCACTTTTGCAACCCACACTCTCCTTTTTCCCAATCCTCCACTGACTATCCCTTCTCGTTGATTGGAAATGAAACGAGAGGGCGAGAATCCCGCAAATATTGAACGTGTATTTCTGTACTCGGAGCTACGAGCAAATCAATATACACACACGCGCATCTACGAATGTGGCAAAAGTTTTTTCAGCCATCGCGACATTATGATATTAGATGGCGTATCGGAAAAGGTCATTCGAAAATAATTGTACGCGACATTTAAAAAAAAAACAAGTCTACTACGGTTTTATGTACTGTGGTTTTTTAATTTTTGCGCACGTGCCTTTTGCTAAAAACTTTTTAACGATTCTTAGTCCGAATCAAAGTCTTATCACAGGGATTCATTGAGAAATAACGAGGAACGTTGTGCATAACGATTGTGTTCCCTGTTTAAGGTAGTAGTCTGGTAACTTACGCCGATTTTCATGTCTATTTTGGAGGGCGTTTTTTTGTAGGAAAATAAAAATGAATCGTTTTGGATATTTAGGATGTTTTCATTTACACATCGAAGATACAAAAAAAAATTAGTTTGTACAAATTTAATAGCTTATTGATATTATTATTTCTGATCGAAGTTGGCACCTCGGAAAAAAAGCGCGCGGGTGGCCCCGGTGATTTTGGCTCTTGATGTTATCTGAAATCAAAAATTCTTGATAATTCTTAATCTATAGACATGTCATTCTGGTCGGAACTACTGAAGTTAAATTTCATGGATAAATAACAAAATGGCGGACTTTGGAAAAAAACGTCCTTTTCCATTTTGTTATTTAGGATGTTTTTATTTACATATTAAAGATGAAAAAAAAATTTTTTTTTTTAAATGTAATAGTTTGTTATTATTATTATTGATCGAAGTTGGCACCTCGAAAAAAAAGCGCGCGGGTGGCCCCGGTGATTTTGGCTCTTGATGTTATCTGAAATAAAAAATTCTTGATAATTCTTAGTCTATAGACATGTCATTCTGGTCGGAACTACTGAAGTTAAATTTCATGGATAAATAACATAATGGCGGACTTTGGAAAAAAACGTCCTTTTTCATTTTGTTATTTATCCATGAAATTTAACTTCAGTAGTTCCGACCAGAATGACACGTCTATAGATCAAGAATTATCAAGAATTTTTTATTTCAGATAACATCAAGAGCCAAAATCACCGGGGCCACCCACGCGCTTTTTTTTCGCGGTGCCACTTCGATCAATAATAATAATAATAATGAACTATTAAATTTTTTCAAAAAAATTTTTTTTTGTATCTTTAATTTGTAAATAAAAACATCCTAAATATCCAAAACGATTCATTTTTATTTTCCTACAAAAAAACACTCTCCAAAAAAGACATGAAAATCGGCTCAAGTTACCAGACTACTATCTCAAAGAGATATAAACATAAACCTTACACATAAACATTGATGTGTTCAGCAGTTTATTCCCAATCGTGCGCCAGAATTTACAGAAACGCGAGAAATTCAAACCACCGTTACATGACAAATACAGGAGTTACAGGACTCCGCTAGGTAGCGAAACGGTTTTTTTTTTTTTTTCGATCACCAACCACAGACGCTACTAGTCGTTCGTCTAAAATTTGTGGCAACAAAATTGTAACGTTTTACATTTTTGACATATTTCTCGTGACACGACTCGCCGAAGGAAAAGTATTGGAAACACTCGGAAACTTTTTCTACGATGTTGGAGTAAACCCGTTCACGAAACCAATTTTATGTCGTCAATGGACTAGTTTCGTGAATCGGACCATATCAAAGTGTCATTCACGAAGTATTCAACGTAACTCTCTCGGGAAGTAGACGCGCTCAGAATTAATAATGAGCTACCGCTCATTTTTGAAGAGAGATTCAACTCTTCACAACGCGCGTAAAGCTTATTAGCGTAGATAATGAGCCCTCTCGCGTTTGCCCCTCGACAGACATACATTTTCTCAGTTGAAATGTTCGCGTTTTTATATAGCTCGAACAAAGCTCAATCCCTTGGAACTGCTGTCCATCATATCCCGATAGCTGAGAAACGAAAATGGTCCATTGATGCAAATGGTCCAACGATGTGGTTTAACATTTTTTTTTTCTACGCTTATTAATTCTTCTCTCTGCTCGTTTTTTACTCAAGGGTTTCAAAACGATAAACCAAAAATCGAAAGGCACAAAGTTTCATTGCTCAGGGCAAATATATTTGCCCGGCGCAATGAAACTTTGTGACTTCAGTACTGGCTGACAATCTGGCCAAGCTTTGGGTCAGTATAAAATATCGTCTTGCGCCGGTACCGGTTGTCAATCTGGCCGCACTACGGGCCGGCGAAATAACCAGATCTGGGCCAAAATAGGCTATAAAATACGGCCAAGCTCTGGCTTCGATACAGGCTTAGTACTGGGCTATAGAAAATGCCAATACTGAAAGTATTTCACTTTAACAGTTGCGTTCTGTAATGTAATTGTAGATTAGGTTATTCTGATCAAAAGTCCATTATTTTGCAAACAACCAAATTGTTGAATTATAATTTGCCCTGAACTTGAAATTGCACGATTCATACAATATTTTTTAGTGTAATATTTGCTTCATGTAGCCTATATTTTATAAACACTGTTCTATAAACATTTAAGTACGTATTTTAGACCTGTATATGTACTTAGTCTGTTATTAATAAAAACTACTCCGAGTATTTAGTATATATCAAGTGCATTTAATTATCAAACATTTATGCATAAACAACCTAGACAACACAGACATCCAAAGGACGTCCTAAAAACATCCGAAGAACGTCCTTACGTCCAAAGTACATCCTTTGGACGTACGGGTGCTGCTTGGGAAACATCTGGTAACGTGGTAAAAAGAAATATAAATTACTCCCAGAGAGAAATAGAATTTAAATAGACATTAGATCGGCGTCCACTAGACGCCAAAAGTGTCTAAAAGACGTCGATTCGATATCGATTTAATTTTCCATTTCTCGCTGAGATGTAATTTGCTCCGTCGGCAAAATTGTCTGCCAAGATCCGGCCCAAGGAAATAACCAGTATTGGCCCGACCGTTGGTACCAGTATAACGGCCGGCTATAACACTCCTGTACCGAATCTGTACTGACCCAATACTGGCAGCCAGTACCGGCACTACCGCAACCAGTATTGGCCCAACACTCGGCCGTTACAATTTTTCTACGTGGGTAGTTCTGGCAAAGTGAAAAAAAGAATGAGCCAAATGTTCAGACATTTTACGAAGACTCGGGTTCGTACAGACACGGAAATGTCTAAAGTCAGAAGGTTGCTCTTTTAAAGGGGGGGGAATAGGGTTAGGACAGCGTTTTCTCAATGATTTTCATGAATTTTTTTATAGTATAAAAAATGTATATAATTCATTGAAACTTTGAGAATATTTTATACATATATTTAAGTATATATTATACAATTTTTGAAGAATTTCCGTGAAAAACACCGAAAACATTAGCGACCCCATATTGCAGGTCACAATCAGACTCAGCATTTTGCGTACATTCTGTAAGCCACAATTTTCATCTGGAATCAAACGAGGTTGGAATTTACTTTTATTATATGTCTCTCTTCTATATGAACCTAAATGCTATCAAAAAAATAGAAAATTGAATTTTTTACAGGGGTCAAAACAAAAAAGCATGATTTTTTGCCATTTTTTACAACTTTATTTGCAAAAAAAAAATTATTTTAAATAATGATAATATTCCGATTTTAGGTTCATATAGAGCGCAATACTATGAAGATAGTAACTGCCAATTTTCAAAACGATTGGTTGAAAACTTTTCAAACTAGCGCGTACGCAAGTTCAAAAAAAGTCGTTTTCAGAAAAACGCGTTTGAAAAAATAGTACGCTCGGTTATACACGTGGCGCGCTCGGGGCCTGAAAGAGAGCTACTCACTTTAATGGCTTATAACAATAGAACGAGTCGGAATTTTCATTAAAAATTTTGAGAACATATTTTTCAATAGTTTTACTAACAATTTATGAAATTAAAAAAAAATCGATTTTTTGAACCGTCTAACCCCATTTCCTCCCTTAACAATGACGTTATTCTCGAATTATACGTAAAATCTTTTTTGGCCTCCCTTTCCGCGTATCGATGACCCTTATATTTCGCGAAATAGCCAATCGTCTTAGCTTCGTTTCTCCTTCTTTTTTTTTTTGTGTCCTACTTGGGATCACTCGTTTCCTATTGTTTTCCCTGAAACCAGCGGTAGTGTTTTCATGCTCTCTCCCTTTCGACCTCTCTGTTCGGAGAGGATCGGGCATCGGATCGTAAAACTCTCTGTGTCTCAGTACACCGGGTCCGGTGTGCAATCGCCTATCAGAATCCCCGCACGCGCGCGCTCGCCCTATAATCCCACGGTGTATATCCGTACAGCGACTTTGTTTCATTCTCTATATAGCATTGCCACTTACGTAATGAGAGTGAGAGACCGACAAAGGGAACGAACGAACGGAGATTCTCGCGGGCACTGTGGTATATAAGAGGTATGTGCATTCTATGTACTATTTACTACTATTATACGAACGTGAGATGCAAGCGTTTGTATACTAGGATGGGGCACGAGTTCAGTGTATCGTCCTTTTGTTCTATCGTAATAGTCGATATATACATATAGTATGTTTAAGCCGAAGATGTGTAATACGTACAGAAACGCGTCTCGTAAGGATAACAGCTCGACCGTGAAACAATCTCGAGGATTTTCTCATTATTTCCTTCACCGAACAATTCTCTCCCAATATACATATATAAAATGTAGCGTATAAAAATAACGAGAGCATAGAGTTAAATGATCCGTGCATAAGACATCTCTGAGCTCTGCTTTCGCAACTCTATCTACCGGCAAAGTGTATGTACATGTGGGCAGCAAGTAAATTTTCCGAGTCTTTCGATCTACGAACGTCTTGCTTCGAGAAGGAATCGAAAAAAGGCTTCCCAAACAAGTCCCTCGTGACTTTCCCAAGGGGCCTTCCCTCTTTTTTCTTCATTTCCTCTTTCCGGACAACTTTCACGAATTGAAATGGTCCAATAAAATATTTCTCGTTAACATTTTTTGGCAAAAGATTTTGCAAACAATGCTTTGATTACAAAAATGTTAAATAATTCACGGAAACTCCTCTCGGCAAGCACTATAAACTGTTGGAATATTGAAAATATGTGCGACGCAAAAATGAAAAAAAATGACTGAATTTGCAGAGAGAACGGTGTATTATTTTGGCTGCACGACGACCAATTTGAATACAAAACTTTTTCAATTTCATTGAACGCACATACACAAGCACATTTCTATGGAAAATCATAGAACGCGAAGAGAGCGGAAAACGAGCGTTAATTGGATACGAAAAAAAACATACAATGGCGGTTAGATGAAAAATAACAAAGTGCGAATTGTGAAAATTCGTATCGGCTTGAAATTAAATAAACGAGCCTGCAAAGTTTAGATATTTTGTTGATTTAAGGAAATAATTGCAATTTATATTTTTGGCGAGAATACAATTTACGTTGATTATTAGGAATGCACGAAAAATGTTTTGCTCCGGAGGTTGGATTTTTAGCGAACAACGTTTTGCCCTGAAATAATGATGCTTTAAACACGAAGTAAACCCAGGTGGATTGTAGCGTGTGAGAAGTTAAAATTGCATCGACGTTTCATGTTCTCTTTGTCTTTTAAGTGGGAATGGAACAGGCGCCGATGACTTCTCGTATTTCTGTCTTCTCCCCAATACACATACAGAAAAGACCGACACAAAGATAGGATAAGAGAGAGAGAGAGAGAGAGAGAGGAAAAAAGAGGGCACTAACTGGATCACTTGGTTCGTTCGTGCTCTCGGGCCCCACTCTCTACTATGTATTCCATCGGCCTGGAAAAGTTCCTTTCCTTTCAACTGTACACTATACCTTGACTATAATTTACTCTGTACTACCTACTTTACGGTACATTCGCTCGCCCCTCTCGTTCTAAAAAACAACTTTCGCGTCGAATATACATATATATCCGGCCTCTCTGGAGCATGCATTTATGATACAATAAAACATTGTACAATATAAATGAAATCGTGACGAAATAATATATAAAGTAGGTTCCAGATAATTATAGAAAACACAACAAAAAATATAAGTAAACAAATGAAATAATTGATACTAAAATAGATGAATAAAAGAGTCAGTTTTTCTGAATTTCTAATGGCAATACAATTGAAATTCAGTAAAATTTGGACCTTTATCGGCCAGGTTTATCGCAGTTTTCCAGTGCCCTCGTGGCAAAGTCGTTAGAGTAGTGCATTAGGAAAAAGTGGCTACGCACAATACTCTGGGGAGTCTCTAGGAATAGAATGGAATTGGGAACAAAAAGGAATGGACGTAAAAATGTGAAAAAGTATTACGATGGAAAGATAAAAAAAAACAAAAGAGCAAAAGAGCTTAAAACCTTCGAACGATGAATGAAGAGAATGCGTTAGTGAATTTTTCAAAGGCGTTATTATGAATTTTATCGATTAGTAGAAAAAAGCGAACAATTTAGAGTAACTATAATAATCAAAATGACTGATTCATTACTTCTTCTCTTTTATCATTAACCCCCATGTATATACGTCCGTCTTTCTCTTCTTTCTCTATATATGTCAGCGAGTAGTAGTACTACTCATTTCGCTACGCGGCCTAACGCGTCACGTATAGCGTACGTATAGTTTTTCGCGTCTCCAGTTCTAGGAGGTGAGTAATTAAACGAGAGCGGTCGACTTAATTCACGCGACAGTGGGAAGAGCGCATTCATTTCCTTGTTCATTAAAATCTCGCTGGAGGAGTGAGCACGTTCCTCTTCTTTCTTTCTTTCTCTCTCTCTCTTTCTCGATCTTTCTCACTCTCTCGTTAGAACCCTCGAGATTCGTGTCAAGGATTAAGGTGACATGCAATTCCCGCGACACACTGCGTCCTCCACTTGTCTCGTTCTGTTATGCAACTCACCCCGCGTCTTCTATGTATATATTTTTTATCCCTAATATAAGTATCCTCGAGTTACTCGACTACGTAATGACAAATATAGAGTAAAGAATGAAAAAGATCATTCAAAATGATTCTGTGATATAATTAAAAATAAAAATAAATATATATTTTTTTCACAGAATAATAAAAAAATGGAGCCGTCATGGGATGCCTGGTAGATGTGAAACAACCAACATCTTGAGAATACCGTGTGGGATATGTGGCGTGGAGAATTAAAAAAAATATAACAAGAAAAGTAGCTTTTGATTTTCTTCTAAAATTTTTATTCGGTTGCTTCATCTGTTACTTCGGTTATAGTGACAGTCGTTGCTGCTTTTGATTCGATGAAACCAACAATCTGTCGATGATAGCTGAAGTATAAAACGAATGTTTTAGATGTCATGTTTTCAAGATATCTACAGAACACTGCATCTATAGTCGTGCCATACCTTGTAGTAGGCTCATCTGCGTGGTTGTTCATGATCAACTGAAATTCATTTTGGAGAAAATTTATGAGTGGCAATGATTCGGCTTTGGCAAAATTAACATTGAAATCCCCTGCTAAAATCAATGGAAGTTGATGTGAATTTGCTCCTAATAGCATTGAACCAGCTGGACTATATTTCAGTAGTTCTTCGTGTAAAAATCGTTTGATATTGTGAATTTTTTGGTTTCGAGAAATATATACAAAGAACATGACCAATTCCCTTCCATCCTCCATAACAATTTGTGCCGCACATAAAAATCGCTAATAGCGTCTTGACCAAAACCAAGTCCCGTTACATTTCTCAACCTAACGATTATGCGAGATGTAATAACATCAGATGAATCTCTATTTTGTTTTCTTCATTACCAAGCCATGTTTCACTCAATAATAAGAAATTACTATTTTTACGATCGAATCTTGTAGATCTGGGACATGCTTTCTGAGACTTTGACAATTTAGCGTGAATAACGACAATCCCTTTCTTGATGTTATGAAATTTTATAGTAATCCTTGGAGTGTCTCGAGTCTGGTAGTCTAGTAGTCTCGATAGTAGTCTGGTAACTTAAGCCGATTTTCATGTCTTTTTTGGGGGGCGTTTTTTTGTAGGAAAATAAAAATGAATCGTTTTGGATATTTAGGATGTTTTTATTTACATGTTAAAGATACAAAAAAAAATTAGTTTGAAAAAATTTAATAGTTTATTATTATTATTATTACTGATATCGAAGTTGGCACCTCGAAAAAAAAGCGCGTGGGTGACCCCGGTGATTTTTGCTCTTGATGTTATCTGAAATCAAAAATTCTTGATAATTCTTAATCCATAGACATGTCATTCTGGTCGGAACTACTGAAGTTAAATTTCATGGATAAATAAAAAAATGGCGGACTTTGGAAAAAAACGTCCTTTTCCATTTTGTTATTTATCCGTGAAATTTAACTTCAGTAGTTCCGACCAGAATGACATGTCTATAGATTAAGAATTATCAAGAATTTTTGATTTCAGATAACATCAAGAGCCAAAATCACCGGGGCCACCCACGCGCTTTTTTTTCGAGGTGCCAACTTCGATCAATAATAATAATAATAATAAACTATTAAATTTTTTCAAAAAAATTTTTTTTTGTATCTTTAATATGTAAATAAAAACATCCTGAATATCCAAAACGATTCATTTTTATTTTCCTACAAAAAAACGTCCTCCAAAAAAGACATGAAAATCTGCTTAAGTTACCAGACTACTTAAGCGATAATCTTTTAAGTTCTTCATGCAACTCTACAACTCGTTATTGCAACTAAATCGTTATTACGTGTATAAGCCTTCAATACTTGTTACTCGCGATAGGTCTACATATAATAATTGTATAGAATGAGTTTTCTTATATTCATAAACAATCTCGCTGTAAGTCCCCTCTTGAGACTTATGGATAGTCATAGCACATTCAGGTATCAATGGGAAATGATTTCTTCTTGCAACGACCGTAGAGGCGGTGTCGTAGCGAACGATAGCCTATAAGAGTCGCGTCGTTCCGCTGGAATCTTCCTTGCAATTGGCTGTTGCTCGCTAGAGCCAGACTCTATGATATTGCATCTGGTTCAGAATCGCGCCTCTGCATGCGCAGTCAACCTGTGCGCAGAGGTGAGTGGGGGGAGCGTCGCCACGACGTGCCATCGACGTTCCCTATCGACCGATTTACTTCCAACGCGCGTAAAGATGTTTCACATTAAAAAAATCGTTTCTTCGGTCAATTTTACAACAATATATTGAATTCTGAGCGTCGCACATCGTAAATTGTTTTAACGGCCATACGAATGCCGACGAAATAGCACGGCATATTTTTTCACGGTCAGGATAAAACACGGTAGATCGCGGTCCGTCAGTATCACGGACGTAGCTGCCCTATGCACGTTCCGTATCGTTTTGTATCGTCCGCGTAGTGAGAGACGTCCCGGTGCTTGCGCTCGACTTAATTCACTTAGAAACTTTCGCAATCAGAGTGGTCACGCGGCGGAGTCTCGAGCGACCGAGCCGCGATAGGGACGACGTCGCTTTTAATGAAATTTCACGCGTTGCGCAAAGGGGGGACTAGTTCATATAAATTTCTATATATATATATACACACACATGTAAAGTTCCATGTGGGCAACAACGAAAAAGCGAGAAGCAAAACCACAGCAGTAGCGAAAGCTTCCGGAAGACGAGGAGGGGTCTCCAATGGTAACGATGCTTTGCCCTTTAAATCCATGCTACAGGCAGGATTCGTTATTAACTGCCCCCAAATTGCCGTGATCCTGGTGACGAAAAGATTGAATTCCGCGCTTGTGCCGTTGACGAAACGGGAAAGCGTATACATTAATTTACAAATGTCAAAAAAAAGACGTTTGTAAATTTATAAAACTATAGATATTGAGTACAATAGTTTGAAGCGTGTTACATGTCCCACTGGTCGGTAAACGGTTAATTTAAGGTAGTAGTCTGGTAACTTGAGCCGATTTTCATGTCTTTTTTGGAGGGCGTTTTTTTGTAGGAAAATAAAAATGAATCGTTTTGGATATTTAGGATGCTTTTATTTACATATTAAAGGTACAAAAAAAAATTTTGTTGAAAAAATTTAATAGTTTATTATTATTATTATTATTGATCGAAGTTGGCACCTCGAAGTTGGCAGCCGGGGTCCTAACTTTTTTTCTACCGAACCGATTGCTTTCAAATTTTAACAGGCTACTCTACACACTTATAGTTCTCGTCGGAACTACCGAGAAATTTTTTCATCCCTAACTTTTTATTTTACAACACCTTCTTTGCAAAAGTTCTTTTATTTTAGCAAAGAAGGGGTTGTAAAATAAAAAGTTAGAGGTGAAAAAATGTCTCGGTTGTTTCGACGAGAACTATAAGTGTGTAGAGTAGCCTGTTAAAATTTGAAAGCAATCGGTTCGGTAGAAAAAAGTTAGGACCCGGGCTGCCAACTTCGAAGTGCCAACTTCGATCAATAGTAAAAATAATAATAAACTATTAAATTTTTTCGAACATTTTTTTTTCTGTATCTTTAATATGTAAATAAAAACATCCTAAATATCCAAAATGATTCTTTTTTATTTTCCTACAAAAAAACGCCTCCCAAAAAAGACATGAAAATCGGCTTAAGTTACCAGACTACTACTTTATAAGGTACATTCTTCCTGACAAACGATTCGCACCATTTTTATTCAAATTTTTTATTCATCTTATCCACATCTTTATCCGAAGAAAATGTTTCACATACATTTGTCGATAATCTTCGAAGCTTGGTACCACACAACGTTTTGACTAGACGCCGAGTAAATAAAAAAAATTAAAAAACGTTTTCGGCTAGTTTAATAATACACAAATGAATTTTTGCTACTCAACTGTTTATCAATTTCGTTCCCACGCGTGTTAATTTTACGCGTTTCAGGTATCGCGAGTGTTTGTTGGCAGTGAGAATTTCTCGTTTGTGGTGCACATGTAGTATACATACGTTATACGTAGAAGAGTGGAGAGGAGAGAGAGAGAGAGAGATTTCGAGTGTCGAAGTAGAGAATTTGCGTGTGCGAGCACAATTTGACGCGGGCGCATCAACCGCATGCATATCTGCTTCAAGAGTCGGAGTGAATGTACGCTTTTGATCTATATGAGGCATTCCATCTCGACAAAACCAACGCGTTGAACTTTCACCGTCGACGATTAAAAAAATCTTTTACCGTATTATTAATTATATGTAAAGAAAAAGTACTTCTTTTACGAAAATTTCGATCATTCGAGACGCGAGCTCGAAATTTTCTCTTGAAATAATTTCAACGATCTACCATCGTGAATTATCCGTTGAAAAACGGAATAATTTAGAGCCTTATACTCCGCTAGCTTGTACGCGATACCGAGAATAATGTGGTTTATTAATTTTGACCGTCAGTGTATGATAAACAAAGAGTTACAGCAAGTTAGTTTAGTTACGCGAACAATTGTTTAGCTATTATAAACCGACAACAATGAACGCGCGGCCGAAGCGTGATTTTGGCGATTGCCCAAGTTAATTAGCTTTCGCCGCGATTCCTAATTGGATGGGTGACCGTTTAGCCGTGCACTCGCTGACGCGACGACTGTTGAGCGGGAGGCAGTTCTATTGACTTTCTGATGTAGTAAATATCACGGAAATGCAGTCGAAACAAAGCCGTCTGTATCGACACAGGTTTTCTGCACTTTCCCTGTTTCCATGGCAAACGCGATACAATGTAGCTATGCGCGATGGAAGTTAGGTTAAATTAGCGAAGTTCGGGTAGAGAGTGATTGGGAAAAAAAAAAAAGAAAAATAGAATTGGGAAGGGTCATGCCCGAAAGGATATACGAGGTCTGTTAAAAAAGTAGCGCGAATTTTGAATTTCCGCGGGCTACGTATATTCGATTTTCGATTTTTTTGTGGCGTTAGGTTGGTACTCGTGTCCCTCACTTATGCTGAAAAAATCGGCCATTCTGAATGATTAGTTAATTGTTGACAGCTGTTTTGGTTAGTCGTGTTTTGGCTTGTCTTCGATTTTTGCCTATTCCAAAAAATGGATCAAAGAATCTGTATGAAATTTTGTGTGAAAAACAAAATTGAGTGCGCAGACGCATTTCGAATGTTGACTGTGGCATATGGCGAAGCTACCTTCGACCAAAGCAACGTTTATCGGTGATACAAAATGTTCTCAGAGGGCCGAGAAGATGCGAACAACGGAATGCGTTCCGGACGCCCGAGCACATCAACAACAGACGAAAACATTGATGAAATGAAGAAAATAATATGTGCCAATCGTCGAATACACCGTTAGAGAAGTTGCCGAGGAACTAAACATATCGATTGGCTCGTGCTATTCGATTTTTGCCAATGATTTGGGCATGAGACGGGTCGCCGCGAAATTCGTGCCAAAATTGCTCAATTTCGAAGAAAAACAGTGTCGCGTTAACATTGCTAAGGAGCCGTTGGACTCGGTCCGCCGACGACCCAAATTTGCTCCAGAGGGTCATAACTGGTGACGAATCATGGGTTTATGGTTACGACGTGGAAACCAATGCTCAGTCATCGCGATGGAAGCTGCTTTTTTGGAATAGGCAAAAATCGAAGACAAGCCAAAACACGTCTAACCAAAACAGCTGTCAACAATTTACTAAACATTCAAAATGACCGATTTTTTCAGCATAAGTGAGGGACACGAGTACCAACCTAACGCCACAAAAAAAATCGAAAAACGAATATACGTAGCCCGCGGAAATTCAAAATTCGCGATACTTTTTGAACAGACCTCGTATGCTGGAACAAGGAAAAAGATATATTTAACTATTAGAAGAATACAAAAGGTCATTAGAATAGTTAAGATAGTCGGAACTAGAGTAAATAACATTTGTTCCCTTATTTACTTATTTAAATTTTCCAATTTTCTCAGTGTAAATTTGGAAAATACATTAGCGTTGAGGATTATGTACATTAATCTTTTTTTTATTAGTACTGTCGCCATAGTATACACTTTTAGGTTTTTACGTCTCCATCCCCCTTACATTTACATAATAAAAAAGAAAAAAAATGTGAGTGCTCGGTGAGGGGTTCAACGTAGGTTACGTTGGGATGAAATGTCTCATATATCTGCGTAGATCTCCTATTCTCCTCTTTCCCTCGCTGCGATGGTTTCTACCGGAGAGAAGGCACGATGACTGCGGAACCCGGGGCTTGTTGAATTTCAACGAAATTCGGTGAGCTACTCTCTCATCTCCTGTAAATGACATGTCGAAACAGGAAAGGATCTTGAAATACGAGAGCACGCGTGTCAAAGTACACCCGGAATATGATGACAAATTTGCTAAAAAAAAACTAACAAATTCACGACATTGGCCGGTATTATGACTTTCTCCTAACAATCAATAATAATGTGAAACATTAATTCATTCACAATTCATTTCAACGTTTGGCAATAATTTTTGTAGTTATGCTCTTTATAAAAATTCCTTTGAATAATTTTTCGTTCCAACACTGCTTGCATCTCCGATATAACACGTAATTAAATGCACCGAGCTTAAAACGGAATATATACTACAAAAGAAAACAAATTAAACTCGAATTATACGAGCTTCGCTGGTGCAGAAGAGAGGAAAAGTGGGCGCAGCGAGGAGTTTGATGAAATCTGGTGAATAATAATAATAATAATAATAATAATAATAATAATAATAAATTGACTGGAACTGGGTAGCAGATGCATGAATGTGGAGATCAACGAGTTCGTATACATATATGTACATTTTTGCTCGAGACATATCATTTTCAGATAAGAAAAAAAAAAAAACCCCCAAGCTCAGCTTAACAGAACCGAGATTTGAATGCATACGAAAAAATAAGCGTGTACGACCCCCACATATAAAATATACCGGGGATTTCATTCTTATCATTCTCTGCAGCAATTTGTCGTCCCTTCTTTCGCCGTTGCTCTCGGTAAAATCCTTCTCTTCTTTCGTTTATCCGATTCTTTTTTTTTTTTTTTTTCCTTTCAATTTCCACGCTCTCTGCGACAAGCCGCGTGTGCAACGCGCACCACGTTTCGTCCGGTTCGCCGGCTGTAAATGTGGCTGCGGCAAACGTGACGAAGAACGAAAGAGCTCGTCGGGACTTTATAATCGCGTAATTACCGACGTTTAACGACGAAAAACTTCTTTTTCGTTCCTCGCGCATCTGCGAGAATTTCAACGGCGTCCATATTAGCGTGAAATTGCGCGCCATTTTGTTTTTACAGAGGTCAAATGACGAATCGAATATAAAGTAATATATTGGGTTGATGAATAATGAAATATATATATTTTTTTAAATCCATCAGACGATCGAATACTCGGTAAAGAGTGATTGCTGCGATAAAAAAATACCGAGCGCCGTGATAGAAATTACACGTATAGACGGCATTCGGAAAACCCGATAGTTCGAGGATTTTACCATATATAGTGGCAGAAGTCTGCTAGAGGAACTTGTCCACAATACAATCATAAAATATTCCACTTTTTACAATTTGTATTAACGCATGGTAATTTTTAGTTTTTGTCGTTCTACTTCACCTCAGCAGGTAGTTTCTAATAACTAGAAATATATATATATATATTAGGGCGATTTTTTTTTCGACTATTTTTTTTTCAATCCCCACCCGATAATTTGTTGGATATGTCGAAAAAGAAATTCCCTGAAAGTTACAGACCTTAATATTAATTCTAAGTACTTTCCCAAAGCGTGAGACGATTTTCCATCTAAAATACACGTAAATCGAATTATTATTTTTTTCAAATTTCTATAACTCAGCCGCATTTTATGCTATCATATTGTTCTTGGTTTCGATTTACTCAGATTAAAACAATCTAAAAACGTGCCTTTTGCGGCGAAGATGTAAATTGTACTGGTGAGTTGGTACGGGTCACTGAAGTTGATTTTTACCCAAAATTCTCGTTTTTTTGCTGTTATCTCCGAAACAATTAACTTTACGAAAAAAATGTGAACGAAAAATTTATTGGAAATTTAATTTCCTATAAAAAAGGTCCTGTCGACCCAATTGCTTAGATTAATATTTCTTGAGATATTGAACTTTTTCTATTTTTTATTTTTTTTATTATGTAATATTTCATATTTTATAAATTTTATACTACTCACAAGTTAAAGTTCAATATCTCAAGAAATATTTATCTAAGCAATTGGGTCGATAAGACCTTTTTTGTAGGAAATTAAATTTCCAACGAATTTTTCCTTTACATTTTTTTCGTAAAGTTAATTGTTTCGGAGATAACAGCAAAAAAACGAGAATTTTGGGTAAAAATTAACTTCAGTGACCCGTACCAACTCACCAGTACAATTTACACTTTCACCGCAAAAGGCACTTTTTTCAAGTGTTTTATTCTGAGTAAATCGAAACCAAGAACAATATGATAGCATAAAATGCGGCTGAGTTATAGAAATTTGAAAAAAAAAAATTCGATTTACGTGTATTTTAGATGGAAAATCTTCTCACGCTTTGGGAAAGGACTTAGAATTAATATTAAGGGCTGTAACTTTCAGGGAATTTCTTTTTCGACATATCAAACAAAATTTCGGGTGGGGACTGAAAAAAAAAATAGTCGAAAAAAAAACGCCCTAATGTATATATATATATATATATATAGTAATGTAAAAACGTTTTATCCCTGAAACGAGAATTGCGCTGTTAGGTAAATTTACCCGTTAAATAGCGAAATAATAACGACAATCTCTAAGTATATACAGTCGAGATTTATATACACCATTGCTCGACTCTCGTTCTCTCTCTCTCTTTCTCTTTTCTGTACCCTCGGGGTCTGTGACGCTGATTATAATTTAAAACAGTCGCGAGGGAATGGGCAAAATAGTATTCGCCTGATGAGCCGGGAGAGTCGAGCCGAGTTGGAAAATTAATTCGTAAATTGCGCCCAGTGCGGGGTGACACGACGCAGGGTTCAGGACGTGGCGTTTATTCCCTGAACATTCGAAATCACTCCGAATATGTTTTAATTTCTGTAAAGATGGGCATACGCAATAATGACGGTAAATTATTGTTGAGTATCGAGATTCCATCTTTTAAACATTAATACGTATTGGAATTTTTGTAAAACGTAGCATAAATATGAAGAGAAACGAACTGCAACCAATGGTACTTTTTTGGCACATCCGGTTATCATACGGAGAATATATATTTTTTTTACATTTCACTGTGTCAATGGTCAATATATGAGTAGTAGTTTTTGTCGAATGATTCTTAGAAAAATTAGAGTAATAATTACTGAAAAAATACTGTCTATATAGTAGCTCTATTAAGGAGTTATACGCAGTCAGGAAACCGAAAAAAGGCGATTTTTCAAGAATTATTCCTGGAAAGACATTTTAATTTATTAATGTAAAAATTAATATACATATTGCGGTAAATTTTAACTTTGTTTTCATATTTTTTATTTGTAAAAATAATAATTTTTAAAGCTGCTATAGCCGATCTCCGGGAGCTCCTCTAAAAAAGGTGTCTGGCGATGAGCACGATGTCTCTGGTTTGGATTATTAAAAATAAAAAAACCATAAAGATTCTATTAGTGGATAGATAAATCTAGGTATTGATCGAAGGAATAGTCGAAATTTCGATTTTTGACAAAATGCCGGCTCCAAAAAGAAAAAATTCCAATTTTCAACGAAAATTTGTTCGTTGAATTGTTAAAAAAAAAATAAATAACTATCGGAAATCTTATTCCTTCGATCAATACTTGAAGAATATATCTGAGAAGGTTGTGTTAAAATTGCAGACCGATTGGTTGAGCCGTTCTTCAGAAATCGTGCTCACCGACTTTGAAAATACCTTTTTGAGAAAAACGCGTTCAAAGTTTCAAAAGTCGTTTACACATCGTTAAAAATCCTTACAAATATGCATGTACGCGGTCTGTTCAAAAAGTATCGCGAATGTTGAATTTCCGCGGGCTACGTATATTCGATTTTCAATTTTTTCGTTGCGTTAGGTTGGTACTCATGTCCCTCACTTATGCTGAAAAAATCGGCCATTTTGAATGTTTAGTTAATTGTTGACAGCTGTTTTGGTTAGACGTGTTTTGGCTTGTCTTCGATTTTTGTCTATTCCAAAAAAGCAGCTTCCATTGCGATGATTGAGCTTTGGTTTCCACGTCACAACCATAAACCCATGATTCGTCACCAGTTATGACCCTCTGGAGCAAATTTGGGTCGTCGCGGATCGAGTCCAACAGCTCCTTAGCAATGTTAACGCGACACTGTTTTTGTTCGAAATTGGGCAATTTTGGCACGAATTTCGCGGCGACCCATCTCATGCCCAAATCATTGGTAAAAATCGAATAGCACGAGCCAATCGATATGTTTAGTTCCTCAGCAACTTCTCTAACGGTGAGTCGACGATTGGCAAATATTATTTTCTTCACTTCATCAATGTTTTCGTCTGTTGTTGATGTGCTCGGGCGTCCGGAACGCATTTCGTTGTTCGCATCTTCTCGGCCCTCTGGGAACATTTTGTAACACCGATAAACGTTGATTTGGTCCAAGGTAGCTTCGCCATATGCCACAGTCAACATTCGGAATGCGTCCGCGCACTTAATTTTGTTTTTCACACAAAATTTCATACAGATTCTTTGATCGATTTTTTGGAATAGGCAAAAATCGAAGACAAGCCAAACACACATCCAACCAAAACAGCTGTCAACAATTAACTCAACATTCAAAATGGCCGATTTTTTCAGCATAAGTGAGGGACACGAGTACCAACCTAACGCCACAAAAAAATCGAAAATCGAATATACGTAGCCCGCGGAAATTCAAAATTCGCGATACTTTTTGAACAGACCTCGTATCTCCAAGAATATTTACCGGATCGATTTGAAATTTTCAGAGAATATACTCAAATATATGTGAATTCCGAAAATGCAATTTAAAAAAATCGATTTTTTGAAATTTCCAACTGTCTATAACCCGTTAAGTTAGCGCCACTTTTTTTTCCCCGAAATATTTATACGTGTCGGTTTGGTCTCATGTTTAGAGGCTTTTTATGAGCTCTTTAGACATACAACCCTAAATTATGCCGGACCCACCCTTACGGTCCTACGGACCCCTTAAATATTTTCAGAGTAAAATCGATCAATTATTTTCCAAATCGTAGTGAGATATTTATGAGCTATTTATAGGTTCACGAGGGAGCCCAATCAGTACTTATAAAATTCACCACAATCGCTACAAAGACAAAATATATATATATGGCTCGGTGGGGGTGCCAGCTTAATAGAGCTCTAACTATTGTAGTCACCAGTGCAATAGTGATTTTTCTTGATCAGGCAGCTACGACGACAAAAAGTATAAGATTGACACAAATCAGTTCATCTATTTGATAATAAATCACTGTAAATTCTTTTTTAATGCTAAGTATCTCTGTATAGTACAGGTCGCCACTCATTAAACCATTGAGTCGTAAAAAAGTTTGTAAAAAACGATTTAAAAAATTTAAACACTCGTTCCACAATACCGCATCTATATTCAATGATTTTCGATTCGAATTCTAGCCACGTAGGCATATCGGAGAATCGAACACACAATTTAGCGGTCTCGTTTTGCGACTCTCGTCTGGGCATGGAAACTCTAACTTACTAACGACCGTGACCAATTGCTCGTTTCCGACCGTGAAGTGCGCGTGTGGATGAGTACGTCAATCCTATATATACCGAATATGTGCCTATATATATATATATAGTTCCGATATTTCCATTATCCCGTCAGTGCAAAGTCTCCCCACTTCCGGTGCATCCGCATTTATATATATGTTCACTCGACGATGAGATTCGGTAGTTTATCAAAGAATCCCGCGCTTTCTCTGTCGTTTTCATTTTCCGCTGCCTCAAAGCACCATTGATCGATGAAGAGGGAAAAAAAAAAACGAAGCGTCAAAAGCACTCGCAGAGTTTTATCGTTGGACGTTCTTTTTCCGTGGAGCATTTCATATTGGATTCCATGCAATGGTCGAGTAACATTAAAAACATTTTATTTTATTTTTCGATAAAAAATATTGGATACTTTTGATGCGCAGAGGCAAGAGAAGAATCTTGTAAAGTAGACGTATTTAAGGATAACGGATAGGCCTTTGTTTTAATTCAGTATTTGGGAAAATTGATTAACAAAATTTACTCTCGCCAATTTTCTCATCAACTTTGTCATTCCGTTTATCTTTAAGAAATTTCTTTATAACATCATTTTGTTAGTTAAAAAGTAACGCGGGTTAAATAGTGAATGAAATTTTCGAGTCTTGTAAGAATAGCACTATAGCGACCAGAGAGGATAGACTATAGTTAGAGAGGCCGCTATAGTCACGTTTCCCCCGAATAACAACGCAACGAAAATAATGTCGAATATCATTGATTATCATTATAATCGGAATACTGACGAATAGATTCACGACCTGCGTCTCGCACTCTCCCAGCGACCGCGAACTGTGACTGTTTTACGAATCTATCGAGTCTCGTATATCTATTGTGCGTCGATTATATTGTACGAGACAAATGTCTATGTCTCCGCCCATGTATCGGGATTTAAACCTGTCATATACTTGTCGGGAATAACGCGTGCAAATAAGTGTTATGTTAAGTGTCGACTGCACATCAAGCGAATTATTCGCTGGGAGAGGTAAGATCCGCAAATTTATGATTATATAAAGAACAATAATGAGAGATAAATTATGATCACAAGTATTTCCGATAATTAGAGTTTTAGAGAGAGAGAGCCTGTTGAAGGAACCAAAAATGAAAAAGGGAATCGTTCGACGAATCAAGTGACGCAACGCCCTCGAAACAAAAAAGAAAACAAAGAAAAAATAAGCGAAAGAATTTTCTATTATCAATATATGTGTGTGAATGTGTGAATTTATTATGTATGAATTGCGGCACCTTCGAATTATAACGAACTTCAAACGATCTCGAGTCCCCAAAATAAATAATCAAAAACAAATAAAATTTACAATCAAATATTACTAATTTCAAACAAACAACAAAGAGAAAAATAAATTATAAAAGAAATAACGAAAATTGTCGTTATTTCCTCAAAAAATAATCATTATAATTTCAATAAAGAAAAGAAATGATTACAGTCTCATAGTATGTGTTTCCTTAAGGTAGTCTGGTAACTTAAGCCGATTTTCATGTCTTTTTTGGAGGAGGTTTTTTTGCAGGAAAATGAATCATTTTGGATATTTAGGATGTTGTTTTTATTTACATATTAAAGTTACAAAAAAAATTTCTTTGAAAAAATGTAATAGTTTATTATTATTATTATTATTATTGATCGAAGTTGGCACCTCGAAAAAAAAGCGCGTGGGTGGCCCCGGTGATTTTGGCTCTTGATGTTATCTGAAATCTAAAATTCTTGATAATTCTTAATCTATAAACATGTCATTATGGTCGGAACTACTGAAGTTAAATTTATTTTTATTTTACAACCCCTTCTTTGCTAAAATAAAAGGACTTTTTGTTCCAAAGTCCGCCATTTTGTTATTTATCCATGAAATTTAACTTCAGTAGTTCCGACCAGAATGACATGTCTATAGATTAAGAATTATCAAGAATTTTTTATTTCAGATAGCGTCAAGAGCCAAAATCATCGGGGCCACCCACGCGCTTTTTTTATACAAATATTAATAATAAACTATTAAATTTTTTCAAACTAATTTTTTTTTGTATCTTTAATATGTAAATAAAAACATCCTAAATATCCAAAACGATTTATTTTTATTTTCCTACAAAAAAACGCTCTCCAAAAAAGACATGAAAATCGGCTTAAGTTACCGGACTACTACCTTAACGTGAATAGAGAAACATTGAGAAAAGTAGTGCGCCAAGCATCAATTCCCGTCGAGATTGCGTGACATTATTTACTTCGTTAAATTCTAATTGAATCGAGCCAACGAATAATTTGGTAATTAGATCGATAGAACTTTTTCGGGCATATTTCTTTTTTTTTTTAATAATTAATATTTTGAAATGATGCAAGAATCGGTAAAAAAAAAAAATTCTCTTTCCACATTTTCCATGGAGATGCTCGACATTTCTATCTAAAGCGAACCGTCATCCAATTTTATTTCATAGGTTGATATTCCAAGAAAACGCAAATTCACATCAACGGATTTCAAGCGATTTTGCCTAAGGTAAAATATGCTATTGCTATTTGCTATTTCCTGAAATCTCAACGCTTTGAAGGAAAATTGGATTGCTGATTTGTCGACGACGACAGAGCGTCGACACATGTATGGGATTTTTTTTACCATCGTTATAGCATTTCAACTCGTTGTTTTTTCCTCTCAACCGCCTCGAGATGAGAAAATATCAAAGTCTCTTCAGAGTTTTATATACGTTTTTGTGGTATACATTCTTGTAACTCTCGTTCGGTTTTCTTTCATTCGTGAATCAATGCGTGAATCTGCGTCTTTTAGATTTTGCGATTAGGCCATGTGAGTTTATTGCCGAAACAGTATTACACTATATATATATATATATATATATATATATATATATATATTCTTTTTCTCCTTTTCTCTCTTCCTACGTCAACCATCGCACGCGACCCATTTACGTGATTGCGTTAAAAAATTTCATGCTAATTTCCGTCTCTCGGTTCTTTCCTCTCTCACTCCTCCATGAATACATTATACTTTACTGTCGCACTGTGCGCACACACATATATATATATTATACGTATATATGCAGCATTGTTATATCCCACCACCCTTACCACGGACATCACTCCTGGCAATTTTTCGAGAGCACTTTTCCGCAGAGTCCTACCGGAAAAAAACGTTTTTTTCTTTGGATACTCAACTCTAAGGTATTTTCATGGTGCAGCGAATAGTTTTTTCTTCTTCTCGTCTCTCGCAAGAACCCACGATGTCGAGATTTGCCTAATGAAATTTATTTAGTTTCATAGAATGTTTTTTTTCTTTTTATTGAAACAAAATGTAACCGAAGTTAAAATGTATTACCGTCAATTGTTATCATCTTTGTTGTTATTGAATCAATTGATTACTTTGAATATTTTTTTTTAACTATCTGACGTTGTGATGATGTTGAATATTTTATGGCAGAGGGGGTTGGTCTGTTGTTGGAAGTCGTTGGCGTTTTTGTTACCCGATGTATATGGATAGGTGGCAAACATTGGTCATACTTCGGCCCGGTCTCGAAATCAAAGTACAAGAAAGCAAGAGAGAAAAAGAAGAAGGAATACAGGGGAGATAGTGAGTGCATGTGATTTGAGCAGTAATTAATGAGTTCAAGCTCCCGTGAAGCTTGGTCAATTCTCCGGAGTGAACAGGAGACAGCGATACCTCTATAGTATATACAGTGGGTCAAAAAAGTATTTATACACCTTGTTTTTTTGCGATAACTTTATAGACATAAGCGATACGCAAAGAAAGCCAATTTTATGTAATAGTACATCAGGTGCAGAGATAAACTGCAAATGAAGAATTTTTTCCCAGGAATAATATAAGAATTATGCCAAAAAAACGAAAATTTTCGGGCAAAAAAAGTATTTATACACTTACGATTATAGTGAAAACCTACATCATCATAGTTGTTGATTATAACTTATATTTGGTGTGCATCCCTTTTGCTTTAATTATCGCCTCGAGTCTCTTAGGTATGGGTTCTACTAGCTTTTGCGTTGTTTCTTTTGCTATTTTCGTCCATTCTTCTAAAAGCACTCTTTGGAGATCGGATTTGTTTGTTATTTTTCTTTTTCTAATTTCAACATCCAACAAGTGCCATAAATTTTCAATAGGATTGATGTCCGGAGATTGTGGTGGTGTAATCAATTGTTTGCGGACATTGTAGAGTAACCATTCCCTCGTTTTCATGGCAGTATATTTTGGGTCGTTATCTTGTTGGAAGTAGAAATTTCCATCTAGGCCCATTTTATCTACACTTGCTTTGAAATTGCTGCGCAACACGTCGATATACTTCTGGGCATTCATTGTACCATCTATAAAAGCCAGATTACCAACGCCATAATATCCTATACAGCCCCAAACCATGACGCTTCCTCCGCCGTGCTTTAACGTCGGTATTAAATTTTTCTGCTTGAGCTCGGTATTTGGTTTCCGCCAGACGAATTTTTTTCCATCGGACCCGAAGATGTTAAACTTCGATTCATCCGAGAATACGACACGTTTCCAAAATTCTATAGATTTTTTTACGTAGGTTTTTGCGAAACCTAAATGTTTTTCTCGATTTATATTATTAATTAATGGTTTTTGCGGGTAGTTCTGCCGTATATTTGGGCAGAATGCAAAACGTTTCGAATAGTCTGGGGACACACGCTCTTCCCCGATGTTGACGCGACATCATTCGCTAAACTGCGAGCACTTGTGAACAGTTTTTTTGTAGCCTCTGTAACAATACTCCGACGCTCTCGTACCGTTAGTATTCTCGGTCGACCGGTTCGTGGCTTATTTTCTGTGCTGTTTGTTCTTTTGTATTTTTTTATTATATATTGCACTGTTGCGAAACTTAGATTTAGTTTTTTACTAATTTTTCGATAACTTTCACCGCGTTTCCGAAGAAAAATCACTCTATCTCGCATGGATATTGATATTTCGCTTTTCTTTGCCATCATGTCTGTTCAGAGCTTGAAGATCTACTACTGCATGGAATAGGTCAAAACCATTGTGTAAACGAAGATTCGTTTACATTGTACGCAGAGGTCAGACCGTCCGTGAGTGAATATCGAGGTTTAGCAGCTCAATCGTAAGTGTACAAATACTTTTTTGGCCCGAAAATTTTCGTTTTTTTTCATAATTCTTCTATTATTCCTGGGAAAATATTCTCCACTTGCAGTTTATCTCTGTACCTGATGTACTATTAAATAAAAATGGCTTTCTTTGCGTATCGGTTATGTCTATAAAGTTATCGCAAAAAAAACAAGGTGTATGAATACTTTTTTGACCCACTGTATATTCGATGTGCATTTGTCTGAAATCGTTAACTCGATATTGACTCCATCGAGTGAACGGACTAATTCGATTCACGGACCGTTTAATCAGTAATGCTTTTATATCAGCGTCGATATTATGGCGTGAAACTTCTAAACGCGGTGTGCTTATTCGTTCAGCATATATATATACATACTTTTCATCGTCGCTATTAATTTTAACGTTGCAGAATATTATAGTCGATCGTCCTATGTAATAAGATTCACTTCCGGTGTCCATGACTCGATTAATTAGCAATTAATCCGACGGGGCGTGGTTTCCTCTATCGGATGTGCACCTCGATTCTGCATAGAACGCTTCAGGAGCTTCATTTCAATTTTCCGCTACCTATACCGCTTAACACGATGAGCTTCCACGGCTTCGAGTATTTATCCGAGACTTCTATATTTTAGTTGCTACGATGTGACTACGAGTTTAAAATCGACATTTAAAAAAATCTTTATTCAATGAAAATATTAAATTCGTTTATTGGAAAAAAAAAAAATCCTTTTTATGTTACATTTTATTAATTATCGAAGCGTTCATTATTATTTATTCTCGTTCGTTATTGATTAATATTCAGTAGTAAATGTGAGTGAAACAAGATTTTCCATGTTCAACTACACGATTCGTTTAAAATTGGAATCGAATGGAATCCATGATTCGGCAGAGACTGCTGATAACGGAGCGTATTTTCAACGAAAAATAATGTCAAAACGCGTTTTATGAATATTTTTGTTAAACATTTCCGATAACACAAACTTTCGCCGTGTTCTCAATTATAGTTGGGCATTCAGGATATAATGAATATTCCGACATCACGAGGTTAACTGATATGCGCGCGTATTTCATCGGGTTATATATGAAAAAGTGAAGCTTTGGAAAATTTACAATTCATCCACGTAATACCATCGAACGACTGATTTTTTTCATTTTTTTTTCTTTTCATTATCATACGCGCCGATATATGCTGGACGATTTTAGCGCAATATACCTTTCCGAGGGTGAGATGTGTACTTTTTCAGTTTTTTTTTACCTTTCTCTTTTCTCTCTCGTCCTGCATGCAAATATCCGATGAAAGAAACTCCAGACCTCGGGCACTCTTTTCACTTTGTTGGTTATTTTTGTTTCTCTCTCGATTTTTTTTTTTTTTTCACCAGAACGACGTATGAAAAAAACTGACGTGCATTCTCGCCAGAGAATATAAATAGATTGTCTGTATTTTAACGCGGTAGTCTGGTCTAGAGCGAGATTTTTGACGTCATTTCTAATGTGCAATAATTTTTAAACCGTTGAAGTTGTCCTGATGAAAATTTACACGTGCATTTATTGATCCTTAGAGAATACTTGTACATTAAAAAAAAAAAATTATTTTAAATATTTTCATGTTGTTTTTTGCCTTGTGCAACATGGTGCGCCGAAAGCCGCCTCAATCGGCGCCCACTCTGGACGATGTTGTATGCATCTGAAAAAATATATATATATATATTCTCAATCTGTATGAGTATTCTGAGCACTGGTAGCAGAATTGGTACTCAAAAAAATGTTTTGACATAATGGCGGCCTGTTGAACTTTCATTAATGATATTTCATACATTTTCGGGTATTCGACGAGTTATAAAATGTCGGCAAAATTATTGTTCGACTCAATTCTGCTACCAGTCCTCAGAAATAGGCTACCTAAGGTACGTGCAAAATTTGAGCTCGATCGGTCCATTAGTTATCGAGATATCGTGGGCGCCGATTTGAAAAACATAGTTCTGAGATAAACGCGTTCAAAGTTTTGACACCGTTAAGGCCTTACATACGTCGAGAATTTTCAAAAAATCGATTTTTTTTGTTTACAGATTATTATTCCTTATAGTCTTAGGCGTATTTCTGTGTAAGCTGATTGTAAAAATTCCCCATAGTTCAAAAGTTATTGTAGATAATGTGACTGCCCGACATAAGGACAAAGGTCTGACGCGCGCCTACCTGAGTTGAGTTGTCGAACAATTCGTCGATTAGAAAAAAATAAACAACAACAATTTTTTACTGACAAGGAAGGCGTACAATATGAAGCTGGAATGGGAGATTAGACGTAAGTTAACTAAATAAATTTTAAAAATTCATAAAGTTCTTGCTCCAGCCGCGCGCGACTTCGAGCGAAACGCGCTTGAAACTTTACACGCGTTTTTCTCAAAACTACTTTTTCTGACACGGTCGGCATGATAACTCGTACGGTTTTTAATATTTTTTGATGATTTTTTTTTTAAATATTCGGAATTGTTTTTTCTATAGTCTGTCGAGCCGGATTTTTTAAATTATAATTAGAAAATTTTATAAAAACAATTAAACTGTGACTTTTTTGACACAAACTTAACATTTTTTTTTAAATTACCGTAAATTGTTTAATTTTTCGAATTTCAAAAATCCGGCTCGACAGACTATAACTACTACCTTATTTTACAAGAATTTCTTTACATTTCGCAGATCCGTCAACATTTGAGGAAGAAATACTGCCGACCGTGGAGCAACTTTTTTTTTACAGTGCTTCAAAAAATGTGATTTTTCATGTTGTAATTTTTGAAAAAAAAAATTGAAATAAATTTTTTTACAAACTTAACACAGTAATAAACAATGTGTAAGAATTTTTTTATCAATTTCTATTTTATCCCTCCTAAAAACAGTTTTTCTTTTGGTACGTTTTCGGTACCGCTGGACGTATGTAAGGCCTTAAATGAGCGACTCAGTAGCCTCTGCGTTAGCTGCTTCCCGACCGCGCTACCTGAGCGCGCGGCTTGCTTAGAATTTTCATTGCTTGGCTAATTTTTTAAATATCAATAAACGGTTTTCAGGAGCGTATGAAGAAAGGTCTAAGGAATAAGAAAATGAAAAAAAAAAAAAAAAATCAATTTTTTCACATTGCTAGACCAGACTACCGCCTTAACGTACTTCCAACTTCAACGTCATACGAATTCACAAAAATATAAAAAATAAAGTAAGATCATGGAATCGAGCTATCAATTTAACGTTGTCATTCGTTCAATGCCCACTTAAATGCGCAAAGGAAAAACCATATTGAAAATTCCATACGGGCCATTGTTAAAAATGCTTTTATACGATCATGCCCGTAACCAAATATTCAGAGACGGATGTAAAAAATTGTAGGACATGTATTTTTGTTTTCAACATAAAATAAAAATATTTGACCAACCGCTGTCCGCATAAAATCCATCATAATCAGAAAAGCATTTCGAACAATAGATCATTTCGAATTTGATGTATGACTTTTTTTTTGGCAAATTATAAAAATAGAACGAGTGTTTGCTGAGACGATTTTCGAAAATTGTATGAATCAGAGAACGAAGGAAAATAGATAGGTCTGCTCGCAAATTTTCTTCCTTATGAAAAACGAATGCTAATCAAAAACAGAAAAAAATCGATAGATGAATTTTTTGATAGTGGGAGATGGAAAGTAAATCAACAGTAAGGTTGAAATAGATCTAATGCAAAATAGAAACTCAATAAAAATGAAATATCGATGGACAATTGAAATAAAATTATTCTTTGATACGTTGGCTTTTTCTGAATCGTGATGAGAGAATATCTGTCAAATAAGTCAACGTTTTTGCGATAGTCTCGTGATAGGAAAACTTTGTCTTCCTTCGGACAAGGAATAAAAGTAGGTATCCCTCTTTCTACAAGATGGCTCGACTCGTTCCCGCATTCCCATAGAATTACATCATTAATAATTTTCGGAAATTATTTCTGCGGATAAAAAGTGGCAAACTCATCTGCCTATATGTAAGGCCCTTAGGAAGTTCTCAGTTTCAGCTGGTACAGAAACTTCTTGGAAAATATGTATGAATATATCTACATTATATATATATATATATATATATATATATATATATATGTATATATAAACGTGTACAATGGAGATTCTTCTTTATCTCGTTGGTAACAACTTCTCCATGAAATCTTCGGGTAGAACCGTCTCCGGGTGTCTTATAGAGTTCGCTAGTGCTTCATAAATATGTATCATTATAATTCGAGCAAAGTGTCTTTCGCATGACGTTTTCGAGGAGATAATAAAGAGAGAAAGAAAATATCCTCGGTATTTTATTGGCGTCGTATGGAAAGTGTCGTCGACGAGGGCGTGTTGCAAAATGCGCTTGTAATAGGAGAAAGAAAAAAATTGAAGTCGAACAATTTATAAAACGTCTCTTTATGAAACGCGAAATGATGAAGAAAAATTGTGTTGTATCATTTTCGTTTTCGGACTGAATTGCGCGTGAAAAGCCGATGACGAAGTTATCTCGTTGCACTGAGACAGCGATTCGGTTGATAAGAGACTTTGGAGCTTGGTCCTCGGGCTTGATCCTTATAGCGGTGGTCGTGGTCGGTTTGCTGGTAAAGCTTTGCCTATGTTGGCCGCATCAAGCACACCGTCGCTCTCACGCTATTACCACGTTAATGACATACGTAGTCCCTTTTTGGTTTTGGGCGCGATTACCGGGGTGAGAAATCGTACACTGTTTCGGTCATAATTCTCACTTGCGGCGCCGTTCTCGCTTTTGCCAAATTTGGCCAACGTAGAGCGACAGCCACGAGTTAACTTTAACTTTATAGAAAGATGGAAATATACGTTGTATCGAGTTTGAGCAAACAAAAAAGGACATAGCCCACGTCACAGTCCGTGTTTAATCGTGTGGTTAATGTCCTTTGGTTGAGTCTGAAATGTTCCTTCGATCTATAATAATTCTAACAGCAATGGCTACCTTGCAATAACTTAACTATTGCTACGATGGAGAAACTCACGGTGCAAATTTATTTTTGCTCCACATACCGTATTGTACATATGTATATTCTCTCTACGAAGGAAAATTCAATTGCTTTTCAAGAAAAGAGGGAATAACCAGTGCACTGGTGTAAAAGGAGATACGTGTTCTTTTTTTTTCATACTCCCCCGACAGTCTGTAATTAATGATACGTTGCGGGAAATACTCTCCGAGCGTATATACACGTATTCGCGACGATCCTTATCGAATGAATTCCCGTTTTATTCACCTCGATGAAAAGCGAGAAACTCACCTACGCTCATTAATCTCTTGGTAAATTGGAAAAAGAGTCTCCTGCACTATTTCGTCACAAATAAAAAATTATATACAGTCTGCACGTACGTATGAATTTTGGTCGTATTTACAATCTCTGGTGTACATGGTCGGTGTTTAAAATGTACATGAGACAAGCGCATCGACCAAAGTATTTCATTCGGTCTAAAATAGATCTAACCGATGCAAATTGAGTTTGCTTCAATTTAACAGTATTTAATCGTATCGAACAAAAATTGAAATTATATTAAATGGTAATTTTACGTTTGAAGTGAAAGAAAAGTACAAATGAATAATGCTGAAACATATGTAGTAGGGCGATTTTTTTTTTCGACTATTTATCTTTCTCATTCCCCACCTGAAATTCGGTTGGATATGTCGAAAAACAAATTCCCTGAAAGTTACAGCCCTTAATATTAATTCTAAGTACTTTCCCTTAGCGTGAAAAGATTTTCCATCTAAAATACACGTAAATCGAATTTTTTTTAATTTCAAAATTCTATAACTCAGTCGCATTTTATGCTATCATATTGTTCTTGGTTTCGATTTACTCGGAATAGAACAATCTAGAAAAGTGCCTATTGCGGCGAAAGTGTAAATTGTACTGGTGAGTTGGTACGGGTCACTGAAGTTGATTTTTACTCAAAATTATCGTTTTTTTTTTGCTTTTATCTCCGGAACAATTAACTTTACGAAAAAAATGTAAATGTAAAATTTGTTGGAAATTTAATTTCCTACAAAAAAGGTCCTATCGACCAAATTGCTTAGATTAATATTTCTTGAGATATTGATCTTTAACTTATGAGTAGTATACAATTTTTACGGTAATATAAACCGTAAAAATTGTATACTACTCATAAGTTAAAGTTGAATTTTTACGGTTTATATTACCGTAAAAATTGTATACTACTCATAAGTTAAAGTTCAATATCTCAAGAAATATTAATCTAAGCAGTTGGGACGATCAGACCTTTTTTGTAGAAAATTAAATTTCCAACAAATTTTTCATTTACATTTTTTTCGTAAAGTTAATTGTTTCGGAGATAGCAGCAAAAAAAACGAGAATTTTCGGTAAAAATCAACTTCAGTGACCCGCACCAACTCACCAGTACAATTTACACTATCGTCGCAATAGTCACTTTTCTAGATTGTTTTATTCTGAGTAAACCGAAACCAAGAACAATATGATAGCATAAAATCTGGCTGAGTTATAGAATTTTGAAAAAATAAAAAGATGGATTTAGATGGAAAATCTTTTCACGCTAAGGGAAAGTACTTAGAATTAATATAAAGGGCTGTAACTTTCAGGGAATTTGTTTTTCGACATATCCAACAAAATTTCAAGTGGCGACTGAGAAAAAAAAATAGTCGAAAAAAAAAATCGCCCTAATATGTATCGTAACAAATTGGATTTATTTACAAACCGATGAGTCATTCAGAAATGATATCTAATTGATGTAATATGAGTACAAGGAGCGAAAGACAAGAGTGAGGAGCTGAACGGAATTTTCTAATTATATTCCTGTGTATGAACGAGGTGAAAAAAAAAACAAGTATACCATCGACGTTAATGAATCTCCGAGATTAAATAAAAATTATTTTTATGTCATTGGGACCTAGGTCAATTATTTATTCATAGGATAGATTCACCAGTCGTGCAATCTGCTATTTTATTTACAAGTCAATATAATTCCGTTCTTCCACGAATCCGATCAATATTATCGAAATCGTATTCTCGATTATTCATTAACGACGTCGTATTCCGATGATACGATGTCGTGTTATGCACACTCGTTACGAGGGATATAGAGATTGAGCGCAAGAACGACATTTCCTCTCAGAAGCGTCTTATTATTGATGCCTATAACCCACGCCAGATAGAAGTTAACTGAACACTTTGGTATACACTGTACCCTGCTGTTGATTCCTCCAACGGATCTAGTTTTCCGGATATTAGATATCGATCGTTCTCTCGATAGACGCGCATTATATACAGTATATATATGTATAAGTGTCGCATTGATAGCTTTTCTCACCATAGTCTGGTGAGCGTCGAGTTCGGTCTCCCATTCCTGGATCAATGGTGTAACACAAGGCGCGTTGTATTATTGGCTGTCCCGGTAGTCTGGCTATATATCTCGGTTTAGGACCGCGACAGCCACAAGTTCACTAAGGGTTTGGATGTTGGACAAAGCCCGGTAAGCGTAAATTCCATGACCTCGTGATCCACTGCACGAGATATCAATGGGAAAAAAAAGGGAAACCACGACGCTACTCGCTCGCGTAAAATCGTGTGAGTCACGCCCTTGTGTTTTTTTAACGATCGATTTGTTGTCAATTTACAGACCTTTACCCCACCGTACTAACGTCGAATATTAGGTTTATTTGCTATCGTGCACAACGTCTGTATTGTGACGAGATACACGCATGGTTTCGTTATCACAATATTCGCAATCGAACGATCATACGATTGTTCTCGTCGCGAAATTTGTCGCGTTTTGTCGTTATTCCCAATATTCTCGAGAAGTTACGACATAATTCGATAAATAACGTTTGCCACAGTATCGAAAATAAATCTAATATTTCATAATCCGAATCAATCCAATCGTAAAAAGTATATATGTGCATACCTCGACCACAACGATAACGATAAATTATTACTGTTTATCCCCCGCTTGGAATGAGTATTATAATTGGGCGTTCTCAATTCTCAAATCAAATTTAACAAATTATTCATTCCAACGGTTTGTATATCGAACGAAACAATCGAGTTTTCGCGCAGTTCGCTGTTTGAATATTACATTGCTGTAATGGATATTTATCGAGTTATCAGATGGGTTTGAATTTACGATACACGCACACACATAGGTATACGAGGTCTGTTCAAAAAGTATCGCGAATTTTGATTTTCCGCGGGCTACGTACGAGGGGGGACCCAAAAAAAACGGGAATTGCGCTGCGGCGGGGAGGGAGAGCGGAGGAACCCATTGCTCGACCAGGTGTCCGTTGGGGACACGTCTCCTGAGTTAGTGTGCGAAGTTCTGTCGCCGTGAGTGCATCGGTTCGCCCGTGGGAATTTTTGTAGTGAAACAACTTTTTCCATTTCGGCGAAAACCTGATGGCCGATTGTCGAGAGCAACGCGCGGCTGTGAAATTTTGTTTTCTGTTGGGGAAATCGGCCGTGGAAACTACCGTAATGCTTAAGACTGCTTATGGAGATGCTGCCCTAAGTAAAACCAGAGTCTACGAGTGGCTTTCACGTTTTAAAAATGGAGAAATGTCAATTGAAGACCAACCCCGTTCAGGACGCCCCTCAACGTCAAGAAGTGACGAAAACGTCGACAAAATCAATGCTCTCATTCACGAAGACCGTCGCCAAACCATTGATCAACTCTGTGAGATGTCTGGGATATCATGGAGTTCAATTCAGAGGATTTTATCCAAAGATTTGCACATGAGCAGAGTTGCAGCCAAATTTGTCCCTCGCCCTTCTCACACACGGGCAAAGGGAGCGTCGACTTCAGGCATGTTTTGAACTTCAAAATCAGCTCGGAGAGGACCCTGAACTTTTTTCCAAGGTGATTACTGATGATGAATCGTGGTGCTATGGATACGACCCCGAAACAAAGCAGCAATCAAGCGTTTTGTCACTGTGGCGGAGGTAAATAAAAATCGCTGGAAGGCCTAAAGAACATCCCGATAAGTGAATTTAAAAAATGTTTTGAACATTGGAAGGATCGTTTGCAAAGGTGCATTGTGGTCAAAGAAGAATACTTTGATGGTGATCAAAATTTGGTGTAAAAATATTAAAAAATAAAGAAATTATGACGAAATGCCCGTTTTTTTTGGGTCCCACCTCGTATATTCGATTTTTGATTTTTTTGTCGCGTTAGGTTGGTACTCATGTCCCTCAATTATGCTGAAAAAATTGACCATTTTGAATGTTTAGTTAATTGTTGACAGCTGTTTTAGTTAGACGTGTTTTGGCTTGTCTTCAATTTTTGCCTATTCCAAAAAATGGATCAAAGAATCTGTATCAAATATTGTGTAAAAAACAAAATTAAGTGCGCGGACGCATTTCGAATGTTGACTGTGGCATATGGTGAAGCTACCTTGGACCAAAGCAACGCTTATCGGTGGTACAAAATGTTCTCAGAGGGCCGAGAAGATGCGAACAACGAAATGCGTTCCGGACGCCCGAGCACATCAACAACAGACGAAAACATTGATGAAGCGAAGAAAATAATATTGGCCAATCGTCGAATCACCGTTAGAGAAGTTGCTGAGGAACTAAACATATCGATTGGCTCGTGCTATTCGATTTTTACCAATGATTTGGGCATGAGACGGGTCGCTGCGAAATTCGTGCCAAAATTGCTCAATTTCGAAGAAAAACAGTGTCGCTTCAACATCGCTGAGGAGCTGTTGGACTCGGTCCGCGACGACCCAAATTTGCTCCAGAGGGTCATAACTAGTGACGAATCATGGGTATATGTTCATGACGTGAAAACCAAAGCTCAATCATCGCAATGGAAGTTGCTTTTTTGGAATAGGCAAAAATCGAAGACAAGCCAAAACACGTCCAACCAAAACAGCTGTCAACAATTAACTAAACATTCAAAACGGCCGATTTTTTCAGCATAAGTAAAGGACACGAGTACCGACCTAACGCCACAAAAAAATCGAAAATCGAATATACGTAGCCCGCGGAAATTTAAAATTCTCGATACTTTTTGAACAGACCTCGTATATAGCCCGTGGACGAAACGAGAATGTTGAAATCGGTTGCGGGTCAGAGCCGCGGCAAAGAAAGGTTTTCGTACAACTGGAAGTCAGGTCAGGAACGATTTACTAACTTTTCCGAAGGTCCGCACAAGTCCACACAGTGTAGCGTGGCTGTGAGAGAGAAAGAAGGAGAATGAAAGTGCGGCAGGGTGGTCGAGCCAAATTACATAAATAAATCAGGCGTTAACTGCACCCCCCGGCATATAGTACGCGATGTATTTTACGTGACCGCGGTGGGAGAGCTTCCCGCACTACTTATATATATCTGTACATAGATCAACTGCTTGAAAGGCAAAAGGGCGTAAAATCACACGATTTAATACGAGAAGTTACGCGGGTTTACGCCATTTTACGTTTTCGGAATTTGATATATATTAGGTATACACTTCAATAGTACACACATCTATATATCTAACAAACACATTGGGTGTATGCTCGGGCCGTTGAGTACACGCTGCTACTACTTGGTGGGTTCGGCGGTCGAGTCCCGGATAGACCGCAACGCTGTGATAACTGGCTGTGTGCAGTTTGGCTAACTCACCGCGGAAAGCGCGTCATAGAAATGCTCACACGTGTGCGAGCGTAAAGCTCTGTGCATCGGCGCGCGGAAAGCTCCGGACCGCAACACACGATGAGAAGAGAGAGAAAGAGAGAGAGAAAGAGAGAGGCCGGGCAAAACACTGTGATGTCCCAGTAGTGACATGTATCGTTTGAATTGTGTGCCGTTTGCGTATATATCATCTGTTGGAAAACAGAAGGTCGTAACCGACATGCGATTTAAACGCTTTACGTGTTAAATCGTGTCGGCCACGCCCTTTTGTTTTCTAACTGATAATATATAATATATACGCGGAACCTCAATATCTCGCGTAACAGGTAATGCAAACTCGTAAAATCCCTTGTAGGATCGAATTCATGAAAGTTCAGATCTCAACTACACTTTCAATTTGACGTTTATCGAGCTTAGTTCAATATTTCTTCCCAACTACGCTCCAATATTTATTTTTATTACGTATAATAAATGAAATTTTGCGATAATGCGTTAAATGGATTGACATTATAATTAGTTATTGCCTTTTCTTGAAGGAAACGTTGTTGCGACAAAATTTATGACGCACTATCAAAGAAGCGTCAAAAGCGTCTCTTTGTGTCATTGGCAATGTCCTTCCAAACACACGCCGACATTATGTGTTTGTTTATAAGGAAAGGACGCGGGAAGAGTTCCAAGGTCGCGTCGACACTTGTGTTTATGTCGTATGCAATGATCTAGCATTACGTGTGCATACGAGGTCAGTGACAGATTGCGAGATTCACACCTCTACAAAGGGTAAACGCGGTTCGGCCTTGCGACCCTCATTCGCTTCGTCACGCCCTCACAACTTTCACAACATAACGTATATATGCGTGTGTATTATTTTATGCGTATATGCGTGAATGCATGACGATCGTTGCACCCCTCTTTGTCCGCACTCTCGGCATCGCGCACCCTTTGAACATCATACAGAAAGGGAGACCTCGCCTCTCGTCGCTACGTTCAATCCTCTTTTCAACCCTCAAACTCCCCTGCTTCATAAAGCAGGGAGAGAGAAAGAGAGAGGGTTGGGAGGTTTATAATTCTCGCTCTTCCCTCGGGCGTTCACCGCGCCATATACGCAACTTTGCGACCGAGTGTTCGTTCATACACAGGCAGAGGTTTGACGAGAGGGAGAGAAACAGAGAGCGATGTGTGGAGCTCTTTATATGCAGTCATAAAACGGCTCGGCGTAGGAGCTTAGAACGTCAGTTGTACCTTGTTCGTTATCCCTTTCTCTCTCTCTCTCTCTTTCTCTCATTCGTGTTTTACAGTATTTGGAAAAATTAAGATAAAACAAAATACCGATGGTGTGAACGTGATTGTTTCGTAACTTTGTACATTTAATTTCTCCAGTCAGCCGACTCTCGAATGAGAATCAAGAGTTTCGATGGAAAAATCGTCCGCGATCATTCGATAAAAATTCGAATCTTACATACCGATTACAGAGTAGCATTCCTGATTCCTTGAGGGAGGAAATAGGGTTAGACGGTGCAAAAAATCGATTTTTTTTCAATTTCATAAATTGTTAGTAAAACTATTGAAGAATATGTTCCCAAAATTTTAAATGAAAATTCCGACTCGTTCTATTGTTATAAGCCATTAAGGGGGGAAATAGGGTTAGGACAGCGCTTTCTCAATGATTTTCATGAATTTTTTTATAGTATAGAAAATGAATATAATTTATTGAAACTTTGAGAATATTTTATACATATATTTAGGTATGTACTATAAAATTTGTATACATATATTTAAGTATATACTATAAAACATTAGCGACCTCATATTGCTTGTTTTTCTTGGTACTATTTTTTCAAACGCGTTTTTCTGCAAACGACTTTTTTTGAACTTGCGTACACGCTAGTTTAAAGAGTTTTGAACCAAGCGTTTTGAAAATTGGCAGTTACTTTCTCCATAGGATTGCCCTCTATATGAACCTAAAATCGGAATATTATCATTATTTAAAATAATTTTTTTTTGCAAATAGAGTTGTAAAAAATGGCAAAAAATCATGCTTTTTTGTTTTGATCCCTGTAAAAAATTCAATTTTCTATTTTTTTTTATAGCATTTAGATTCATATAGAAGAGAGACATATAATAAAAATAAATTCCAACCTCGTTTGATTTCAGATGAAAATTGCGGCTTCCAGAATGTACGCAAAATGCTGAGTCTGATTGTGACCTGCAATATGGGGTCGCTAATATCCCCGGTGTTCTTCAAGAAAATTCTTCAAAAATTTTATAGTATATACTTAAATATGTGTATAAAATATTCTCAACATTTTCTGTAGTATAAAAAATGAATATAATTTATTGAAACTTTGAGAATATTTTATACATGTATTTAAGTATATACTATAAAATTTGTATACATATATTTAAGTATATACTATAAAACATTAGCTACTTCATATTGCTTGTTTTTCTTGGTACTATTTTTTCAAACGCGTTTTTCTGAAAACGACTTATTTGAACTTGCGTACACGCCAGTTTGAAAAGTTTTCAACCAATCGTTTTGAAAATTGGCAGTTACTTTCTCCATAGTATTACGCTCTATATGAACCTAAAATCGGAATATTATCATTATTTAAAATAATTTTTTTTTTGCAAATAAAGTTGTAAAAAATGGCAAAAAATCATGCTTTTTTGTTTTGACCCCTGTAAAAAATTAAATTTTCTATTTTTTTTATAGCATTTAGGTTCATATAGAAGAGAGACATATAATAAAAGTAAATTCCAACCTCGTTTGATTTCAGATGAAAAAAATTGCGGCTTCCAGAATGTACGCAAAATGCTGAGTCTGATTGTGACCTGCGATATGGGGTCGCTAATATTTTATAGTATATACTTAAATATATGTATAAAAATTTTATAGTATATACTTAAATATACGTATAAAATATTCTCAAAGTTTCGATAAATTATATTCATTTTTTATACTATAAAAAAGTTCATGAAAATCATTGAGAAAACGCTGTCCTAACCCTATTTCCCCCCTTTAAGTTTCTGATTCTATCTAAATTGGAGCTTCATGAAGTTCTCTAATTCAGACGACTCGCGGATGAATCAATTTACAGTTGTCCTAGAAAAATCCTACCTTAAATACTGCATCCCTCCCCGCTCCCCACCTCCGTGCTCCTTTGTATTTTATGGTTTTCATCCTGCACAATAACTGACGAACACGAAAATTAAATTGAACTACCATCATAACAAGTGAACCCAATCTGATTTTAATGAAAGTGGTGTAAAAGATTTTTGCGAACGCCAATTGGACACTAATGCGAAGGAAATTAGTTTTCAAACGGTGACAGTGATGAGTGAGGTCAGTACAAAATTGTCGTACGAGATATTGTCACTCGGGTCAGTCCCGCCGGGCTTGATAGTTGTAAATATAGTATCAGAGGCACGCTTATAGACGCCGAGACTCGTTAGTTTCGTACGACTAGAAATAGCGCAAGTAGGCTCTGCTCGATTTACTAGCATGGTCGCGGCAGTTCTTAGAGATGAGAGGGAGAGAGAGAGAGAGAAGAGAGAAGAGATACAGCACAAAACGGATATAAGCGGGCGCGTTGCCCGCGAGAACTGCATATAGAATACTGCATGAATGACTGTGACACATAGTATACGAACTATGCAGTCACGCATCTGTTTGATGCCGTACAAAACGTGCTTTCGATTCCAAACGGTAGATTCATTCGATATCATTTACATAACAGTAAACATTAATGCTCGTACATATAACGAGAGGTCACCGTGAAACTTAATCGTCCAACGACTTTAATACCTGGTTGCAATGCGAGAGTGCGTACAGTCGTCCGGTTTAGAAAGAATCTCACGATATAAACACAAAACCGTCGCTTCGTTGTGATAAAAATAATATTACAAAACTATCAACGCGAACAAATTGACGCGTTCAATAATTGTGAAAAGTTTATCGATCCAGTAGATGCGTTAATTCTGTAGTGAACATCGAAACGAATTCAAAAGCCAAATTGCAACGGTAGTAAGATTGTTGGTTCCTGTCGCAGCGTCGTACACGTATCGTGCGGATACGAGCTGATATAGAAGAACATTTTCGGTGAAACTATCCCGACAGTCGAATACCAAAACGTCGTGGACGTTGGCATGAATGACCGTCTGCCATGTAACGAGCCAACGAAGATTCCCCCGTCGTATGTCTCGTTGTCTCGTAGTAGTTTTGTTAAGCTCTCGTGTCGGTTGCTGCCACGAGACTCGGTCGACCACGATGTGTGTGTGTGTGTGTGTGTGTGTCTCCTTACGTGGATCGTGCGTCATTCGTAATACTCTCGTCGTCGTCCGCTGACCACGTAGAACGTCGTTGTGCTCGATGTTCCGGGGTTAACTCTCTTCTTTCTCGTGTAGCCAAGTCGAGCAACAAAGTTCACTCTCTCTCTCTCTCTCTCTCTCTCTCTCTCTCTCTCTCTCTCTCTCTCTATCACTCTCAAACTCTCCTCTCCTCTCGTCTCTGTCTCTTCGTCGTTATATACGAAAGAGCCTGATACCGGTTCGCTGGCGCTCGCTCGCTCGGTAGTTTGGCACTGTCCGGTTTGCTGTTTGGTGACCGTAAGGTCCACCGAGAGGTTGACTGGCCGATAGCCTCTCGCGAGACCTCACCCCACTCGAGAGGTCACTCGGGCCATGACGTACACAACTACACTAACTAACTACCCTTTCCAACTATGTTTCCCAACCTCTGCCTTGTGATTTTCACTCATTCACACGTAAACAACCGTGTATATATAGCTGAGAATGGGTTTAAACGAGACTCAAAGAATGATGCACGCTTGAAAACATTTTCACGTCGTTTGTGTCCAATGATTTTACCCCCTTTTTTTCACAAAGCTTTTCAGAAAGTTTCGTAAACGACCAATAATTATGAGGCAATTATTCGGAAATTTCGAATTTGCAGGAAAAATGTTCAATATTCCATCAAATTTTAAGCTCTTCATTTACCCTGAGTTCACTTTCATTCGCTCCAAACATCATCGATTACTATATCGTTTGGAAAAAGTTAATCCATAGCTCAAATCCATAGCTCAACATTCTCACAAATTGGTACTTTCGCACGTACTTTTTTCTTTATTATTATTTTTTTATCTTTAATTTGACAAGTCTTTTCCACTCGCTTCAGTTTCAATTACCATCATTACAAATAATGACGAACGATTGCTCAATTTAACTTGCGCGCCAAATTTCAGCCTGATCGCTAAAACCATTCTGGAATTGTGGACTTATTTTAAGCATCATGCTCACACATACACATTCGTTTATACGTTTTTTTTTAATCTGTATAAACTCCATTTAAATGTCATAAATCATTAAGATTGTTCGAAATAATTCTATCTTGACACTTGATATTTCATAATTCATAAACTTTCCATGAAAGTCTTCATTATTTTTTAATAGTGTCTCATTTTCACCCGGGCAGCGTTTCCTATCACTCTATCACATTCTCGTCATCCTTCCAGTTCTGCCTCTTTTGGCTCCTGGCTTAGTTCACCGATTTAGATCTAGCCAACACGAAATTAACCAACGTCGAGTAGTATCAGCGTATTGGTACACCTGAGGCGTATAACAAATCTGCCCTCTATATACAGGGTGTCCCAAAACTAGCACGTCAGAGTGACACGGGGATTAAATTGGCTCCGCACCTAACAAAATAAACGAATATGACCTCAGTAAAATTCTCATGGTTTTCGAGAAAAATCGTCTCTTTTTGTTTGGCAGAAAATCGCTACCCAGTACTTGTTATTCTGCTAATCATTGCAATAAAATTTCAAATCGTAAGCAAACCAAAGTCCAAATTCACACCAAATCTTAAAGTGGTCAGAAACAAAAACGAAAACAGCGAGACAACGAGAATAGCGATTTTACGGAAAATCAAAAAAGACGATTCTTCGGACAATCGCTATTCTTGTTATCTCGCTGTTTTCGTTTGTGTTTCTGACCAGTTTAGGATTTGGTGTGAATTTGGACTTTGGTTTGCTTACGATTTGGACTTTCGTAGCAATGGTTAGAAGAATAACAGGTATTAGCCCACGTAGAAAAATTGTAACGGCCGAGCGTTGGGCCAATACTGGTTGCCGTAGTGCCGGTACTGGCTGCCAGTATTGGGCCAGTACAGATTCGGTACAGGAGTGTAATTGCTGGCCGTTATACTGGCACCAACGGTCGGGCCAGTACCGGTTATTTAATTGGCCTGAACTTTGGCCCGGACTTTGGCCCGGACTTTGGCCCGGACTTTGGCCCGGACTTTGGCCCGGACTTTGGCCCGGACTTTGGCTCTGACTTTGGACCAGACTTTGGCCCAGATCTGGCAAACTTCTGGCTTACTACTGGCACCAACGGTCGTACCAATACTGGTTATTTCATTGGGCCGGATCTTGGCAGACGATTTTGCCGACGGTGCAAATTACATCTCAGCGAGAAATGGCAAATTAAATAGATATCGAATCGACGTCTTTTAGACACTTTTGGCGTCTAGGGGACGCCGATCCAATGTCTATTTAAATTCTACTTCTCTCTGGGAGTAATTTATATTTCTTTTTACCACGTTACCAGATGTTTCTCAAGCAGCACACGTACGTCCAAAGGATGTACTTTGCACGTAAGGACGTTCTTCGGATGTTTTTAGGACGTCCTTTGGATGTCCGTGTTGTCTGGGTTGTTTATGCATAAATGTTTGATAATTAAATGCACTTGATATATACTAAATACTCGGAGTAGTTTTTATTAATAACAGACTAAGTACATATACAGGTCTAAAATACGTACTTAAATGTTTATAGAACAGTGTTTATATAATATAGGCTATTTGAAGCAAATATTACACTAAAAAATATTGTATTAATCGTGCAATTTCAAATTCGGGACAAATTATAATTCAACAATTGGGTTGTTTGCAAAATAATGGACTTTTGATCAGAATAACCTAGTCTACAATTACATTACAGAACGCAACTGTTCAAGTGAAATACTCTCAGTATTGACATTTTCTATAGCCCAGTACTAAGCCGGTATCGAAGCCAGAGCTTGGCCGTATTTTATCGCCTATTCCGGCCCAGATCTAGTTATTATACCGGCCCGTAGTGTGGCCAGATTGACAACCAGTACTGGCACAAGACGATATTTAATACTGACCCAAAGCTTGGCCAGATTGTCAGCCAGTACTGAAACAATACTGGCTGCCAAAGTTTGGCCGCCGATACTGGCCCAAAGCTTGGCCAGTAGAATTCCACCGGTACTGGCATAAGACTGTATTTTATACTGGCCCGTAGTATGGCCCGTAGTACGACCCGTAGTACGGCCCATAGTATGGCCAGATAGTCAGCCAGTAGAATTATACTGGCAATTTCTACGTGGGAGGTAGCGATTTTCCGAAAAATCAATCAAGAGGATTTTTCTCGAAAACCCTGAGACTTTTACTAAGGTCATATTTGTTTATGCTGATAGGTCCGGAGCCAATCTAACCCCCGTGTCACTTTGATGTAGTAGTTTTGGGACAGCCTGTATATATAAAAGATGAAGTACATGAATCTACCATACATGAACCTATACCGTGATGATCATAGGTCTATATGCAGATTGTTAGCGTGCCTCGAAACTCCCGTGTACATGTATATTAAACATTTCTGCATAAGTAATCTTTGTACGGAACAGTAAGCGCACCTGTCGGAACTATTCGTTATATTTGAGAGAGAGAATTCGATGTTCCTGAGTAGTCTCCACTTTCCGTCTCTCTCTCTTTCCCTCTACGCTCTTCACTCTCGTATCTGCCAAACATTTTTCCCCTAGTTCAGAATCCTCGATCCTAAAACTTTTCGAACGATGAGTTGGTTGGTTAAACGTTCGTTAAAATCTGGTAATAGCGTTTGGACGCTATGCTTGATTGTAGAGGGGACTATGGTCGAGGATTCGAAAGCCGACGAACACTCGAAAAGTGTCGAAACACCCGTGTGTACTCAGCTCCGCTCGTTAATTCAGCCGATGGTCGAGCAAAAAGTTTGTTCGGGTCGAGAGAAACCAGAGGAGGCTTGAGCATCGAAAAAGTGTCAGGTTCACCTCAATTTTTTTAGGAATCGATATATACATAGTTCTCTTCGATGGTACGTACAAAAAAGTGAATTTACTTACAGTTTAAAAACTAATCGTGTCAAGCGTCACATATGAGTTTGGTAATATAGAAGGTTAACAAATGTGGTATTACATTTTGTTTAACTCAAAACAATTTTCTTTAGCTCAAATGAAATTATTTTCAATCAAATAAATCCATTTCAATCCTTTCCCGCACGTGCGGTATCGTTTTTCGACTTTTTTCGCGAGCGATCGCAGTTTTTTTATTTTATTTTTCTTATATATGACAATTGTGTACGAAGCCGAGAGTCAAACGTGCGAAAATGTGCTCGACGTAGAACGGAAGACAAAATGTGTGTGTTTCGGGAGTAACGGCTCTGATATAATAGGCGATCACGAAAGTAATTAATCAGGCACGAAGCCCGTTGTGTGTGTATGTGTGTGTGTGTGTATACGTTGCGTGAAACTATACTTTCGCGGAAGGATTTCGCGTACCCCACTTTGAAAAATGGCCGAACATTTCTGACGAAAAGTGGCAACCGGGTTGTAGAGGAAAATCCATTATATACTTCACGAAATCGTTCCGGCCAATTATTCCAGGGTGATTAATCAAATTTTAATTACATCATTCAAGTCGCATTGTCGTTAATCAAAATTTTCTGTGGTAATGAAGTTGAGACGGCGAAACGTCGCGAGAGATTGTATAATGTGAAGAAGGATTTTATTCACACACAGTTTGTGACACGTCGATGGAGGGAAAGTAAGAAGAAAAAAAACGAAGAAACGAGACCAGAAGGAATAAGTAGAAAAAGCACGAAGTGTCGAGACAGGGAAGGCTGAGGGTGCAATACGATGCACCTTCAAATATCTGTATATATATACGAGAAACGATGCCAAAAGTTCTCGTTCGCAAAGTTCTTTTACAACACCAGGCACTCCATATCCTTTGTGTCTTTTCTTGTTTGCATTTTTCCTCTCCCAACACATCCTAAATTCATTCAAACATGAACTCTTATGTTATTCGAGAAATCCATTGTACGCAAGTAACTTTCCTTTCCAGGCATATTTCTCACTCGAATTTGCACTAACCTCATACGTAATCTTGAAAGTTCCAAAATTAATGTCCTGTAAAATAGATTTTTGGAATTTTCCTTTTCTCATTTTTCCGCTTTAAGTACTTTTTAAGTGTCGTACAAACTGTCCGATCGTATCGTTCCCAACTGATCGCCAATCACAACGTGTTTGTTGTAACAAAACTAGAAAAAATGTCACACTAATAAATTCATATTTTTCGTTTTCATATTCAGTTTATGACAAATACGATTCTCAAATAATAAAATCTAACCGTATGCAACCTTTTTATGAGTTTGTATAGTCAATATGATTTTCCTTGCGTATGGCACAGAACGTCGGGTTGCAGAAGTTTTTCTCGGACTACTTTTTTTCTCTTTTTTCCCCCGCGACTCTCCTCGTATGGATTTCCTTCCACGAAGACACCATATAAGAGCTTTAATAACAAGAATATACAGGTCTCGCGGGAGAATTCCATATCGGTATATGTCAGCGAGATAGAGAACCTCTGCGCTTTCTCAACTCGGGTACGGTCGTGGAGTACAAGGTTTGCAATAAACTTCTATTCTCTCGTACTTCGAGCATGTGCCGTACATACTTTTATACGAGGGGGGACCCAAAAAAAACGGGAATTTCGTCATAATTTCTTTATTTTTTAATATTTTTACACCAAATTTTGATCACCTTCAAAGTATTCTCCTTTGACCACAACGCACCTCTGCAAACGATCCTTACAATATTCAAAAAATTTTTTAAATCCACTTATCGGCATGTTCTTTAGGCCTTCCAGCGATTTTTGTTTTACCTCCTCCACAGTGGCAAAACGCTTGATTGCTGCTTTGTTTCGGGGTCGTATCCATGGCACCACGATTCATCACCAGTAATCACCTTGGAAAAAAGTTCAGGGTCCTCTTCGAGCTGATTTTGAAGTTCAAAACATGCCTGAAGTCGACGCTCCCTTTGCTCGTCCGTGAGAAGGCGAGGGACAAATTTGGCTGCAACTCTGCTCATGCGCAAATCTTTGGATAAAATCCTCTGAATTGAACTCCATGATATCCCAGACATCTCACAGAGTTGATCAATGGTTCGGCGACGGTCTTCACGAATGAGAGCATTGATTTTGTCGACGTTTTCGTCACTTCTTGACGTTGGAGGGGCGTCCTGAACGAGGTTGGTCTTCAATTGACATTTCTCCATTTTTAAAACGTGAAAACCAGTCGTAGACTCTGGTTTTACTTAGGGCAGCATCTCCGTAAGCAGTCTTAAGCATTACGGTAGTTTCCGCGGCCGATTTCCCCAACAGGAAACAAAATTTCACAGCCGCCCGTTGCTCTCGACAATCGGCCATCACGTTTTCGCCGAAATGGAAAAAGTTGTTTCACTACAAAAATTCCCACGGGCGAACCGATGCACTCACGGCGACAGAACTTCGCACACTAACTCAGGAGACGTGTCCCCAACGGACACCCGGTCGAGCAATGGGTTCCCCTACTCTCCCTTCTCGCCGCAGCGCAATTCCCGTTTTTTTTGGGTCCCCCCTCGTACATAGATACATATATGTCGGTATACTTTGAAAGTTTTCTATTCTCGCATAGAAAGAACTGTATCAATTTTTCTTCTTCTCCATGTATTACTTCCGACCATTCTCCGTCATATTGTTCGTTGGGTGGCAAAAAATAATAATAAAAAAATATATATTTATATTGGAATAGACACCGATGAAACAATGTAACCGATACGGTTGTGTTGCCTCTCTCTCGTTATGTCCGCTGTGTTCTCGAGCTCAGCGCAACGGATATGTCGACGTTCCATGTATGCGGGAAAATTCCACGAACAAAAAAAAGTGTACATATATATGTTTATAAAGTGTCAGGTAGAGTCGGACGTGAGAGGTGCGGAGAACGCGCCGGTAATTGGAGCGCTAATGGAGGCAGACCGTAGGAAAATCGTAAAACCCGGAAAACGCCCGGTGTTTTATGCTGTTAGGAAAATATTATTATCTTTGACGCGAATGGCGTACAATGGTGAGCTTTATACACGTAGTTTTCACTGTTGTTATTTCGCGGGCAAAGTGCACGTTCCCGCTACTCCTGTCGAACCCTATTACCAGTCAATGTCAATCGATCTCTCTTTCGTATCCCCTCGTTCCATCTCCCTCCGTTGTCGATTTCCCGACAAACAAACTATCGCAAATCCATCAAGGTGTTTTAAAAGCTTTTTTCGTATTCCACCGAACGATATTGCCGGTTGACAAAAAAGAAATAAAATAAAAATCAGCGCAAGAATAACGATTACTGACAAATGTTTCACATCTCGAGCACTATGAGGTGATTTGTGCGGGTTGAAAGTTTCAGACTTTTGACCCTGAATTTTATTAATCGGGGGCGATACTCTCTTGAGAGAGAGAGAGGCAAAAACTTTGAAGAGGTTAGTCATCGTAGGGTGAACTCGTAAGTGACCGACCCATGAACGTGCCAAGTGCCGAGGCAGAATGAGAAAGACAGAGAGAGAGCGAGAGAGAGAGAGGGAGCCAGAGAGAGGGAGCGAGAGAGAGGGAGGTATAAGTGTAAGGAAGTTGGTATATAGCGAACGGTGCAGACTGTGGCAATCACGGTAAACGAAGACAACAAGGACTTCCTGCTCATACTTATACTCTTCATCGTCTTGTTTCTTCCACCGGGGGCTCGAGTTGTCGAGTTACATGACGAGCTTAGAGTATAGCCGCGTGGACCAAAGAAAAAAAAACGCCGTTATTTCATTCGAATAAATCGTATTTAAGGCGGTAGTCTGGTCTAAAAATTTGAAAAAATCGATTTTTTTTTTCATTTCCTTATTCCTTAGACCTTTCTTCGTACGCTCCTGAAAACCGTTTATTGATATTTCAAAAATTAGCCAAGAAATAAAAATTCTAAGCAAGCCACGCGCTCAGGTAGCGCGGTCGGGAAGCAGCTAACGCAGAGGCTACCGAGTCGCTCATTTAACGGTGTCAAAACTTTGAACGCGTTTATCTCAGAACTATGTTTTTCAAATCGGCGCCCACGATATCTCGATAACTAATGGACCGATCGAGCTCAAATTTTGCACGTACCTTAGATAGCCTGTTTCTGAGAACTGGTAGCAGAATTGAGTCGAATAATAATTTTGCCGACATTTTATAACTCGTCGAATACCCGAAAATGTATGAAATATCATTAATGAAAGTTCAACGGACCGCCATTTTATCAAAAAATTTTTTTAAGTACCAATTCTGCTACCAGTGCTCAGAATACTCATACAGATTGAGAATATATATATTTATTTATTTTTTCAGATGCATACAACATCGTCCAGAGTGGGCGCCGATTGAGGCGGCTTTCGGCGCACCATGTTGCAACAAGGCAAAAAACTACATGAAAATATTTAAAATAATTTTTTTTTTAATGTACAAGTATTCTCTAAGGGTCAATAAATGCACGTGTAAATTTTCATCAAGACAACTTTAATGGTTTAAAAATTATTGCACATTAGAAATGACGTCAAAAATCTCGCTCTAGACCAGACTACCGCGTTAAGAAAATACATATTCGAGTTGAGTGAAATTTATCAGGATGACCATGTGTTTGCAGAATTTCCAACGCAATCGCATTCGTTTTACTTCAATTATATTCATTATTTTCGATTAATTAAGTTTTTCTTTGATTCAGAGATTGCGTTTTACGTGTCATCATTATTTTTTATAGAATTTATCTCATTATTAATGTTATATTGACGATTTATTTTTCCTTCGCTCGCTGAAAAGTGTCGCGTTAAGAAATTGGATATTTATCGTTCGTTCTTTCGAAATATCATCTTCGGTGTAATGTCCGAAAGATCGTTGTACCTTATGCTATTCGGAGTACAAACAAATATCATCTTTCAGCGTTACCGAAAGTCTGTTATCCCGTCGACGGGTAAAACACGGGAAAGACCGTCTGGAAATTCGATTACACGGCTTTGGCCCTCTGTACACTCTCAAAGTTTTCTACTTTCATGTTCCGAGACTAGCTCGTCGCGGTTTTCAAGCTCTCTCTCTCTCTCTCTCTCGCCGCACTCTGTCGTTTTTAGTCCACTCGTGTATATCTCATTAACACAGTTTTTCGAGGGTCCGAGCGAGTAAAAGGAACGTCGAAAAAAAAAAGAAAAGTAAGTCTGAAAAAACACATCGAAACGGGAAAAACTGAAAAAAGAGTAATCGAAAAAGTTGGTGGGATGTTTGCGAGTGTTATATATACAGAAATTGTGCTGATCCCCTTCGGGCAACGTGACGGATAAACTCATTCCCCTCATAGATCGAAATTTCGATCGTGAAAAATCGAATTAGTTCACACATATATCTCTCTCTCTCTCTCTCTTTTTTCACCCCTCAAGCTCATGGGTGAAAAAAAACTGTGCTAGGATGATGCCGTTATCATTACGTATCGCGTTGTACTTTACGAATTCTCACTCGTGCGAAAACCAAAAGGAAAATACTATATTTATTTATTTATGACAGGGAAATAAATAAACTGATTTTCTCAGTGCACTTTATAGATCGTCGATCAATTTAACTTATTCGACCCTCACTTCTCGTTACTACGATCGATCTGGTGTTAAATTCATTTTTTATAGGGGCGAGTTCGAGGAATCCTCTCGAATTTGCAGTAAACACACTCAAACGCAGGTAATAAAATTGATACATCGACATCGTAGATTATGAACCACGCGAGGAAAGAGGATCGTGCTATAATTCAATAGTACTCGGGAAGTGTTTCGACGTTACGCTTTCGCATGGTCTATCTAAAAACAACATTCCCGTATAAATAAATATACAGGTATATATTGCACCAAAAGTGCAAACACACTCATGGACACATGCTTGGCACATCGAGCACTCATCGATTTTTTTCCGTGTCCTCAATATATAGTATACTCCATCGTGATGATAGAAAACACGCAAGACGAATAGAAACGAATCTTTTTGATTCGATCTCTCATACTTGTATAAACATACGGAAGCTACATAGTTGTATATATATACGAGGTCTGTTCAAAAAGTATCGCGACTTTTGAATTTCCGGCGGGCTACGTACGAGGGGGGACCAAAAAAAAAACGGGAATTGCGCTGCGGCGGGGAGGGAGAGTGGGGGAACCCATTGCTCGACCGGGTGTCCGTTGGGGACGAGTCTCCCGAGTTAGTGTGCGAAGTTCTGTCGCCGTGAGTGCATCGGTTCGCCTGTGGGAATTTTTGTAGTGAAACAACTTTTTCCATTTCGGCGAAAACGTGATGGCTCATTGACGAGAGCAACGCGCGGCTGTGAAATTTCGTTTCCTGTTGGGGAAATCGGCCGCGGAAACTACTGTAACGGTTAAGACGGCTTATGGAGATGCTGCCCTAAGTAAAACCAGAGTCTACGAGTGGTTTTCACGTTTTAAAAATGGAGAAATGACAATTGAAGACCAACCCCGTTCAGGACGCCCCTCAACGTCAAGAAGTGACGAAAACGTCGACAAAATCAATGCTCTCATTCGTGAAGACCGTCGCCGAACCATTGATCAACTCTGTGAGATGTCTGGGATATCATGAAGTTCAATTCGGAGGATTTTATCCAAAGATTTGCACATGAGCAGAGTTGCAGCCGAATTTGTCCCTCGCCTTCTAACGGACGAGCAAAGGGAGCGTCGACTTCAGGCATGTTTTGAACTTCAAAATCAGCTCGAAGAGGAGCCTGAACTTTTTTTCAAGGTGATTACTGGTGATGAATCGTGGTGCTATGGATACGACCCCGAAACAAAGCAGCAATCAAGCGTTTTGCCACTGTGGAGGAGGTAAAACAAAAATCGCTGGAAGGCCTAAAGAACATGCCGATAAGTGAATTTAAAAAATGTTTTGAACATTGGAAGGATCGTTTGCAGAGGTGCGTTGTGGTCAAAGGAGAATACTTTGAAGGTGATCAAAATTTGGTGTAAAAATATTAATAAATAAAGAAATTATGACGAAATTCCCGTTTTTTTTGGGTCCCCGCTCGTATATTCGATTTTCGATATTTTGTGGCGTTAGATTGGTACTCATGTCCCTCACTTATGCTGAAAAAATCGGCCGCTTTGAATGTTTAGTTCATTGTTGACAGCTGTTTTGAATGGACGTGTTTTGGCTTGTCTTCGATTTTTGCCTATTCAGAAAAAAGCAGCTTCCATTGCGATGATTGAGCTTTGGTTTTCACGTCATAACCATAAACCCATGATTCGTCACCATGCAGTTATGACCCTCTGGAGCAAATTTGGGTGGTCGCGGACCGAGTCCAACAGCTCCTTAGCAATGTTAACGCGACACTGTTTTTCTTCGATATTGAGCAATTTTGGCACGAATATCGCGGCGACCCGTCTCATGCCCAAATCATTGGTAAAAATCGAATAGCACGAGCCAATCGATATGTTTAGTTCCTCGGCAACTTCTCTAACGGTGATTCGACGATTGGCCAATATTATTTTCTTCGCTTCATCAATGTTTTCGTCTGTTGTTGATGTGCTCGGGCGTCCGGAACGCATTTCGTTGTTCGCATCTTCTCGGCCCTCTGAGAACATTTTGTACCGCCGATAAACGTTGCTTTGGTCCAAGGTAGCTTCACCATATGCCACAGTCAACATTCGGAATGCGTCCGCGCACTTAATTTTGTTTTTCACACAAAATTTCATACAGATTCTTTGATCCATTTTCTGGAATAGGCAAAAATCGAAGACACGCCAAAACACGTCTAACCAAAAGAGCCGTCAACGATTAACTAAACATGCAAAATGGCCGATTTTTTCAGCATAAGTGAGGGACATGAGTACCAACCTAACGCCATAAAAAAATCGAAAATCGAATATACGTAGCCCGCGGAAATTCGAAATTCGCGATACTTTTTGAACAGACATCGTATATATGTTCGTCAATATCGAGACGAGAGTCTGCGATCTCTATGTATAGTTCGCCTCGATTCCCATCCTAAGTAAACCCCTGTATAAATTCTCTATATCTAAATATAGTCATAGCTCCTGTTTTATATAAGTTCTCGAAGGAGAGGATGTATCCTCAAGATCCAACCCAGTGGTGCCAGAGAAATGTAGCCCGCGTAATTCTTCATCGTCTCGTTTCGCTACAGCTGAGACAAGGAATTTAGCGAGAGAGAGAGAGAGACAGAGTTAACTGCATATACATTCATTTTTACGTACATTCAGAGCTCTACTACAGTTTTGTAACTCTACAAAGCTCTATCGTAACATCTTTGTCATAATACTGCTTCGACAAAAAATAACATTATCCTGGTAAGCCAAAATAGTCTGAAATGAAACACCAATAGTGTCTTAATGCTGTGAAGCATCACACAGTGACTTATTTATTGCTCTTCGTAGCGTCAAATAACGATTTAACATGGTGGATAACAGGTTTCCAATGAATTTAACATCAAACAGGGAATTAAACTATAAAAATATCCTGTATGGTGTCTTGAATTGCCATTTGTTGACGTTATACTTGCAGCGATCATTGAAACTGGAAATTTTCAGCGTTAAAACCCGATTATCGTGTCATCTGTTGTTTTTTTTCTTTTAATCACGCACCCTCATAGCTACGAGTTACATAAATATATAACCAGGCATATGTGTGTGTGTGTGTGGGTGTATGTATGCGTGTTTATACAGTCAACCCTCCTTCACTTCATTTCTTTACTTTCTTTTTTCGTCCACTTTCTATCGAAAAAGCCCCGCGGTGCCTCGGAGCATTTCTTTCCTTTTTATTTTTCTACACATCTTCAGGATGTTCGCGGGGTATGCTCTCTGGCCACTGGCACAGTGGAGAAAGCTATACAGGGCCAGACGGGCTGGAAAGCCCCAACGGCACTCCCAACGTTCACCCTCAGCGTTGAGGACGGCTGAGGAGGGGAGAGGGAATGGCGGTGGCGGCCGCGTGTGCGCGTCACCACTTTCCAACCAACCCCTATCTCACCTACACCGACAACGTGCAATCGTATCTTTGTACTCACGCTTCGTGTATGTACGAAATAACCTCTCTCTCTCCTGGCTCCTCTCTATGTGAAGATTATCGGCACATGCGCCCCTCGTGCCCACAACGCTGTGGCAATGCACAGTGGCACGGGGAGCCGAGACTCACAGGGGTAAAAGCGGATAGCCGCGACGGCAGCGTGTCAAAACCATTCCACTCGACTCGCCAGTCCTCGCTAGTACGGCGCGGCTCCACCTTGTCTCGATCGTTCTCTCGCGAGGTTACACACATTATACAGACTGCACTTTCCTACGTTCGGTATTTCAAGCCACGATGTGAATTATTCACGGAGTGCGCGCAAATATCCATTTTTTTCCGGCAGTGTTCTCTTTGAATATACAATAGTCGTGGTCCGCAACGAGCCAATTGGTAGGGTGGATGAATTCTTTTTTTTTTTTCATCGTTCAATCATCGAGTCGTTTCGCTCTTATCTAGGAGTTATTATCGCGATTTCAGTCACTGTCACGTACGTTTTGACGATATTTAACGCACAAACAAAAGTGATTTTAAACAGAATTGTGAAGATCGGATCTTTGGATTTGTCGAGATTGTAAGTTTTTATGCATACAATAAAATTTTTCGTTCGAGTCGTACGTTACGAACGTGAGGAAGACACAGTTTTTTCTCTTCGGTGTATTGCTAAAGATGCTTAACTTATGTGCTCGGCCAAAGATGAATTTTGGAATTTTACATAATTTTGTATACAATCTGTTTGTTATGATCGAACGAATTTTTCGTTTTTCGCACATCGACGATTCTGTTCAATGCCATCAACCGAAGCTCTCGTTTTATAAGACCTCAATTAAGGCGGTAGTCTGGTCTAGAGCGAGATTTTTGACGTCATTTCTAATGTGCAATAACGTTTAAACCGTTGAAGTTGCCTTGATGAAAATTTACACGTGCATTTATTGATCCTTAGAGAATACTTGTACATAAAAAAAAAAAAATTTTTTAAATATTTCATGTAGTTTTTTGCCTTGTTGCAACATGGTGCGCCGAAAACCGCCTCAATCGGCGCCCACTCTGGACGATGTTGTATGCATCTGAAAAAAAATATATATATATATTCTCAATCTGTATGAGTATTCTGAGCACTGGTAGCAGAATTGGTGCTTAAAAAAAAAATTTTGACAAAATGTCGGCCTGTTGAACTTTTATTAATGATATTCCATACATTTTCGGGTATTCGACGAGTTATAAAATGTCGGCAAAATTATTGTTCGACTCAATTCTGCTACCAGTCCTCACAAACAGGCTACCTAAGGTACGTGCAAAATTTGAGCTCGATCGGTCCATTAGTTATCGAGATATCGTGGGCGCCGATTTGAAAAACATTGTTCTGAGATAAACGCGTTCAAAGTTTTGACACCGTCGCGCGCGCGCCCCGCTACCTGAGCGCGCGGCTTGCTTAGAATTTTTATTTCTCGCCTAATTTTTGAAATATCAATAAACGGTTTTCAGGAGCGTATGAAGAAAGGTTTAAGGAATAAGAAAATGAAAAAAAAAAAAAAAAAAAAAAAAATCGGTTTTTTCAAATTTCCAGTCCAGACTACCGCGTTAATCCTGTAATTTCCCCTGTGGAGAGTCGAATTAAATTCCTAAGCTTTTATATAGATCGTTAACAGGTGTGACGTAGAAAAATATTATTGAGAATAAATTCCCCGATGATTATCGTCGTCGCGTGCATCGCGGAAAGGTCAAGTATATCACCGGATATTCATAAACTTTATATTGTTGCACTCTCGATTGCCTTTGAACACGATTTTACGAGCGAATTCGCCATATTATCCGGTAACATACGTTAACAATACTTTTATAATAAATTGTGCGGTGAGCGGTTTGCGGCACGTGGTTCACTCTCGATTTACAAAGAGAGTGATCCAGGGGATGAAAAATGGGTATCGTGAAACAGCTGCGGTTGAATAAAAAAAAAACAGAGACAAACAAAGCACAAGGGTATGACATTTTTGTGGATCATAAAGCAAAGTTGTCGTCGAAAGGGGTTTCGAAATTCGGGAAAGCCAGATTGCCCCCGAAATTTTTGCCGCGAACGGAAGAGAAAAAATGACGTACACTTTTTATGCGAAACTGCCGTCGCGATTTGCAGTTTTTCTTCTACTTGTTTTTCATGTTTTCCTCCCTCATTCCTTTCTCTCAGCGGATTTTACCTTCGCCTTATATTCTCGTCTGTTATCAAAGTTTTGAAAGTTTCATCCCCCTGTTCCCCACACCACCCTTGTCGAGTTTATCCCTCTCGGGTAATCTGGAATCACGTCGATACTTAGCATTTCTACACTGATATACCCTAGCATATATATACACACGGTATAAATACTTGTTACATTATCATTTCCTTTCATCTAGTTCTAATCTTACTCTTTTTACAACGACATTAATTTTTCAGCATTTTAATTTTTTCCATTCGTCCCATGACGTCGTTACTTAATCGTTGCATTTCTACAGTTTACTGAGCTTACCGTTCACGATTAAAGCGAGAAAAGCACGCCATAGTCCTAACTGTGTTTGCAAAAGCGCGACGTAGAAGCGAGCAAACGGATAGTTTTTTTCGCGCGCCAGCAATGAGCGTAAAGCCGTTTACAGAATCGTTTCAACCTCGACTTTTTGAGCCACACTTTCAGAGCACGTGCCCCGCTTTCTTCTTTCACTTGTTCTTCTCTGACTGTCTCTCTCTGTCTCTCACTCTCTCTCTCTCTCTCTCTCTCTCTCTCTCTCTCTCTCTCTCTCTCTCTCTCTCTCTCTCTCTCTCTCTCTCTCTCTCTCTCTCTCTCTCTCTCTCTCTCTCTCTCTCTCTCTCTCTCTCTCTCTCTCTCTCTCTCTCTCTCTCTCTCTTTCTCTTTCTCTTTCTCTTTCTCTACATATATACAAACATTGACGCGTGTGTGGGTGGTTTTTTTTCACACTCTTTAAACTTGACCTTTCCTTCTTTTCTCACTTCGACCTGATCGCTCACTACTCCCTGTCTACTCTGCTTCCTTTCGTTAATTTTGCAATTTCCTCGTAGCGCAACGAGACCGTAACGAACGCTTAAAAAGACATTTGCAAATATTTCACTTGACGATAAAAAATGAAAATACACACTTTTTTAGAGTTAACGCAAACTATATTATTTGCGAAAGGGTTAAAAATGGTTTAATTACATTGTCACGGTTTTCGTTCGTTTACTCTTTCTTTCCTCTGTTTCGTAACATTATGACAATGCATTCTCGTAGATAGCCCAATGACGAGAAAACCGATGCCAAGATTCGAACAATAATCATGATGTTATCTTCAATTGCTTTATCCCCAAACGTACGAAATAGTGGAAAGTCAATGAACTATTATACCGAATTGTCTTTGCAACAGTTTATATATTTATTCTCGAATTATGCAATGCATTATTGTCAACGGAAGCGGGAAATTCTATTTCGTACGATAAAAAGATTGTTTTTTACTCGACAATGAAATATTCATCATGTTCGTTACGAAAGCTCTTGTAGTGTTAAAAGCCGTCCAGCGGAAAATTGTTAATTTTTAATGCACCATTATCAGCATTGTACATTTTTACAACATTTGAAAAACTGTACCTACATCGAGTCGTGTGCCGGCTATACATTAGCACGTTGTAAAAAAAAAAGCGTTAATTAAACGGTGGAATGGTGGCTGTATCGCACGCACCAACCGAAATGATAACGGATAGTGCAAAATAAAGGTAAATAAAAAAGAAATCCTCGGGAAATATAATTTTTTTTGTGGCATGTAAATTTTTGTACCGGTTTAAAGAAACCACCTGTGTCGATTTCACTACGTAAATGGAATGTATAAAACCGACTGGGCGTCGACACCGACGGCGTTTTCCACCCGTGAATTTTTAAATAAATATATCATATTCAATTTTTTACAAATTGTAATACGTTTACTAACTGAACGATAGCTTCAATTTATTATCATTGTTTTCGCAATGTCATTAAAAATACTGCGGTATTTAAAATATTATTAAAGTCTCTCAAGTGTCATTTAAATATCGAAATGTCGATGACACAGTTGTCGTCACTTCGCCTCGTTTTTTTTCTCCTCTCATGTATCAAATAACGATAAAAATTAATATTACGATAAATAATACAAAGCCACCCAATTATTTCCGCCAGTACGCGTACCCATTGTATAGTTACACACAAAAGACTTTGATTCTCCATTGTGCGGGATATTTCAGTTCCGCCATGGGTGTGTGTACACCAAGTTACCCAGTGACCATGAATATTATTAAAAAATAATATACAAAATTCTTCTCGTGGAATCGACGTCTAAGCGTCGGTTATATGATTTTTTATTATTTTCACTTTCGTGCATCCTGACAATGACCGATTATTATTATTTTTTACCGACGTAGATAAACTACCCCACACATTTCGTTATAGAGGCCTTGAGTGTGACTATTGATTATCTAAGTGGCGACTCTTGCGCGTTGAATTCGACAGCCGTAGGAATTAGGAACCAATAAGTAATTGATTCGTCCTTAAGGGAGGAAATAGGGTTATGACAGCGTTTTCTCAATGATTTTCATGAATTTTTTTATAGTATAAAAAATGAATATAACTTATTGAAACTTTGAGAATATTTTATACATATATTTGAGTATATACTATAAAATTTTCGAAGCATTTCCTTGAAAAACACCAAAGATATTAGCGACCCCATATTGCAGGTCACAATCAGACTCAGCATTTTGCGTACATTCTGGAAGCCGCAATTTTTATCTATAATCAAACGAGGTTGGAATTTACTTTTATTATATGTCTCTCTTCTATATGAACCTAAATGCTATAAAAAAAATAGAAAATTGAATTTTTTACAGCGGTCAAAACAAGAAAGCATGATTTTTTGCCATTTTTTACAACTTTATTTGCAAAAAAAAATTATTTTGAATAATCATAATATTCCGATTTTAGGTTCATATGGAGCGCAATACTGTGAAGAAAGTAACTGCCAATTTTCAAAACGATTGGTTGAAAACTTTTCAAACTAGCGTGTACGCAAGTTAAAAAAAAATCGTTTTCAGAAAAACGCGTTTGAAAAAATAGTACCGCTCGGTTATACACGTGGTGCGCTCGGGGCCTGAAGGAGAGCTACTCACTTTAATGGTTTATAACAATAAAACGAGTCGGAATTTTCATTTAAAATTTTGGGAAAATATTTTTCAATAGTTTTACTAACATGTTATGAAATAATAAAAAAATCGATTTTTGAACCGTCTAACCCTATTTCCCCCCTTAATGTGATGTACATGCGTTACGAAATTTTCGAACACTCATGTATACAAGGGAAATGTATGCATGTATAATATTTTTATTATTCATTGTACATCATTTTGTATTTTGATTTTATTATTTTAATTTATTGCATTATTTATTCGATTTTAATTTGTTATTTATGGGGGAGACCGGGGCGAAACCGCCCTCTCAAAAATGGTAAAAAAAATTTTTTATTCAAAATTACAATTATAATAGGCGGAAGTGTACCCCAATTAGTGCCCCAACGCCAAATCTGGAGTCATTGAAACGGTTTTTTTTTTCGAAAATTTGAAATTATTGAAGAAAAAGGGTTTCGCTGCTTTTCGGAGTCATTCGAGTCGAGACCATGTTCGAATGTCAATTAACGTTACGGCAAAATTCGCGGTCGAACGAAAAACGCTACTAGCGGAAGCGCCGTCGATATTGGAGAAACGCACAAACTTTGAGGGGGGGTGCGTTTTGCCCTGGGCATTTTTATTTGTTAGACGTGATATAAGATTGGTGAAAATGTTATTTTTGTGTGACAATCAATGAATTTACGCTATTGTCAGCGTTATAACAGCGTTATTTCTTTAAGGGGGTCGTTTTGCCCCGGTCTCCCCTATGCAGGACGAAATATCGATGAAAAGAAACGAAAAGTATGTGTAGCTGCCGCGAGGAGGTAAAACCGAATTACTCTTGGAACGTCGGACGTCTAGAAACTTTTCATGACGTCGCGAATCTCGCCCCCTGTTTGTTTTTTTATTTTTTCGCCCCATGCACTCTACGTCAATTTGGACCCTCGCGAAAGGTCTTTTTCAGCGAACCTCCTCAACGACCCATCGCGCAAAAAACTCTTCACTCTCGTCAACTGGAGTGAATCGTCGCCGAAAGTACCATCGACATATAAATGAGGTCTCCCTGGTCAACGTCCACAAAGTCGACAATGACCTTCCCAACAAAATTATTTTGGTCAACCCAACTAAATTGGATGACACTTCTGCTCTTTTTCTCACTCGCCCATCCACCCGTTTGTTCGAACACCCGTTGCGGAACGCTATTAATTAAATTTCACGATACATACTCTTCGCGAATCCACGGTAATTGGAAATAATTGTGAAATGTCAAATCGAGCCAATCAATGAAACAGGGAGATCGATGACGTTGCGATATACAATTGTGGAAATAGCTGAGAGAGAATAATTAAATTCACCGTAGTGTTGTGGCGCGGTTTTGTACTATATCTCACGATGTGTACGTATGGGTTATTTCACGAGAATCGAGACGATTTTTAACGTAGTGTAATTTTTCCTGTAACGACTTAACGGACAACAACGCTGTCTTCAAAAAGAAGTGATGAAAGTAATTTTTTAAAAGCAGCTCTACAAAAAAAGATTTGAGAAGCTTGATTAAGTAATTTTTATTTCCAATTATCGTTTACGAATTTGTGAAACTTCTACCAACAATTTCATCGGTAAACAATCGTCCTTATTCACACGGTATACCCTATATATTATACATGCATATATTATGTATTTGGTGGAAGGGGAAAGAGGTGGTTGCATATCGAATCGTACGACGTTAACGCAATTGCGGCAACGAGTATCGATCATTCATAATTTTCGTCGGACGTTTAATCAACTAGTGCGACCACGTCGTGGTGCGTATAATTTACGCGACCCGCTCTAGCGATGGTCAATCTAGTACGTTCTATATCGAGTATATATATATATATATATATAGTACATCCACATCGACAACTCGGTTGATAACTCGGATAACCCTCTCACGAAGAGCGCCATTACCAACCTTGACGTGCGATGCACCGCGAGATGCATTACTATACTAACACATGCTGATGTGAATAAAATGTTAGTGACATCATATCGGAACGTTATGAAAAAATATAAGCACAACGTTGGGCTGGATATATGTGTCATTTTTTTATTTATCGCGACATTAATTTCACTTGTTCCAGATCTTCGTACACTAGAAATAGGTACGCTCGAAAAATATTGTGTAATAAACTAAATTCACATTTGCGGGCGTTGAAACGAACCTTTAGTTAGCGGAACAAAGTTTTCAGTCTCTTCTCATCAATGATCAAAATTATATCGGAAATAACCAAGAATATTGTGCGCGCTAAACATTTGTTTGGACGGCGTGTGACGCGAGTATAATTCATTCATGGATGGATTTTTCTCAGTGAAAAATTGTACAACGAGACATTCTTTATATAACGTGCCAAAATAAATGCAAGGTTGTATATGCGAAGAAATCGTGTCGACTAAATATAATATATGCTTTCCGGGGATGTTTATGGATATATTTACGCAATATAAAACATTGTAGTTTTCGCGATTTTACTGATAAAATTTGTTAGTATACTTTCAAGACACTAGAACTTGATACTGTGTACACAATGTCAAGTACCATTTAAGAAATTAGACAGTGTTGAAATTTCCTAGAATAAACTTCACCAGTGAATCGACAGCTCCCAGCAAATGAACACGTTCGCGTAAATTATGTACTTAAAAACTCTTTTTCAATTACTTGGCGTCAAGACGCCGATTATCTATTATCTATTATCTATTATCTATTATCTATTATCTATCATCTATCATCTATCATCTATCATCTATTATCTATTATCTATTATCTATTATCTATTATCTATTATCTATTATCTATTATCTATTATCTATTATCTATTATCTATTATCTATTATCTATTATCTATTATCTATTATCTATTATCTATTATCTATTATCTATTATCTATTATCTATTATCTAGTATCTATTATCTATTATCTATTATCTATTATCTATTATCTATTATCTATTATCTATTATCTATTATCTATTATCTATTATCTATTATCTATTATCTATTATCTATTATCTATTATCTATTATCTATTATCTATTATCTATTATCTATTATCTATTATCTATTATCTATTATCTATTATCTATTATCTATTATCTATTATCTAGTATCTATTATCTATTATCTATTATCTATTATCTATTATCTATTATCTATTATCTATTATCTATTATCTATTATCTATTATCTATTATCTATTATCTATTATCTATTATCTATTATCTATTATCTATTATCTATTATCTATTATCTATTATCTATTATCTATTATCTATTATCTATTATCTATTATCTATTATCTATTATCTATTATCTATTATCTATTATCTATTATCTATTATCTATTATCTATTATCTATTATCTATTATCTATTATCTATTATCTATTATCTATTATCTATTATCTATTATCTATTATCTATTATCTATTATCTATTATCTATTATCTATTATCTATTATCTATTATCTATTATCTATTATCTATTATCTATTATCTATTATCTATTATCTATTATCTATTATCTATTATCTATTATCTATTATCTATTATCTATTATCTATTATCTATTATCTATTATCTATTATCTATTATCTATTATCTATTATCTATTATCTATTATCTATTATCTATTATCTATTATCTATTATCTATTATCTATTATCTATTATCTATTATCTATTATCTATTATCTATTATCTATTATCTATTATCTATTATCTATTATCTATTATCTATTATCTATTATCTATTATCTATTATCTATTATAACGAACGAAATTTGTTTTAAATAATTAATCGAAATTCGTACGAGTATTCCTAATGAAGCTTAAAAAAAATATTCCCACCTAAAACAAACGAAAACACCTCTTCCTAATTATCCCTAAAATGAGTATAATTTAACCTCAAAAATATCGGGAGCTGCTAGAGCGTAAAACGATCTCCATCCCAAATAGCACCGGAGAGAGACGCTTCCTGTACGTCACCGTACGAAATTTTAGCACCATTTTCTAGATTATATATACATATATATATACACACACACAACATACAACTTGATGGTATTAACTTTATATACATGCATATGCTGTTACGATATCTATTCCTTCGCTTTCATAGCGTACACATTTTTCTTTGAGATTCCCTTCAGCTCTATAACCAGACGCGTATGGTTTCAAAGTCACGTCCTCGCGGACTCAGTTCGCACCTTCTATCTTTTCCCCAAGTACAGACAAGTTGCATTATTCGGCCCTTGTGCGGTACGTCTGTTCTTTCTTGTATATAAATATGTACTAGGGGGGCTCTGCCCCTGCGCGCTTCGCGCGCCACCTCCTTTCCCCCCATCAACTCTTGTACACGGCCGCGGCGGCGGCGATATATTTATATAATATATATATATATATACGACAAACAAACCTATCAATAAAGTTCGGTCGGTCGACCCAATCGAACGTGAGGGCACGACCGCACGTAGGACACATATGAAGACGTGTTATATATCTATATACGTGTGCGTATATGTATAAATACATACGCGAAAGGGAAAAACCAGCCGCGTTCGACCGTATATCGACCAAATAAATTTTCTACGTTCGTTCGCACGAATAGCCCAATTTGCTTGCCGAATATGTCCTCCGATAAATAAAAATGTCGTACGTTCGCTCGCTCGCTCTCTCCACATATCGCGTGGTAAAGCTCACATCACGGTCCTCCGTGCGACTCTCCCGCGATCGAAGTCGGAACTGGAAATGGAACGAGATTAGTCTCACTCTTTTCGTGATGGATCGCGCGGGAAACCAGTGTCCCGCTATGGAATGTGTTCCTTCCGTTCTCCCTTAAGCTCTACAAATCCCCAATTGTTCATCGGAAAAAAAGAAAAATAACGGGGTTTGTCTCGGTAAAACTTTATACAACAAACAAAATTTATTGAAAATTCCACAAATACTGATAAAATTCATTTTAATGAAATAAATCTTTCTCAAATAACATGCTATTTAATTAATAATGGAAGGAATTGTTTTTTTCTTTCTATGTTGCAGCAAGAATCCACAACGAACGTGATAACGTTGCGTCTCGAATGAACGAAACGGTCGATCGAAAAATAATAATGAATTAAAAATTCATTCGCAATACTTTGCGGTATCTTGCCGACAGAATCGCCAATAAATTGATTATCGATCGTCGCGATGTACAAACTTCTTCGACGCGGCTCGGGCCGCATGTTTGTATTTTGCGTGGTCGTACTTTCGCTCCTGTTGTGTCTCTACTACGTGAGCCAAACGCAACAAACGACGAACAACGCTGCCGGACAGTCCGCGGCTCTTATCGGCCCCGAGGGACCGCGATACGACGGCAGCGGCGGTGGTGGTTCCAGCAGGGTTACGACGATCCTCGCGGAATACAACGAGCTACCGGACTCAAGAGTATCGACCGATACGTGCCCGCTGGTAATACCGCGAAAAGCTGACATCGACGCTCAGGAGGAATTCAAGGAATTCGACTTTCAGGTATGTGACTGAAGGAAATTTGTCAAATAAAACGCACACACATACACACATCCTTAAAAGAGAGGGATGGTTTTATTCAAATGCATTTTATTCGTATGTTACTTATTCAGAAAATGTTTGCATATAAATTTCGAAAAAATGTGTAAATAATTTTTGTGAAAAGGCAACGCTCAGTGTGTATATCGTTCAAGCAAGCTTAAGGTAGTAGTCTGGTAACTTGAGCCGATTTTCATGTCTTTTTTGGAGAGCGTTTTTTTGTAGGAAAATAAAAATGAATCATTTTGGATATTTAGGATGTTTTTATTTACATATTAAAGATACAAAAAAAAATTTTGTTGATAAAATTTAATAGTTTATTATTATTATTATTACTGATCGAAGTTGGCACCTCGAAAAAAAATCGCGTGGGTGGCCCCGGGAACTAGTGAAGTTAAATTTCTTTCTATTTTACAACCCCTTTTTTGCTGAAATAAACGGACTTTTTTTTCCAAAGTCCGCCATTTTGTTATTTATCCATGAAATTTAACTTCAGTAGTTCCGACCAGAATGACATGTCTATAGATTAAGAATTTTTGATTTCAGATAGCATCAAGACCCATAATGACCGGGGCCACCCACGCGCTTTTTTTTCGAGGTGCCAACTTCGATCAATAATAATAATAATAATAAACTATTAAATTTTTTCAACAAATTTTTTTTTTGTATCTTTAATATGTAACTAAAAACATTCTAAATATCCAAAACGATTCATTTTTATTTTCCTACAAAAAAACGCCCTCGAAAAAAGACATGAAAATCGGCTTGAGTTACCAGACTACTAGCTTAAAACATATAAATCCGGTTCTCGTCCCGTTTATTCGTGTTCCGAGTCTCATACTCGGTGTAATTGTCCGTAAAAAGAAAATCGTTCATAGAAAAAAAAATCTCCACCCTCGAAAATAACAAAGGGTCCGTCAATTTTGACATTTTTTGTGTCTCCACTGTTAAAAGTGTCTCTAGTACAACAGTTTTTCGAATTTTTCCAGCCTCATTCACCGTCCCGGTGGTTTTCGCGAATCGGATTAACTGACGCGAGCTCGAGCTCCGTGTCGAATTGAATAATTACGCGACAGGAAAGAGGATGGCAGCAGGAGTGACATAGAGTGAGAAAGAGAGGAACCAGGGGCTTCGGGGCGGGGTGATGATGAGAGAGGAAGAGGATGAGAGTGGCGTAAAAGTGCGGAGACAGCGGTACACCCGGGCGAGAGCCAACTCGATTAAACGTTGGGCGCTTCCCACGAGCTCTCTCTCTCTCTCTCTCTCCCTCTCTCTCTCTTTTGTTGGTACATAGGAAGCAGAACGGAGGCAACTATACAAGTACTAGTAGTAGCTCTCGTATGTACCAGAGACCATAGAGTATATATGGGTTGGGCGACGTACACGATTCGTTTTAATTACACACGCTGAGTCTCTTCGGGGTCTCGACGTGACACATTCGCGCTATATGCCGCATGCCACCCCGCGAAAACGAGGTCGACGTCGAGACTATCCTCGTTCTCTCTCTTTCTCTCTCTTCCTCTCTCTTTCTCTCTCTCTCTCTCTCTCTCTCTCTCTCTCTCTCTCTCTCTCTCTCTGATCCGGTAACATCTTTCTCCGTCTATCTCTCGGTTTTCACGTTTACCCGACGTGTAAAACCCAGTAACAAACGAACATAGTTCTCGTCACGACGACAATCCTTTCGATTCTACCTATTCACCCGATAAATAACGGTAAACACCCTCTGAATAAAGGGGTATTTGCTTAAACTCGTTTCATTGTGGACTCCGTGAAGTTGCAGTAATAAAAACAACTACTAGAGTTAAGGATTACAAATTTCCGGCTTGATGACTGATTTTACTAGAATTTTCTCTGTGTGTACAATTAACTCGTACAACTGTTTGAACGCGTAAGAAATATATTGGTTTACTTCTCTTACCTCATTATTTTATTGTTCATTTTCAAAATCTCCGCTGTACACGAGCCAGTGACTTTTTTACATTTTGACTTTCTCTCACAGCGGAAATCTTTCTGATTTCGCAACTATCGGCCGGAAGCAATGTGCAACTTACAAGTTTACATTTTTTTCTCTTCTTTCTCTTCGGCCTCATGTTCTGGCGTGTGGTCTTTTTCATTTTTCTATTTTAGAAGACCTTTCCTTTTGAAGTGTGGTTTTTTTCAATTCCATCACGCACACCACGCATATATATACATAATTTTCTGATTATTTGAAATATTTTTAACACTGGTATGGATATTTAAAAAAAAAAGGTTTGCGATAACAAAGCCTCCTGTATTATGAGAAAGTTAAATGTTAAGATATTTCTAATTTATTATATTCAAATACACGTACATTGAATAAATATAAATATCTACGATATACGATTTAAGTCCAATCAACAGTTAACATTTTTTAAAAGTTGAAGTGGGTTACGGAATTGACATGTAGATATTTATATATACGAGGGGGGAGCCAAAAAAAAACAGGAATTTCGTCATAATTTCTTTATTTTTAAATATTTTTACACCAAATTTTGATCACCTTCAAAGTATTCTCCTTTGACCACAACGCACCTCTGCAAACGATCCTTGCAACGTTAAAAACATTTTTTAAATTCACTTATCGGGATGTTCTTTAGGCCTTCCAGCGATTTTTGTTTTACCTCCTCCACAACGGCAAAACGCTTGATTGCTGCTTTGTTTCGGGATCGTATCCATGGCACCACGATTCATCATCAGTAATCACCTTGGAAAAAAGTTCAGGGTCCTCTTCGAGCTGATTTTGAAGTTCACAGCATGCCTGAAGTCGACGCTCCCTTTGCTCGTCTGTGAGAAGGGCGAGGGACAAATTTGGCTGCAACTCTGCTCATGTGCAAATCTTTGGATAAAATCCTCTGAATTGAACTTCATGATATCCCAGACATCTCACAGAGTTGATCAATGGTTCGGCGACGGTCTTCACGAATGAGAGCATTGATTTTCTCGACGTTTTCGTCACTTCTTGACGTTGAGGGGCGTCCTGAACGGGGTTGGTCTTCAATTGACATTTCTCCATTTTTAAAACGTGAACACCACTCGTGGACTCTGGTTTTACTTAGGGCAGCATCTCCATAAGCAGTCTTAAGCATTACGGTAGTTTCCGCGGCCGATTTCCCCAACAGGAAACAAAATTTCACAGCCGCGCGTTGCTCTCGACAATCGGCCATCACGTTATCGCCGAAATGGAAAAAGTTGTTTCACTACAAAAATTCCCACGGGCGAACCGATGCACTCACGGCGACAGAACTTCGCACACTAACTCAGGAGACGTGTCTCCAACGGACACCTGGTCGAGCAATGGGTTCCCCACTCTCCCTCCCCGCCGCAGCGCAATTCCCGTTTTTTTTTGGGTCCCCCCTCGGATATGTAATATGAAGGCCTCGCCACCGTGCGCGTTTTGCGCGTCAACCCCCGGGCTCGGGCGCTACGCACCCCGCATCAACCAAACCCAAACAAGCCCCCCCGCAGGATCATCGAAACTGACGGTAAATGCACTCCTGCGCGTGTTTGGGTTGCTTAACTCGTGCATACGGCGGCGGCGACGGTGGCATATAATATAGAGGAATATACGAGTCTAATGTAGAGAGATATGTATTTATGTGATTGAGGGTGTGTACCAATATTACCAAGTTAGAAAATGGAGATATAGACGAATAATATAGCCATTTCAACGATCGCAGTACTTCTCTTCTCGTGCTCGCACACACATCCACAGAGATTATTCCACGCGAGAAGAGCGATTAGGGAACGTTAGAAGCCCCGCAAACGGAATTGCGAAAAAAAAACGACTAGCTAGAGAGCTTTTCACGGTCTACTCTTTCTCCCTCTCTCTCTCTTTCTCTCTTTCGACCCCTTCCTCTCTTCCTCTCTTGCGAAAAAGTCTCTATACTTATTCGCATTTTCGCCTGCAGAGCCCCCACCCAACCGGAAACTCGAGCTTCTTTTCTCACCTCTCTCCCTCAGTTGCTCTGTGTGCGTGTGTGTATCTGCATGTGTGTGTGTGTGTATGTGCGAATGCTTCTTTTCGTGGAAGAGCCTTTCCCGACTCTCGCAGTTCCTGAAAACGCGACTTTTCGACGACGACGTCTTCTCAGCAGAGCCAAAAGATCCCCGACGAGAACGAGAAATGCAAATTGAGCTTGCGATCACCATAGTAATATATACATGTCTCCACCTCATACCGTCTCTCTCTCTCTCTCTAACTCCGAGTATACCCAATTCGCGCGAGGTTCACTCCCCGTTCTTCGGAGCCTCGAAATTCCTCTCCCAAGTCTCTTGTCACGTTTATTCGCGGTTGCACTAACTACTTCTGCGCTTAAATTTATTTAAAGGCTCAACAAAGAGAGCAAAAAAAATGTGAGCGCGATCGATATTTATATTCGGACGAAAATCCGACGTCATTTTAGTTTTCATCGTGTCGAAGACTTTAACTATGCGATATACCATTTTAGTTGACCTATTTATGAAGCGAAAAAGAGTGCATATTAGACGACGAAATCGCAGAAAGGAATCGAACATTGAATTTCAAACATGCCCCAAAAATTTGATCCGCACTGTTGAATAAAAATATCGTCAAATCCTTGAAGTAAAGTAGTCGATATTTCTAATTCCAGCGAAACAGAATTTATTCATTTATACTTTTTACCGGCGCGGTTACGGGCAAACTGTCGGAACTTGGCGGGATTAATAGTCGTCGTCGCGTTTGCTCTCGCATGGTAAATATTTATACATAATAGGTATTATATATGACGGGGCAGCTGTTCGTCACGAAAAGCGAGAGAGAGAGGAAGAGAAAGAGAGAGAGAGAGAGAGAGAGAGAACTGATTTATCGCAAGCACGATGTGTCCAACTATGCCACCGGTGAATTAGAGAGGGCTAGGAGATAGAACGTGCGCTGCGAATCGAGATCGCACAGATGAGTAGACGAGAGGAGAGCTTCACAGTTGGCCTCTGTCTCTTGTCGCACTCAACACGTGTTCACGGTGTCTCGCAAAATTCCTCGATTGATCTATCACAGAAATGCCTTTTAGCGATTACATACATTTTTATTGTTATTACATATTCATATTGCTAGTATATTAAATCAAAGGCTATATAAAGAGGGGATTTCCATGCCACACTCCAATTATGGGCACCCTGTATCACATTACCCTCTGGGGGAAAAAAAAATTATACATTTTTGCAGGTTTTTCATCAATATGTTTCTCAGTATGTCTCGAACATTTTGATGGTGTTTTCGTGAACCGCGAGGAGAATAATATATATCGAAATTGGATGTAAAATCTACATTTTTCGGTCACACTTTGGACCAAAAAATATATTTCATTTACTAAAATTAGTTCAACTCTGTTTTCCGCGATTAGACACACTCGTCAACTTCGCTTCATTCATCCGTATTTTTCGTAAATTCGTTATCGTTGAAGGTCTAAAATGATACGGAGTTTATTGTGATATAGACGAATTGGAATTTTATACGAATTCTCAAATTTCTCAATTATTTTACATTTCTTATAGACACGCTCGCCCTTACATTATATAAAAAAATTGATTTTCAATGCAGACAATAATTTACCGATAGTTTTACGGAAAAAAATGTAATATGAAAGCCAGAAACGAGCGAAAAATTGTTATTTTTTTTTTTTCATTCTGTAAAAAAAGTGACGTTGCCGAGTGCGCCGTTGCTGCACTAACCTGTTACTGTATATACGTTGAGCTTTTGCTATAACGTGCGTTGACGTTGACGCTGACCTGCGGAAGCTCGCGTGACGCCACCTCGTTCACGGGGTTTCGCGTCGATATGATGCGACCTACCTTGCTCTCTTTCTCTTCTCGGCTTCGAGTATCACGAACCCCCCCCCTTTCTCCGTGCTATATCACAAATACTTATACTCATCGTTCGCGAATCAGAGACAGACTTTCCGACCCCGATTTGAGTTTCGATAGATTCACTCTCAAGTTTATACTCCCGGCGAGCAGCTTGTACATCTATAGATATATTAGGATACGTCGAGTGGATGGTCGTATTCCGTTTATGTAGGAACTTTTTCAACTCTATTTTCCTTGCGAAGCCTGTCTCTTGTTTGTACCCCGACGAACGATCAAGTTCACTGAGTGACCTTAATTCAGAGTTTATGGAAAGGTTGTCATTCTCGCACAAACTTCTTAACCGATCATTTCGATTATTCTAATCACTTTTTCCATCATAGATTCGTTGATCATCGTTCTTTTAGTTTTTTGCCGAATTTTTTTCTGCCCTGATTACTGAAATATTTTCAATTTTGACGGAAAATCATGAAAACTGATGGAATTAAAAATGATCTGGTACGGCTTGTTGATAGTTGAAAAATGAAACGTTGCTAGGGTAATGATTGATGGATCATGAAAGTTATGAAAAATCCGTGATGTTGATGGACAAACAGTGGCGATGAGCTGATTTGAGCAATATTTCAGCAGTGCCGGAAGTCTCAGGAAGGTAGTGTGTAGTCTCACGAGCTTCTGCGATAGGATCTGTATACATAATATACATGTATGTAATATGTAACAGCTGAGGTCAGAATGGAATCGATACCTAGCGGAGAACCTACGGGATCGTTGCGTTAAGCCACCGGATCGATTAGATCTTACACGATCGCCTCTCAAACACAACTATAGCCTCTGTCCCTTTGCACACCGCCGTCTGCCAACAATGTTCCCTCACACTCGTGGCTCTAGTAATCTTCATGCCTCTCACGTCTATATAGATTGATCAAAGTTGTGTCAAAGTTCCACTAATACTAATTGTGTATCGCGGAGATCGTTAAGAGGCTTGAGCAACAGCGAGACAGAGAGAGAGAGAAAGCAAGACCATCCACGACCACAAAACCTTGCATCATGGTCCCCGTGAGCGTTATTAACGATAATTGAATGATCGCTTCCCTTACTCGAGTTACGAATTATCGAAATTTCGGATAATTATCCGAAAACGTTAGATGCACGTTTAGAGATTGTTTTACGAAATATGAAGCTAATTTGTTTTTTGGAATCCATCTCCAATTGTAAACGGGATCCATTAGGTGCGCCAATTTTTTAATCATCTATTGTTTCCTGTTTTTAACGACGAAATATGTTAAATGTTCCACCGAATAATTCCTCAACTCCTTACACAACAGAGATCAGCATCATTCGAATACAATTTGATTCAAGTAGTAGTCTGACAAATGATTCAAGGTAGTAGTCTGGTAACTTAAGCCGATTTTCATGTCTTTTTTGGAGGGCGTTTTTTTGTAGGATAATAAAAATGAATCGTTTTGGATATTTAGGATGTTTTTATTTACATATTAAAGATACAAAAAAAAATTTGTTTGAAAAAATTTAATAGTTTATTATTATTATTATTGATCGAAGTTGGCACCTCGAAAAAAAAGCGCGTGGGTAGCCCCGGTGATTTTGGCTCTTGATGTTATCTGAAATCAAAAATTCTTGATAATTCTTAATCTATAGACATGTCATTCTGGTCGGAATTACTGAAGTTAAATTTCATGGATAAATAACAAAATGGCGGACTTTGGAAAAAAAAGGTCCTTTCATTTTAGCAAAGAAGGGGTTGTAAAACAAAAAGAAATTTAACTTCAGTAGTTCCGACCAGAATGACATGTCTATAGATTAAGAATTATCAAGAATTTTTGATTTCAGATAACATCAAGAGCCAAAATCACCGGGGCCACCCACGCGTTTTTTTTTCGAGGTGCCAACTTCGATAAATAATAATAATAATAATAAACTATTAAATTTTTTCAAACAAATTTTTTTTGGTATCTTTAATATGTAAATAAAAACCTCCTAAATATTCAAAACGATTCATTTTTATTTTCCTACAAAAAAACGCCCTCCAAAAAAGACATGAAAATCGGCTTAAGTTACCAGACTACTACCAGAAATTACAGTCATGTAATTCTCTGAAAAAAACTGAAATTTTCATTTTTTCTTTCACAAGAATTATTCATAATTAATTTGATTCGTCAGATCACTTCGAAGTTATCTTTTCATTGTGCCAATTTTTGCTAACATCGCTCGTACGTATTCCAGTATGAGTATCTTTTTATCACACGGTCCTGTTTCGCAAGACTTTTCCGTGTTCCTGACGGAGAATGTGATTCTTCCATATATATGTGTAACAATTGAGAACAGATTTCGTGAGACACAGTCTGATGGATGGAGAGACGACGATGTTCATGGGTCTAATCGAAAAGTCTTGTGGCTGTGTTTCCAATTTTGTCGATCAGCGAGGAAGTTCTATTGATTTTGGTTAGCTAGATTGCTAGAGCAAGATGAGACAAATCAGTGGAGGACAGAAATAGTGACTGTTAGGGTTATATAGGGAGATATATATGTACATAAGCCGTCGAGATAGCGCAGAGTGTGCGGAGAATCGAGAGACAATCCCGACTGCGGTTGTCGTACACAATCGTCTCCTCTCTCTTTCTCTCTCTTCTCCTTCTGCTATTTCAGACTATATACCAGAAGCGTTCAGGCTCATCCCCGAATCTGGTGGTTCGCCGGAAATGGATGTTCGAGAGGAGAGAATACGGTCTGTACAATGAGACCGCGCGCGTATAGGCTTTCCTCCATCTCGTACTTCGTACTTATCCGTAACATACTAGGCCGAATTCTCTCGAGTTACAGCTGTTTCATATATATTTTTAAGCAAAGTTCGAGCATAGCTACCCGTGCAAAAATTGTGGTGTGGATTTTTTCGATTTTCGTTGTTTGTCCACATTGATTTTTTTAATTTCCGACAAAAACTCGGCGTTGTTCGTAATCAGCCGACAATTTCCGATCGAATAGGATATCGAAACATTGCAAAAATCGAAAATATATCGCTTGTCATTCTTCGCCGCCTTTTTCAAAAATCTTAAGGAGTTATATCGCAGTCAGGACACCGAAATAACGGCGATTTTTCGAGAATTTTTTCTGGGAAGACATTTTGATTTATTAACGTAAAAATTTATATACATATTGTGGTAACTTTTAACTTCATTTTCATATTTTTTATTCATAAAAATAATGATTTTTAAAGCTGCTATAGCCGATCTCCGGGAACTCCTCTTAAAAAAGGAGTCTTGCGGTGAGCACGATTTGGATTATTTAAAATATTATTTTAAATACGACGGGTTATACGCAGTCTGCAACTGCGTATAACCCGTTATTAAATACCATATAAATTCAAAATTTCAAAAATGTTCTTTAAAATTGAAAAAAAAATCCGGTGGAAATGACGAAAGTAAAAATTTCCCAATAATTATTGAGACATAACGTATAATGTTTGTTAAGAACTACGTAATCGATATTTAAAAATCTGGAAAATATTGTCAAAATTCTTGTCATTAATTCTGTCAAGTTGCATCATTGAAATGCGCGCTGCTCGAGGAAATATCGTTGGGGGATTTGGTAGAATTCACGAGCTTTGCATTGTACGTGGTTGTCTGACTATATTAAACGCGATTATGCAGCAACACAAGAAGCTGAATATGTGCTCCGGTTGCGAAGAGCTTCTCGCGACGTTCATAATGGTACTACATGTATACCGTGGTATATGCTCGTGTACTTTAGCCGCACGCTTAAATATACGATATAGGGATGGAGAGTAGATGCGTGCGTCGTAACTCGTGCGGTTGATTTTCTCGTTCGAGCGCATGACGTTTGGAATTCACGGATTATTCGGGCCGACAGTGTCGTAAGCTCATCGATATGAATTTGCGCGGTACGTATATATGGAACGTATGTGACATACATAGATATATGTAGGGTAGTACAGCCGGTGCCTCCAATATAATACCATTTACTGTGTTATATACGACGTTCGTCGTATGCCCAGAAATGTCGGTACGTTTCCTGGGATGCCCGTCAGTTCCTATTAACCCGTCGGTGTAACCCGCTTGCTGCCCTCACGAGCGTCTACAAACCATCTACTACTAATATTGTATTATATATCTGTATATACAATTTGCTTGAATAGGATATATAGTGTATCCGGCATAGTGCATTACACACGTTGAGCCTGGGGCTCTCCATTCGTCTCGTCATTTCTCACCATCGCACACACAGGCACACACTCTCTGTTTTACCGTTGTCGACATTCGCACTTCGGGGCACATATTTTACGCACGTATCTCCGCGTTTTAACGTGCTCAAGGTAGTAGTCCGGTAACTTGAGCCGATTTTCATGTCTTTTTTGGATGGCGTTTTTTTGTTGGAAAATAACAATGAATCGTTTTGAATATTTAGGATGTTTTTATTTACATATTATAGATACAAAAAAACAATTTTTTCAACAAATTTATTAGTTTATTATTATTATTATTATTGATCGAAGTTGGCACCTCGAATAAAAAGCGCGTGGGTGGCCCCGGTGATTTTGGCTCTTGATGTTATCTGAAATCAAAAATTCTTGATAATTCTTAATCTATAGACATGTAATTCTGGTCGGAACTACTGAAGTTAAATTTCATGGATAAATAACAAAATGGCGGACTTTGGAAAAAAAAGTCCTTTTATTTTAGCAAAGAAGGGGTTGTAAAATAAAAAGAAATTTAACTTCAGTAGTTCCGATCAGAATGACATGTCTATAGATTAAGAATTATCAAGAATTTTTTATTTTAGATAACATCAAGAGCCAAAATTTCGAGGTGCCAACTTTGATCAATAATAATAATAATAATAAACTATTAAATTTTTTCAAAATTTTTTTTTTTTATATCTTTAATATGTAAATAAAAACATCCTAAATATCCAAAACGATTCATTTTTATTTTCCTACAAAAAAACGCCCTCCAAAAAAGACATGAAAATCGGCTTAAGTTACCAGACTACTACCTTAATGTACACGCAGTAATTCATAACACTGGTTGCCATTTATTAACCAAAACATTTATTCGGTATTGTTCCGAAGTGTTCTTCATTTAATATTGTCACTAGCAATAGATAGTCAATCCTCTGGTGTAACATCTTTTGGTTGAAACATTTCCTCACAAATTTAAATACATTACTTTTTGCATTAACCTAAAGAAACTTGCAGCTCTTGTCACATTTTGTTGCGAATTTTTACAATTTCATCATTGTTCATCCTTCCTAACTACACGCTCGCAATCAAGAGTCTTTTTTCTTTTTTTTTTTTTCCTTTCATTTCAATCCTATCGTCGGCCATCTGTATAGGCGTCCGGGTTGACGAGAGACCGTGTGGCAGGGGGTGGATGAGAGATGGAGACACCGAAAAACTGGACGCGACGCCGCAACGAGACGAACGTTCGCAATTTAGGACTTTCGTCTGGCTGTCGTTACTCTCACCCGGGATTTCGCCAATTTGCTTAAGCAAACCATCCACCGCGCCCCCCCCCCCTCCCCACGCCCCCCGACACTTCCTACATCGCGGATATTCATATCCGTCGCGTACCCTTCGCTATAACTCTGTTATCTACCCGCTTATATACCATATATCGATAGACACCGGAGGCTTCAAACCCGCGCCGTCACTCATTCGGAATCAAACTGCTACCGATGCTGGATATGCGGGTAGAAATGTAATTCACTGTGCACATGAGAAACAGGCATCATTGCTGATGTTATTGTATATTGGTGCAACGCTGTCTGGATCGGTCTAGAGAGAATTTACGATGAGCAGAAATAATAGATAGATTATTTTTCAGCATTGCTTCCTCATAAAGAAATCTTTGCTGGTGTCAATTTTTTTTTATCTTCGACATATTCATACGAAAGTGCTTCTCCAAATGCTTCGAATAGTGATAAAATCACATTGAAACAAACCATTTCTTAATTTCCATATCTTTAACACTCTCATGTCCAATGAGGGTGAGAAACATCGTTCATGTTTCCGCAATAGTTTCAACTATCATCGTAAAATGTTGCTTAGAAATTTAGCAATCATTTACACCTTTAATAAATCGTGATACACATGTCAATCAAAATTCGAATGATAGAACCTAATGAAAGTGTAAAATATCGTGACAAAAATTTTTCACATTGTGTTCTCATCATTTTCTTTTTTTTCACAAAGCTTCCTCTGCACTGACAAGGAAAGTACCCGAAGTGTCCCCCTCCGATTTTGTTGAAACTCATGTATGTTATAGAGCATTAAGGTAGTTCTAACACAAATGAAGAGTAATGCAAATTTAATGAGTTTTTGGGAAAACCTAGAAAAAGTACTGAAGAATACTTGTGCGAAATTTGAGACTGTTTCACCGTACCGTACCGTTTTCAAGATATCGTTTATCAAAAATTGCAAAATTTGCATACGAACGTATACCTATACCGTACGAAATGAGCACTTTCCGGATATTCAGTCACCAAAATGTTCGAAGGAGTAATGAAAAATTCTTGAAATTTGGCACGAAAGTAGTTTAGTAGATGAAGAATAACATATAGTTTACAGTAAATTTTCGACCATACAGTAAAAAAGTATGGATTATTGAAAAAATATTGTTTTGAGGCTAGAAGAACTCGTGAGCATGACAACGTCGCTGCGCGACGTGGCTGCCCGCCTCACGCACCGCTCCTTCTATCCCCTCCCATTTCTTGTGTTAGAACTACCTTAAAAACTAAGCGACACGTATTTTGTTTTATCGGCGTAAAAACGGTTTCATGGGGTGCAACCACCCCCTAGAGTTGCACAGGTCAAGAGGGGATTTTGCAGTTTCACATACAAGCAGTGCATCGATTTTGATGATACAAACATTAAAATGTTTCTTATGCGAAGCAATGAATACCCTATTTGATCCGAAATTTTCCACTGATTACGAATAACACTGAGTTTTTGTCAAAAACTCAAAAAATCAATGGGAAAAACGCGAAAATAAAAAAAATCACACTTTGGACGATTTTCAATGGAATTTCGGGTTTCTCAAAGAAATGGCTACTGAATTAGTAATCAGCGACTCAAAATACATCGATATAGCGTCCTAAAAGAAAAATTCAAAATTTTTTTGCATTTCGGCCAAAAAGAAGTGGCTTCACTAAAATCGCTGTAACGTTGCTTCCCGATGGAGTTGGAACCCCACTCTGTGCTCATTCTTTTCGTGATCGAATACCCTTTAAAATGGCGCTTGAATCATTGTGCTATCATCATTTTTCGATTTTTCACAGATTTTTAAAGTCGGTCCATCGATTTTTGCGAATTTCTCCATACATACTCCTTCTCATTTTTTTTGCCGATTTTCAACCTGCTCTTACGGCTACAATAATTGAGATATCGGGATGATCCAAAATGCATTCTCTAAGTCTACTCGAGACGTTTCGAAAACGTCCGTCGAAACCCAAAATTGATGAAACGGGAGCGAAGTTATGACCATTTGAAATTTCGACATTTTTAGGTTTCCGAGAAAGTGGGCAAAAAATGAAAAAAAACAAAATTCTTCAATGTTTCGATACCCTATTCGACCGGAAATTTTCCACTGATTACGAATAACACCGAATTTTTGTCGAAATCTCAAATTATCAATGTGAATCACACTTTGGACGTTTTTCAATGAAAATTCGAGTTTCTCAAAGAAATGGCTACTGAATTAGTGATCAGCGAGTCAAAATACATCGATATAGCGTCCTAAAAGAAAATTCAAAAATTCAAAATTTTTTTGCATTTCGGGCAAACAGAAGTGGCATCACTAAAAATCGCTGTAACGTTGCTTCCCGATGGAGTTGAAGCTCCACTCTGTGCTAATTCTTTTCGTAACCGTTCAACCTTTAAAATGCCGCCTCGTTTATTGAGCTACGATTTTTTTTCGATTTTTCATAGATTTTCAAAGTTGGACCATCGATTTTTGCGAATTTTTTCACGTGTTTCGATCCTTTAAAATATATATTTTTTTTCATTAACTGGTGGATTTTTCATTCCTTCGCATAAGGAACATATTAATTTTGGTTTCATCAAAATCGATGTACTGCTTGTACGTGAAACTGCAAAATCGCCCCTTGACCTGTGAAACTTTAGGGGGTGGTTTCACACCTTAAAACCGTTTTTCCGCCGATAAAAAAAAATACGTGTCGCTTAGTTTTTAATGCTCCATAACGTACATGAGTTCCAACAAAATCGGAAGGGGACACCTCGGGTACCCTTGTGAAAGAGCCAACGTATTGAAACGTTTTGTCATCGGAAAACCTTTGGGAAAAAATGGAAAATTATGACAAAGAAATATGTACAAAAATCTCATTTTACTTTGTTTTCATTTCAATACTTTTTTAATGAATATTCACGGTCGTTGAACTACATACATAACGAAATGTTGTTGAACCCGTAACTTCGTTGGAATCAGTGCACGTCTCGTTATGCCCCGTTGTTCCTCTAATCGCAGTACTCCTGTCGTTCCTTTGATACTTGGATGCACTGTATAAATGTAACCGCTGTTGTCGGCTTTGGTATATGAAATAAAGCATTTTTTTCCCTTCGGCATAGAGCCTCTGGGAAAATGCATCTACCGTTATGTTACAGCATCATGCCCTATTCTGTTGTATTTTATTTTTATCCGGATGAAAAACTGACAATGGAAAAAAAAGATTGGGAAAAGGTTTCCGTAGACTTCTTTTTAACTCATGATTTTTAACAATGCATTGACTGTTTTATATTTTCAAAAAATACAGCATCCCGAAAGGAGGCCAATACATTTTTCCATCTGTCATTATACAATAATTATTGTTTAAAACCAGAAGTTGTTATTTTTCCCATATACTCGTACGGTATAACTGTTGAATCGAGGTTTCCCATCAGAAAACACCATTACTGGATACAAATCAATAGATTTTTGGATAACCAATACAGACTAACGAGTTTCAAATAGAACATCGAGTTATGTGTTATCGTGTGACTCGACAATAACTCCCAACGACGAAAACAGGAAACGAGAACGGGAAGAAAAAAAAAATCGTAGATGAATACACCCCCTTCCCCTAATCCATTGTGATGCCATACCATCAATTACCGAAACGTTTGCCGCTGGACACGAAGAGACTGAGGGTTGGGACCGGGGCAGGGGAAGCAATGGTACAATCGTTTTAGATAATACCAGGCAGATAGTTTGACAGATATAGTGCGGTGGAGAAACGGGGTATAATGGTCATCCATATATGTCACATATATACTCGGGTCAAATCGATCGTCGATTACACTCCATTGGCAAGGAACAACGATCCCGTATATGTACAAATAAAGCGCGTACTAAATCGTTTGGTATGTCAAACCAAAGGACGTGGTCCAAGGGGTTTAAGCTCGTAAAGCCATGTGACTTAAGGCAGTCGTCTGGTCTAGAGCGAGACTTTTGATGTCTATTCTAATGTGCAGTAACGTTTAAACCGTTGAAGTTGTCTTGATGAAAATGTACACGTGCATTTATTGATCCTTAGAGAATACTTGTACATTAAAAAAAAATTATATTAAATATTTTCATGTAGTTTTTTGCCTTGTTGCAACATGGTGCGCCGAAATCGGCGCCCACCCTGGACGATGTTGTATGTACCTGAAGAAAAAAAAAAAAAATATATATTCTCAATCTGTATGAGTATTCTGAGCACTGGTAGCAGAATTGAGTCGAACAATAATTTTGCCGACATTTTATAACTCGTCGAACACGAAAATGTATGAAATATCATTAATGAAAGTTCAACAGGCCGCCATTTTGTCAAAAATTTTTTTCAAGTACCAACTCTGCTACCAGTGCTCAGAATACTCATACAGATTGAGAATATATATACGAGGGGGGACCCAAATAAAACGGGAATTGCACTGCGGCGGGGAGGGAGAGTGGGGGAACCCATTGCTCGACCAGGTGTCCGTTGGGGACACGTCTCCTGAGTTAGTGTGCGAAGTTCTGTCGCCGTGAGTGCATCGGTTCGCCCGTGGGAATTTTTGTAGTGAAACAACTTTTTCCATTTCGGCGAAAACGTGATGGCCGATTGTCGAGAGCAACGCGCGGCTGTGAAATTTTGTTTCCTGTTGGGGAAATCGGCCGCGGAAACTACTGTAACGCTTAAGACTGCTTATGGAGATGCTGCCCTAAGTAAAACCAGAGTCTACGAGTGGTTTTCACGTTTTTAAAATGGAGAAATGTCAATTGAAGACCAACCCCGTTCGGGACGCCCCTCAACGTCAAGAAGTGACGAAAACGTCGACAAAATCAATGCTCTCATTCGTGAAGACCGTCGCCGAACCATTGATCAACTCTGTGAGATGTCTGGGATATCATGGAGTTCAATTCAGAGGATTTTATCCAAAGATTTGCACATGAGCAGAGTTGCAGCCAAATTTGTCCCTCGCCTTCTCACAGACGAGCAAAGGGAGCGTCGACTTCAGGCATGTTTTGAACTTCAAAATCAGCTCGAAGGGGACCGTGAACTTTTTTCCAAGGTGATTACTGGTGACGAATAGTGGTGCTATGGATACGACCCCGAAACAAAGCAGCAATCAAGCGTTTTGCCACTGTGGAGGAGGTAAAACGAAAATCGCTGCAAGGCCTAAAGAACATCCCGATAAGTGAATTTAAAAAATGTTTTTAACATTGGAAGGATCGTTTGCAGAGGTGCGTTGTGGTCAAAGGAGGATACTTTGAAGGTGATCAAAATTTGGTGTAAAAATATTAAAAAATAAAGAAATTATGACGAAATTCCCGTTTTTTTTCGGTCCCCCCTCGTATATATTTTTTTTTCAGATGCATACAACATTGTCCAGAGTGGGCGCCGATTTCAGCGCACCATGTTGCAACAAGGCAAAAAACTACATGAAAATATTTAAAATAATTTTTTTTTTTAAGTACAAGTATTCTCTAAGGATCAATAAATGCACGTGTAAATTTTCATCAAGACAACTTCAACGGTTTAAACGTTATTGCACATTAGAAACGACGTCAAAAATCTCGCTCTAGACCGGACGACTGCCTTAAGTCCTTTCGTTTGTTGCCTTCCGATATTTCCATAAATCTTCGGTTCAAAGACAGAAGGGTGTAATCTAGTGTGTGCGATCATTAGCTCGACGTCTTTCTAAAGTTTGTCGATCGATATAATGTATATGGATGTGTGCACGGTCTTCTTCAACGAGTCTGCTCAATACGTTTATGGTTTTATACCTTAGAAATACTCCGTTATACTATCTCCGGCCGTTATAGCGATCCTATATATAGGATTAATAGCCACAGAGTAAACGACACACTTGCAGGACTCGCATATACGTGCGAAACGAATGACACGTTTGTACAAAACGTTTCTACGGTCACACACACAGCTACGGAGTATATAACTAAAATAACGCGACCACGAGACGTCGACCAACTTTTTTACGAGCCCCTCAGCACTGCCATATTGAGGGGGCGCGTTTATACCTCCCGGCCGATGTTACCGCGGGCACGAAGCCCCGCGACATCGAAACTCCGCGCGTACCCTCCCGCGAGAGCAAGCACCACACCGACGACCTGTACTCTAACACTTCTTCAGTGCCTCCTCTATTCACAACCCCTCCGCCTCACTCACGAACCTCCGTTCCTGTCGAAGCTAAAGAGCCATGTATAGAACGTTTCTTCTTTGCTGGATAATGTAGTCGGTTCGAATAACCTTCTGTGACACGGCTGGAACATTCGAAGAGAAAAAAGAAAGGGAGAGAGAGAGCTCTGATGCGGCTATATACTAGTATGAAAGGTATACGAAATAGGAAAGGGAGAACACTTCTCGTCGCTCCTGTCCCACACCCTTATCCGCAAATGCCGATCCCTTGAAAGCTTCTATATACCATACTTTCACGTCGCGCACACTTAATGCATACATTCGCCTCCCTCGAGACGCCACACACGATGGTGAATGATCTCTCCATTATATATAGATTCTTAGAGGTGTATTCATGCATATATTATATAAAGAATAAAGACTTATATATGTATGTATGCTCAAGAGCCGTTTCGTTCCATTTCACGTTCGATTTATCTTCCATTCTGCGGACGCAATCGCGTATTACATAAATTGCCCGACAAAAAATTCGCCATTATCGCGATGGACACACTTTTGTTCGATTCGATCTTCAAAGAAACTTCGTGCGGGACGATTAAATGTGAGAATTGGTGTGGGAGAAGGAAAAAACGATAGCGAAGAATTATTCCAACAATCGGCAATATCTTTCGTATCGATAGCGTGGAGCAAAAGAGTCTTCTTTTTCTTTTTCTTTCCATCTTTTTCTTCTTTTTCTTCTTCTTCTTCTTCTTTGCTGTGGGGTATGGAAAGCTTCGTGAATAGATCATCTATTCGTTTCTCACGAGTTCACGAGTGCACTATAGATGCACATCTTCAGCACTACCACGGGGGTACACGGCCCATTCTCGATCTAATCGTTCTCGCCTCGACGATCTCTATCTCTCTCTCTCTCTCTTCCTCTGTCTCTCTCGAGTCAATATCTGTATCTCCGCCGCCGATCTCTTACAGAAAATCGAGCACGATTTCTTCGTCTAGCATTCGTTATTGCACCGAGTCTCCTCTTTCTATTTACGAGTGAAAACTCTCCCACGTTTGTGCACCTCTCCCTTTTGCGAGATCACCCCCAGTTATTTTTTTTATACATGTACAAAGGTGTTAGTTTTAAAGTGGTCGTGTGATTACAATTAAATTCGATAGCATTCACATCTTTTTTAACATGGAAAAAAATAACGTGATCACTTTAAATAGGCAAAAATAGGCAAAAATCGAAGACAAGCCAAAACACGTCTAACCAAAACAGCTGTCAACAATTAACTAAACATTCAAAATGGCCGGTTTTTTCGGCATAAGTGAGGGACATGAGTACCAACCTAACGCTACAAAAAATCGAAAATCGAATATACGTAGCCCGCGGAAATTCGAAATTCGCGATCTCGACGAAACGCTCATCTTCTGCCTCGAAGCTAAAATAAAATCGCAAAAAAAACCAGGAGCCCCATATGGCCTTTCGCTCACGCCGTCCATTCGCCGAATAAAGCGTTTTCTCATTCGCCTCCACGCTATATCTGACGACGTCGTATTCTGTGGTCCGTCGCTCTCAGCTACTCGCAAAACCACTCTTAACCGGTTGGTGCTCTCGAAGATATTGGAAAATCTTGGACATGCGGGACTACACTATCTCTCTCGTTGAACCTCTTTCGTGTTCCACACATTTGAACGACTGCGTGGCTCAGCAAAATACACTTTCTCGAATCAAGTGTACTCGTGCTTTTCGTGCTTCAAAGCTATAGTGCGAACGAGCGCCGCAATTTTGTAGAGTATGGGAAAAGAAGATTGGAATGCATTTTTTTGTGGATGTGTTTTTTGTTCACATGTATTTCTATGCGATCTGTACATTTGAGCTTCGACGTACGTTTCAGTGTACAGAAGTAACGAGGTAAAATTAATTTTTGTAGAAATTCTTCATCGCTTTTAATATATTATCGAGGGACTATGCGCTATTTCGACGTCGAGTAACTAAAATATAATGTAAACGAATCGACTGCACATCGTATCAACGTTGAACGCTCAATGGAGTATGAAAAAAAAATGTATTCAAATGGAATGCACTTTTTAAGGGTTGTTTTTGTCACACTTTTATTATTATATCTAGGGGCGTGGGGTGGAGGAGAGAAAATTCAATGGCGTGCTCCCTCTGGACCTGTTAACGAGATAGAGTTTTTGCAAAGGGATTCGCCAGAAGGGAGGGGCCCAGAGATTGAACGAGTGGGTACTCTGGGAGAGAACCAGAGAGCGCTCGAATTAACGCTGAAGGGTACGTAACACGAGGAGAGCACGTGCGAGCACTTTGCACCGGATGCACTCTAGCGTGTGCATTCGACGCGCACGCACATACCCTTGAATGTATAATAATGGTCGTAACTTTTTAAAACTCTTCTCCGTCAAGTTATTAATATACATATACACCTGATACATATATGTACATTTTTTTGTTTAATTCAGAAATTAAACTGTTGTGCAAAGGTCGGTATCTGGTAACGAGGGATTATACGAATATAATGAACATGGCGATTTAATTAAAAAATGAAAGCAAACATTGTTATCATTCGAATGAAAAATCATTCAATATCTATTTGTAACTAAATAAATTTTCAATAATTTTCAATAATATTAATATTTATTTTTAAAGTAATCATCATTGTGAATAATAATTTTTTTAACAATGTCCGATGCACTATGAAAGTCCAAACACCTCGTTAAATATTTGAAGAAACAAAAAACGGTAATTCATGGATGACTAGAAAAATCCTGAAGAACAAGGAATATAGGAGTTGAGGCGTAAGAAATGCGAACGAGGAAGACGGGAACATATGAATAAAAGTGGGAACAAGGGATTCACGGAGAATATAATATGGTGATTGTGCAATGTCGAGCACTTTGGGGAAGACCTTGGAGAATATATAAAAGAATTAGGAACTCGAACAAATATTGAATGTGAGTTATCGAAGGAGAGAAATTTGTGCGGAAATTAAGGGGGTAAATAGGGTTAGACGGTTCAAAAAATCGATTTTTTTAATTTCATAAATTGTTAGTAAAACTATTGAAAAATATGTTCTCAAAATTTTAAATGAAAATTCCGACTCGTTCTATTGTTATAAACCATTAAAGTGAGTAGCTCTCCTTCAGACCCCGAGCACGCTACGTGTTTCGAACGCGTTTTTTCTCAAAACGACTTTTTTTTAACTCGCGTACTCGCTACTTTGAAAAGTTTTCAACCAATCGTTTTAAAAATTGGCAGTTACTTTCTTCATAGTATTGCGCTCTATATGAACCTCAAATCGGAATATTATCATTATTTAAAATAATTTTTTTTTTTAAATAAAGTTGTAAAAAATGGCAAAAAATCATGCTTTTCTGTTTTGACCTCTGTAAAAAATTCAATTTTATAATTTTTCCATAAAATTTAGGTTTATATAGAAGAGAGACATATAATAAAAATAAATTCCAACCTCGTTTGGTTTCAGATGAAAATTGCGGCTTTCAGAATGTACGCAAAATGCTGAGTCTTTTTGCTTTTATAGTATATACTTAAATTTTATAGTATACAGGGTGAGGCACTAATTGTTGCCACGTAGAATAACTCCGAAAGTACGATAGTAGTAGAACATTTTTTGAAACAAAAGTTGCATGGGACAACGGGGGCTATCATATGGCGTTAGTTTTTTGTTGCTAGGTGGAGTCGCATCGGAGATTTCAAGGTCAACATTGTTTTTTTAGATAGAATGCTATGTTTTGGTACTTATTTTCTGGTAGCTGTTATCGAGTCGAATCCAATGATGTTTTTGTTTAATTTTTTTTGATTTTTTTTTGTTTAAAAAAATTTTGTTCTCTCTTGCATATCGTGCAAAATTTGACCGTGTATTTACACGGTACATTGTAGGTTCGATGAAAACGCCGTATTTAGTAAATATTTACTATTAACGCACATTTACATTACATTGTATCGCACAATGTATTACATTGTATTGTGTCTTGTACGAGACAACGATAGTAAGAATGGTAAGACCAGTATCATCGCATCAAGCGAGTGTAAATGATGTCGTATTCTTTTGAAGAAGAAACCGAAATGCTTCTAATTTACGGAGAATGTCAGAAAAATTCAGTGAGAGCTAGAGACTTATACGCTGAAAAATATACTGAAAAAATTTTTTAAATAAAAAAAAAATAAAAAATATTCTTTTTTAATATCATTGGATTCGTCTTGATAGCCCATATCAGAAAATAAGTACCAAAACATACCATTCTATCTAAAGAAACAAAGTTGACCTTAAAATCTCCGATGCGACTCCACCTAGCAACAAAAAACTAACGCCATATGATAGCCCCCGTTGTCCCATGCAACTTGTGTTTCAAAAAATTTTTTACTACTATCGTACTTTCGGAGTTATTCTAAGTGGCAACAGTTAGTGCCTCACCCTGTATAGTATATACCAATTTTATAGTATATACTTAAATATATCTATAAAATATTCTCAAAGTTTCAATAAATTATATTAATTTTTTATACTATAAAAAAATTCATGAAAATCATTGAGAAAACGTTGTCCTAACCCTATTTCCCCCCTTGAATTCAATGCGGTTGGCAGAAAAAAAATGACAATTCCCCTTTGTTATTGCGTACGAGAATTTGAGAGTTTTGCAAGAGCAATAGAAAAGGAAATATAGCACATAGGGAGAGACGAATAAGCGAAAAGGGGAATGAGACAAGGAGACAATGAATGCGAATGTAATTTTTAAGGATGAAAACGTTTATGGAAAAGGCTAATTATAAATGACTGAAAAGGTAGAACATATAAAGAAACGTATAAAGGAATAAAGACACCACTATTACTACTACGATGTAATTCATCAAGCTAAAACAGTACATATGTGCATATATATGGATTAGTTATCGTCAGTATTCTAATAGGTCGCTGTATTGTTGTCGTTAACAACATTTCATCCCTCCCCTGTCTCAACCCCCTCTCGGCGAATGAGCCAGAGTCCCAGTCACGTGGATATAGTCGTTTAATTATCGTCGAACGTGGCTCGTCTCTCGCTCGAATTCACCGCTGCATTTTCTATATTTGTATATCTATGTGTATTCAATATATACGGTACCATTTGTACGTGCATTAGAGTACATGGGGAGGGTGAGTCGAAAGCAGTTATAGAGAAGACACGAGAGTGAGCAGAGTACGCGCCTCGTCGAGCGTGACACGAGAGAGGGTTGCAGTTGCAGTCTCTCGTTCTCCCTCGAATCGAGATCCAAGAGTGCACACACCCCGTGAACGTTGAATGCACATCGAGAGAGAGAGAGTTGTGTGTCTTAGAGGTCGGTGAGAGGGGAAGGGGCTTTGCATCGCTGCATACCCTTTCAAAATGGACGAGAGACCCTCGTAACGGAAATCCTCTCTTCGTACACTTTTCCCTTGACGCTCGCTTGTATACCCCACGGTTGTACACGTTTTACACATAAAATGTATATAGAGTACAACCTCGCACCGTGTACTCTATTCGCCATCTCAACACTCGTCAGACGAAACGTCTTGAAACGCTTTTCAATTTTCTTCCCCTCACATCCCGTCTTTACGTGGCTACCCGTTAAATATCCTCTTACTCTTTCGCTACTGGTTTTTCTCGTGCAAAATTCTATAGATTTTTTTTATTATCATTAATTCATCGTGGCCTTTTTTTTCGATTTTTCTAATTTTTCTTTTGATCCTTCTAAGCTTTTACGATTGTTATCTAAGCTTTTAAAAAATTTTTAGTTTAATATTATTTCTACATTTCATTTATCCGTTATCCTAAACTTACGATGAGGTATATTTGAATGGAAGGGCCGAACGAAGAAGCGCTTACCGTGCAACTTTTTGTTGTTGTTGTATTGACAAACTATTTTGCATTTTCTCACAGAATGTTCTTCACAAATTTTCCAATATAAAAAATCTATATTGCATTGCACCTAGAGACACCGAACGCGGACGTAGGGAGTGTGCTTATACGAGGCCCGGCATATTTTCCTTGACTCCCTCCCTCATTCCGCGACTCGAGAATCGAGAGCTTTGGAATTTCCTTTCGCATAGTTCTCCGCATATCCCCCCCCCCCCCCACCGGGCACTTTTCTCACACGTCTGTGTCGCTGTTAAACCTCTTGAGAAGCTCACTCATGGCAAAACGATCGTCTCTGTATATATACTATATACAACGCATATATAGAGCTTTTGCACTAGCAGCGAATAATGCGCGAGTCCTCCAGGAAAATTCCTTTCGTGCTTTCTCGAGCATCGAATTCTTATTTTTCACTATCCACCTCTTTCTCTCTCTCTCTCTCTCTCTCTCTCGCTGCCCAACCCTTATTTCACTTCGCCGAGACGACGACAATGACAAAAGTAGGAAAAAAAAACTTTTCTAAGACCCTTTGTATACGTACTTTTTTACTCGAACGGCCCGAGAATTTACAGCAATTGATGGACAAATATCGTTGCTCGTAACGAGGAAAGCAGCTGGAAAAAATTAATTGAAAGGGGTGAATCGAAGCCAGGCGAGACTCAGGCACGGTGCAGGTATATATCTATATTAGGGCGATTTTTTTTATTCGACTATTTTTTTTTTCAGTCCCCACCCGAAATTTTGTTGGATATGTCGAAAAAGAAATTCCCTGAAAGTTACAGCCCTTAATATTAATTCTAAGTACTTTCCCAAAGCGTGAAAAGACTTTCCATCTAAAATACACGTAAATCGAATTTTTTTATTTTTTTTTATTTCTATAACTCAGCCGCATTTTATGCTATCATATTGTTCTTGGTTTCCATTTACTCAGAATAAAACAATCTAAAAAAGTGCCTTTTGCGGTGAAAGTGTAAATTGTACTAGTGAGTTGGTACGGGTCACTGAAGTTGATTTTTACCCAAAATTCACGTTTTTTTGCTGTATCTCCGAAACAATTAACTTTACGAAAAAAATGGAACCGAAAAATTTGTTGGAAATTTAATTTCCTACAAAAAAGATCCTATCGACCCAATTGCTTAGATTAATATTTCTTGAGATATTGAACTTTAACTTATGAGTAGTATAAAATTTATAGAAAATGAAGTATTAAATAATAAAACAAATAAAAAATAAAAAAAGTCTAATCTAAGCAATTGGGTTAATAGGACCTTTTTTATAGGAAATTAAATTTCTAAACAATTTTTCATTTACATTTTTTTTCATAAAGTTAATTGTTTCGGAGATAACAGCAAAAAAACGAGAATTTTGGGTAAAAATCAACTTCAGTGACCCGTACCAACTCACCAGTACAATTTACACTTTCGCCGCAAAAGGCACTTTTTTAGATTGTTTTATTCTGAGTAAATCGAAATGAAGAACAATATGATAGCATAAAATGCGGCTGAGTTATAGAAATTTGAAAAAAAAAAAAAAAAAAATACGATTTACCTGTTTTTTAGATGGAAAATCTTTTCACGCTAAGGGAAAGTACTTAGAATTAATATTATGGGCTGTAACTTTCAGGGAATTTCTTTTTCGACATATCCAACAAAATTTCGGGTGGGGACTGAAAAAAAAAATAGTCGAAAGAAAAAATCGCCCTAATCTATATAGATACTGAAAGCTCGATATTGAGAAATGGGCGAAAAATGAAAACATAATAACACGTTTTCAAATACTCGTTAAACACTACACTTTCGAATATCCTGAAATAATATAACGCCGTTAATGTAGCGCGTGTGTAATTTCAAAGCACTCCGCATTTAGTGTGGACGTTTCGCTTGTTCACGGTGTGCGACCGTTTTGTACATGGTATAGCCGTTAATGCCATAATGTCTACTGTTGTGTCGTACTTTTTTACGAGAACCTCTCCTTTCCACGAAAGCCCCTAAAATCCACGATTTTTATGATACGCGCCATTGAGTACCCGGAAGCTCCGTATTACGTGGACGACTAAATATAACCTGATGGTGTTCACTGTATATGATTTTCCAAAAAAATGTTACGATGTGATATACATATTTTAAACAAAGAATATTTATTTTATGGCTGAGGATATGGTATTTTTCAGTTTAAGTTTGCAGTTTAACGAGATGCACTGTCCTCGACGACAATAATGATGAAACTTTGGTACCACCTTGTTACCAACGTTTCTCGAGAGCCACAGTGAAAATAAAAATAATAAAAACGAATAAAATGTATAAAGGTGACAAAACGAAACCTCGTAGGACTTTTTTTTTCTTTCGTCAATCAAGTGAAGCAATAACTGACATAAAACTATATATATGTTCGTTTGCTGAGCGAGACTTTGCAAATTCGTAGCGTGACGATTCTACAAAGCGTGGGTAAAGCAAAGCAGCGCGTTGTATATAGAAAACGTTTGCACTGAACTTCCGCATCGTAAAGTATTTTGCTTTCGAAAGTTTTTCGCGCAAAAGGATAAATGAGAGAGGAGATGCGAATGAAAGGACGGAAGGAAGGAAGAAAAAAGACGAAAGACAAGAGAGAGAGAGAGAGAGCGAGTGAGAGGGCGAGGAGTTTGTGACGATGGAAAACATCGCGAGAACTGAAGCGCAAATCTCGAGAATCTGATGCGACCTGTGATCCACTCCTTCGGTTCTACGTTGCTAGAGCTATATTCCCCTATAAAACTTGTATACATCACGGTACGGGAGGTAGAAATTGGATGGTAGAGACACGGCGTTAACCTGTCCTTGTTACTTGTTGTCGACCGGACTCATTCTAGCCGAAAGATATTCTGTGACCTCTTCTCCTTTCCCATCATTATATAGTCGTAGTAAGGTAACATTTTCACGACTTTGAAGATCAAAGAAAAACACCGCTAGCATTTGAGTAGAAACGGAAACGGAACATTGTATATATTTTATACATTTTGTTGACGTACTTCAAAATACAATACAACTGCGATATTTAAGGTAGTAGTCTGGTAACTTAAGCCGATTTTCATGTCTTTTTTGAAGGGCGTTTTTTTGTAGGAAAATAAAAAAGAATCGTTTTGGATATTTAGGATGTTTTTATTTACATATTAAAGATACAAAATAAATTTTGTTGATAAAATTTAATAGTTTATTATTATTATTATTGATCGAAGTTGGCACCTCGAAAAAAAGCGCGTGGGTGGCCCCGGTGATTTTGGCTCTCGATGTTATCTGAAATAAAAAATTCTTGATAATTCTTAATCTATAGACATGTCATTCTGGTCGGCACTACTGAAGTTAAATTTCATGGATAAATAACAAAATTTATTTGCTGAAATAAAAGGACTTTTTTTTCCAAAGTCCGCCATTTTGTTATTTATCCATGAAATTTAGCTTCAGTAGTTCCGACCAGAATGACATGTCTATAGATTAAGAATTATCAAGAATTTTTTATTTCAGATAACATCAAGAGCCAAAATCACCGGGGCCACCCACGCGCTTTTTTTTCGAGGTGCCAACTTCGATTAATAATAATAATCATAATGAACTATTAAATTTTTTCAAACAAAATTTTTTTTGTATCTTTAATATGTAAATAAAAACATCCTAAATATCCAAAACGATTCATTTTTATTTTCCTACAAAAAAACGCCCTCCAAAAAAGACATGAAAATCGTCTTAAGTTACCAGACTACTACCTTAACAATACTTTTATGATCTTGATGATTTATAGAAAGAAAGCGTCAACTATTGGATGTTTTTGCAAGAAAAAACAAACAACGGTTATTGTACCATAAAACTAAAGTATGTTCATCGCGATTACGTTTCAACCCTTCGTTCATCTGTATGGCTATTTTTTTTTTCCTATATCTGCATATCTCTTGTTGATTTAATTTTTGTTTCTGGCTCATATTTTTTTTATGTTCTGACAAGAACATTATACGATCAATTGTTTGTATAATGGAAGAAAAAACGAAGTTTCCCAACGATTTTGCGGGATTTTCGGATGGAAAAAGAAAATAACGAAAGTGGAGTGAACTGCAGAAAGGGAAAGAGTTAAAAATCTTTAGTTTCCCGGATCTGCGAAATGCCCTGGCATACGTTCGCCCGACGAACGTTCTTGGACGTGGAAAAAGGAAGGAAAAAACCGAAAAGGAGAACGGGAGAAAAAGAGAGATAAAGGCCCACGGTCGTTAACCCGTTCGCCCTGAGTCGCTGCATAATGCATAATAATTTCGTGTGGCTCGACGAGAAAGAGCCGCTGCCACGGTGGCCAGATAGTAAGAGGTAGACTGAAGAGAGAGAAAGAGAGAAACGCGAAGTGGAAATGGGAACAGAAGTGCCCTATAGCCACGTAGATACAGCCGAGACGGGGGCAGCGTGAATCTTGCGAACCTTTTATCGCCTCCGGGGAAAGAAATAAGCCCTTGCGCTCACGGATCCTAGACAATTCTTGGCTACGTTTTTCCTCGAATATTCGCGGAAACCACGAGAAGGGAAGCAGGGAGAGCGTATTTTTTATAGCTCAAAGGCCAAAACTGTGCTCATTTTGTAAAATTCATACGTGAATTTTCAATTTTTTCATTCACTATCATGAAAAATTCTAAATATACATTTCTGCAGTAAACATCGCAACGATCTGTCGAGATGAATCCATCATTATTTGGGTTAAATAAATTTTACTTGAAAAAAAAATATATTTCTTCAACTTTTCCTCGTGATTGAATAAATATTTTTATATTATGATTAAGAAGGGAATGAGCATGAGGTTTGAACGAGATGTAGCGTTGGGTATTCATCGCGAAAAAAAAACGCGGCAAAAAAAGAGAGAAAGAATGCGTGTAACGAATGCGAAATAATACATCTATAGTACGCTATGTGTATATGGATCGTTTCTTTTCGTCTGGGGATGGTAATATATATACAGGGTGTCCAAATAACTATTAGCACCTTAGATATCTGCGAAACTATAAGGTTCACAGAAATATTTGCTGAATCAAAATTGCACAGTACGAAGGGGACCATCCAACGATACCAAAGTACTCACCCCCACCCCCACCCCCTGGGCTGGGGGTGGAGCAACTTTGAAATCTTAAATGGGAATCCCCATTTTTTATTGTAGATTCGGATTCCCATACAAAAATACGTAACTTTTGTTGAAATTTTTTTTTTTCGATTCGTGATAGACGGCGCTGTAATCGCAAAAAATCCCCGAAAGTATAGAAAGGCGATAATACTTAGAGTTTCGGTAGTAAATAAAATTACTACGTTTATAGTAAGTGTTCGAAATGACAACCATCAATATCAATGCAATATTGGATTCTTTTTTCGATTGATTGACTTGCAAGTTTTACAGCGTCAGAACTTATTGATGCACAGGCTGTAATAATTCTTTCCATTCGTTCCCATGCAATTCTTGGTGAAGACTAATATGGAACGGGTGAAATTTGTGACGGTGCAAAATGCGATGTACGCTAGTCCTGCCAATGCCAGATTGGATAAAGTGTACAAAGTTAAAGCAGTCGTCTGGTCTAGAGCGAGATTTTTCACGTCATTTATAATGTGCAATAACGTTTAAACCGTTGAAGTTGTCTTGATGAAAATGTACACATGCATTTATTGATCCTTAGAGAATACTTGTACATTAAAAAAAAAAATATTTTAAATATTTTCATGTAGTTTTTTGCCCTGTCGCAAGATAGTGCACCGAAATCGGCGCCCACTCTGGACGATGCATCTGAAATCTGATGCATTGTATGCATCTGAAAAAAAAAATATATATATATATATTCTCAATCTGTATGAGTATTCTGAGCACTGGTAGCAGAATTGGTACTTAAAAAAATTTTTTGACAAATTGCGGCCTGTTGAACTTTCATTAATGATATTTCAATGTATGAAATAACATTAATGAAAGTTCAACAGGCCGCCATTTTGTCAAAACATTTTTTTAAGTACCAATTCTGCTACCAGTGCTCAGAATACTCATACAGATTGAGAATATATATATATTTTTTTTTCAGATGCATACAACATCGTTGAACTTTCATTAATGATATTTCAATGTATGAAATATCATTAATGAAAGTTCAACAGGCAGCCATTTTGTCAAAACATTTTTTTAAGTACCAATCCTGCTACCAGTGCTCAGAATACTCATACAGATTAAGAATATATATATATTTTTTTTTTCAGATGCATACAACATCGTTGAACTTTCATTAATGATATTTCAATGTATGAAATATCATTAATGAAAGTTCAACAGGCCGCCATTTTGTCAACAAATTTTTTTAAGTACCAATTCTGCTACCAGTGCTCAGAATACTTATACAGATTGAGAATATATATATATTTTATTTTCCAGATGCATACAACATCGTTGAACTTTCATTAATGATATTTCAATGTATGAAATATCATTAATGAAAGTTCAACAGGCCGCCATTTTGTCAAAAAATTTTTTTAAGTACCAATTCTGCTACCAGTGCTCAGAATACTCATACAGATTGAGAATATATATATATATATTTTTTTAGATGCATACAACATCGTCCAGAGTGGGCGCCGATTTCGGTGCACCATGTTGCAACAAGGCAAAAAACTACATGAAAATATTTTAAATAATTTTTTTTTTTATGTACAAATATTCTCTAAGGATCAATAAATGCGCGTGTAAATTTTCATCAAGACAACTTCAACGGTTTAAACGTTATTGCACATTAGAAATGACGTCAAAAATCTCGCTCTAGACCAGACGACTGCCTTAAGATAAAGTGTACAAAGAAGTACCAACTACACTTGACGACATGCAACAAAGAATTATTACAGCCTGTGCATCAGTAAGTTCTGACGCTGTAAAACTTGCAAGTCAATCAATCGAAAAAAGAATCCAATATTGCATTGATACCGATGGTCGTCATTTCGAACACTTACTACAAACGTAGTAATTTTATTTACAACCGAAACTGTAAGCAGTATCGCCTTTCTGTACTATCGGGGATTTTCTGCGATTACAGCGCCATCTATCACGAATCGAAAAAAAATTTGGAACAAAAGTTACGTATATTTTTATGGGGAATCCGAATCTACAATAAAAAATGGGTGTTCCCATTTAAGATTTCAAATTTGCCCCACCCCCAGCCCAGGGGGTGGGCGTGGGGGTGAGTACTTTGGTATCATTGGATGGCCCCCTTCGTACTGTGCAATTTTGATTCAGCAAATATTTCTGTGAACCTTAAAGTTTCGCAGATATCTAAGGTGCTAATAGTTATTGGGGACACCCTGTATAGCTTTCGCGGGTATGTTATTTCTGAAGGTAGTGCTGGGAGGGTGATACGCCGGGCTTTCGAGGCAAAGGGGATGACTGGTCTGAATAGTGCGGGAGGAATTTCGTGCACTTTTATATGGGAAAAATAAAGGGTGATGGGATGTTTGGCCGTGTCAGAAAGAGAGAGAGAGAGAGAAGGTGGGGTTGAAAGTGCCAACTGAGCGCGTTGGGAACTCTCGTCTTATCGGCCTTTGCACCCTCTGACGTGGACACTGCGGGCTCGCGAAAGACAGAGAGAAAGAGAGAATGGCTTGAGGGTGGATCCAGCGCGAAAGAAAGGTATCTCTGGGCAATGGGGAGAATGTGAACAGAACCAGTCAGGGTAGTGAAAAAACTCAGTCAGGCATTGCGGGATAAAACGACAAAGAGGAAACGCAAGAGAGTATGAGATGTGGTAATACTTCGAAGGGTGGGCTATATGTATGTAAAAAATATATATATAGGAAAAAACAACGAACTGATCATTAAAACAAAAAATAATTCTCAACTACAAAAGACGCTTAATGTAAATATTTCATCGGTTACACACGATGAGAATGTTTCCGTACAATTTCGTCGTAATTAAAATTTAACAAAGCAACAATTTAATTAAAGGAACATCGCTATATCGATTTCATCACGGTTCTCTGCTGCTACGACATTATATATTTTCATTTCGTTCGCCAATATGTACTTTTAGTTATACAGGCTTTATTAAATATTTCGAATGAACTTGGTAGCACAAATTGAATAATATTTGCGCGGCGAAATTATTTCAATAACGCGAAATTCTTGATGCGTGATGGACGCATTAAACCGGAAGCGTGATAAAAGCCACGGTTTTCCGGGCAGGAACCGAAGCACACGCCGAAACATTTACGACGCGTCGTTATGAATCTTACTCTCGCACATGTATATATGTGTGTATGTTTGTGCATACATACATATATGTATGTAATGAAAGACCGTCATCTAGAAATGGTCTCGAGCCACCAAGCTGCAAAACGGCCATGGCCGGTCGAGTTTCTCGTTTAAACTCTCTCTCTCGGATAAACGGCGATAGTTAGCGGCACGAGCTTTCGTGACGAGGGTCGAACTTGACCCCCGTTCGCCAACGCTCGGGCTCTAGAGACCGCGAGAATTCTGGTCCGCGCACACGTTTATCTCGCAAATAGCCTCGGTTGACCCGATCAATTCCCCCGCGGCCCTTATCTCTCATTCACGTTTCGTCGATCGTTGTAAATCACCGATGATCGCAATGATTTTCATGATTCGGCATTTTGTTCCGGAATTTGTACGCATACTGATAAGCTATTTTGTGTGACATTGTGGGGCGAGCCAAAATTGCGGATAATGCGGTTCGATTCAATCGGCACGTTTGCGGGATTCAATTATAATTTAATTCAACGGAACAAAAACAATTGTGCATGTACATCCAGGTTATTTTTTCGCCTTGGCTCATTGTTAAGAGACAATTGTTAGTAATTGCAGGTAATTTTTTGCTTGTTTAACAGCTTTATGATAGAAATTTAACACTTTTGATTAATAGTATGTACAGTTTAAACTCGATACGTGTTGGTTTGTATTTCTATCAGCCGAACGTAACCCTCCAGCCACATTAGCAATAAAGATAAACGCGTAATCTTCCATTCAATTACGTCTTTTTAATCTTAAAATATTTAACCTCATAATTACAGGAGTATTATTCCTTTTTACTGACTGAATAATCCACAACAATGTTCTTCAAGTAAATTTTTTGCTTTCCAAAATTCAGAAATTTACGATCAAGTTTATTTAATAAATTTCGTTCTTAAAAATGGTGTTTGGTATTAAAACTTCACCTAGGGATTGAAAAATTAACTCTATGCGGCATATATACTCTCTAAAACCCTTACTAGACATCAAACGGAACTGGACACATCTTGTTAATCTATAACTGCGTAAGTTTTCCAACGATGTAAAGGCCTATAGGGAACACAAAAGCGGCTTTAAGGAGGGAAATAGGGTTAGGACAGCGTTTTCTTAATGATTTCATGAATTTTTTTATAGTATAAAAAATGAATATAATTTATTGAAACTTTGAGAATATTTTATACATACATTTAAGTATATACTATAAAATATTAGCGACCCCATATTGCAGGTCACAATCCGACTCAGCATTTTGCGTACATTCTGGAAGCCGCAATTTTCATCTGAAATCAAACGAGGTTGGAATTTACTTTTATTATATGTCTCTCTTCTATATGAACCTAAATGCTATCAAAAAAATAGAAAATTGAATTTTTTACAGGGGTCAAAACAAAAAAGCATGATTTTTTGCCGTTTTTTACAACTTTATTTGCAAAAAAAAAATTATTTTAAATAATGTAAATATTCCGATTTTAGGTTCATATAGAGCGCAATACTGTGAAGAAAGTAACTGCCAATTTTCAAAATGATTGGCTTAAAACGTTTCAAACTAACGTGTACGCAAGTTAAAAAAAGTCGTTTTCAGAAAAACGCGTTTGAAAAAATAGTACCAAGAAAAACAAGCAATATGGGGTCGCTAATATTTTATAGTATATACTTAAATATATGTATACAAATTGTATAGTATATACTTAAATATATGTGTAAAATATTCTCAAAGTTTCAATAAGCTATATTCAATTTTTATACTATAAAAAAATTCATGAAAATTATTGAGAAAACGCTGTCCTAACCCTGTTTCCCCCTGCAATGGCTTATAACAACAGAACGAGTCCGAATTTTCATTTAAAATTTTGGGAACATATTTTTCAATAGTTTTACTAACAATTTATGAAATTTAAAAAAAATCGATTTTTTGAACCGTCTAACCCTATTTCCCCCTTAACAAGACCGCTGATCTGCATATACCATTGTCCAACCAACTCTCCTCCAGAGCTCTGTTGTTTTATACCATATTCCACACACACATGCTCAACGTTGGATCATTATTTATAGTAACGATTTAACTGAAAGAGATTATTCTTCTGGCATATTGTACGAAATTGATAATAATAAGTACATTGAGCTTTGTAGTGTTGTTAAGCGTCCATAATATCATATATGCAATGAAGAGTACAAAAAATATAAATATTTCGATAAATTGATATTTACACGGGATTTCATCCCGCTCCGTATATATAAATGATTGATACTACGCTGTTGAATGAGTAATGACGATCGTCGAATGTAATGCTTTTACTGCGGATTCACTTGAATTCAAAGAGATTTACGTAACGAATTTATTAGTATTACGTATAGATATACATTGATGACTGATGCAATTGGAGGCTCGTGTACAGTCTGCCAAGCTTATGCAAATAAATCGCGTCGTACAGCAATATCATACAATTTCAATTTGGTATGAATATAATGATAAACACACGAGCGATGGTAAAAGAGAAAGAACAAAAATATCGTTAACGTTAAGCTTCAACCATTTTCCACGTACGTTCTCGGTATTATTGGAGATTTGAATCCACGGTTGCACGTTTCTATGAACGTGCTTTTTGGATTTAAAAAAAAATCCTTTTTTGGTGCTGCATCAACAAAAGATCAAAGCAATCCACATTTGTTCAGTAGCAAACGAATTGTTCGTTGAAACATTTTATCCTCCATATCTTTCGCCGTGCACACAAGGACCGACGCGTCGAAATGTGATGGTTTCAAAAAGCATGTGAAAACATTGAAAAAGCGAACAAAATAAGCTATTCGTTGAAGTTTTAACCAGAGGGTTAAAGAGTATGAAGTCGTTTTAAGCAAGATGAAGACGCGAACTACCAATAATAAATAAATATATATATATATATATATATATATATATATATATATAAGCTCACGTCGACTTTTCAGACGTTGCAATGAATGGCTCGCGGCTCAGACTTCCGTTTGGCCCACGTCGTTGTGTGCACGTTTGAGGGATTGCTCGGTATCACGCGATTACCTCCGGCCACTATTATACTCACTTTCACTATTTTCTATCCGTTATATTTCGCCTAACGGTGGTAAATATTATGCCATGTGCAACCCTTATTCTTCCTTAGAACACTCTTATTCTTTGTTCGACCCCTTGAGCAGCGTAAAACATTGAGCGCACACCGCCAATCACGACATAAGGACGTTCTCTTCTCGCCCTCGGGTACACATAGGCTAATTTCACAGGAGCATATCGGCTGTGTATGAGGGTTCGATATTGTTATAGTAATAGGTAATAGCTATAGCCTGCCGTCCGAGAAGATCTAAAAGATAATTCTTCTACGTTCAAGACTTTGATAAAACGTCAAAGTTCTAAGTCATAAGTCACATAACGCACGCGAGTCATGTAATCCCAACGAGAAAGAATTCTTATGGCTCATAAACATTTGCTTTCTAAAAGAACAACAAAAAATTTACGAAATAATTAATAACGAACAAATGCAATTGTAACTTTTACAAATGTCGAATATTTTGACGTTTTTATATCTTTTTTTTCTCAAAGCCATATACGAATGTATCCTCTTTCACTTATGTACCAATTTACTAATGTCACGACACATATATGTATGTAGCCGCAAAACTTTACTCATTTCAATAGACAAAATACTGGTAAAATTAACTACAATATTTGATGTATTATGGAAAAGTGAGAGAAACTTTATTTCTGTAAGGTCTCTAAATTCTTGTTTCATGACGCATGAATATTCTTTTGAACGGAACAAATCCTAATAGTTTATATTCACAATAATGTGTCTCGGTTATCAAACAAATCACTCGTTACAACAAACAAGTTATTCTGTTCGATTAATCTCGTTGACCAGTTACGATCGTCGAGCAATGCCGTTGAAGGAAATATGATTATGATTTAAGATCACTCTGCATTACAATCTTGGACGAAATGAGAACTGTTTGTATCAACGATTCGGCAAATGCAGTGCAAACTAAATTTGTTTGAAACAATCGAATCATTTTCACAATATCGGTGTGCCAATACAATTCGCGGTTAGTTCGAACTAACCATTCGTTCCATATGTCAGAACATAAAAGCATGACATTAACCAATTATGTTCCTTCCAAATGCATAACTTAGTTGTGTATTCCCAAACAGATTTGATTCGCAAATATCATAAAATCAGAATGGCAAAATATCGGATCATCTCATCGACTTAAAATCATTCATCAAATTCACCTAAGCTGATATCGTTTCGGACGAATGTAGAATATACCATAATTCATCAGCATAAACGATTATGCCAAATAAATATTTTGTAAAATACTGGTCGGTTAATATTACAGATATGCTCAAGATTACAAACATATTTTCATGTTTCGATGAACGAAATATTTAATTAACGGCGGAGTAGGGTTTTAAAGGCAAAAAAAAAGCATATTTTTATGATTTTTTTGCGGCGACATGAGTAATATAATTTTATTAAATAGAATTTCATATTATTGTACAACTATTGAAGTATCTCAGAAAAAATTTTCAATGAAAAATATTGATAAATAAGCCGGTGACGTTGAATCTCCAGAGGCGCCTTGAAAAAAAGTGGTTTTGCGGTGAACATTATAACTCGTTACCGGATCATCTGAAACAAAAAAATTGATATGCATTATAAAGGTGATGTATTTCTCGAGGTAATCAGGAAGAGTTTTTTTTTTTTTTTTTTCCATTTTTTGCAGCACTTGGAAGTGAAAAACGCAATTTTAGCTAAAAAAATCGCGCTCAATTTGTTATTACAAAATTGAAAAAATTGAAAAAAAAAAAACTCTTCCTGATTACCTGTTGATTTATGTGAAGAAGTAATGTTTAAATTTTCAAAAGGATCGGTTCAGTAGATTTTGAGTTCTAATGTTCACAAACTTCAAAAATGACGTTTTCGGGAAAATCGATTTAAAGTTTCAGGTATCAGGTAAATCAGGTATCACGGCCGGTCTTTTGAAACGCTGTAACTCCGTTAATTTTACTCCGATTGAATTAAAATTTATACACAATATTCTCGACATATTGTTCATTCAGAAAAAAAATAAGAAAAAAAATGCAAAAAAATAATATAAAAACCCTACCCCCCCCCCCCTCCCCAAATGATGCAAACCAAACGGTACAACCAAATCTTTGACTATAGAGTCAACTAAATGGATCAGTCAAATTGTATTTCTCAACCAAAGTAGCAGATTTGGTTCATTGTGCTGTCGCTTAGTTGAATTGAAAGTAAAATGATTAGTCTGACCATATTTCCAACCAACTAAATGTATTAATTTGCAAGAACTGAATTTTTTTCTCAGTGTACTTTATGGAAGAGCGTGTCATTGGCGTTTTGCAGATTATAACCCGCCAGAGCGGTAAAGGATTTAATTTTTCCATGCAATCATTTCGAATCGTTCTCTATCCGAGCGGGCGGCTGAATGTGAACTTTGCGATGATTAAAAAAAAAAAATCAATCATCGAAATCACGACGAATAAACGATAACGAATGTGAGAGGTCGAAAAATCTGACGCGGTATGAGATACGACCCACTGTGTAGTTCTCGTTGAAACGAAATGTGGCGAAAGCTCGGTCGTCGATCCCGATGTGATTCGTTGGGTCATACCCTCCGGTCACGAACAACCAACTGCGCTCGTATACGGGAAGCGGCCCCGACGGTTTGTCTCTGGTCCAAAATGTAACGCCAAGCGGTGCGAGAGAGAGAGAGAGAGAGAAAGAAAGATATATATCTTTCTCCCTCACTCTCTCTCTCTCTCTCTGCCGGGAGCAAAAAGCAGAAACGACTATTATTGGATTTCGGTTTGCGAACGAAAATTAGGAACGCACGAGTCCACCGAATAAATATCATGCCAATTCGGTTAGCTAGCGTGGATTCCGCCAATGGCAGAACGAGGTGGAGAAAGAAGGGGCGGGAGGGGTTAGTCAACTAATCGAAATCGCAGTCGTTACGAATAATGGAAAGTACGCTCGTTTCCACTCATTCGCCCTCGTGGCTACATTCCATTTCTCTCTCTTTCTCTCTCTCTTTTTTTACTTTTTTTATTCTCTCTCGATCAACGCTGCTTCGTGTGATTCTCAGTTTTTGTTCCAATTGTTCCTGGCAATTTGTTTTATCACCTACTCCCTCTCTCTCTCTCTCTCTCTTTGTATCCCCTTCGTTTATCTCATGAAATTCACCAGTTTTATGTGATCTGTTGTTTTTATTTAACGTCACGTAGATATCACTGAAAACAAACGATATAAGTATATCAAATGTTTTGCTTCTTTGGAAGCATTGTTTTATGAAAAATATGCCCCCTCTGTGATATTCATGACGGAGTAATAAAAATAGAGAAAATTGTTGGAGTTAATCCGAACGCTAACAGCGGATTTTTTTTTTAAAGTACCCGACTACGAAACGTTTCCCCCGTCACTTAATATATATATAATATATACGTAGCGCATATATCTAGTAGATATATTTTATCTATCCAGAAACGTGCGAGCCCCACTTCAGTTTAGCCTGGGGCTGATAAGGTATAAAGGGAGGAGGGGTTGAAAAGCGATGGGGCGCCTCGAACGATAACGATAACATCGATAATCCGGGAGCACACTGCTCTCATCCGCGCATTAGCCTGCGTTTACAACGGTTCTCTCTCCGTGGCGAAACGCGAGCGGAGAACCGACAAGCAGAGAGTGAGAGAGAGTGAAAGAGAGAGATCCTCTCATCGCCGAGCGCCCTCCGTGTCGTACGTATAGTTCACCAAACCCGACGATATTAAATTATCACTATGAAAACAAAGAGAGGGTAGAATACCACCCAGCCCTGGTACCTTTATAACCCAACTTGTGGTTATGAAAGCGCGCAAGATCTCCCTTCATATTACAGTAGAGAAGAATGGCCGCATTTCATTCTTCGGCGGGGTTACGAGATAGAGACGAAGAGAGATGAAATAAAATGGACAGAAAGAAAAACGGGGAATGAGAATTTGTCTTGGGTTTCCGGCAAGTTGCGCCAATAAAAGAGCTTTCAGTTACTCTCTTTCTCGTCCTCTCCCGTTCTAGATCTCGGTCTTAAACCACAGAGAATACTTTCTTACGCTGAAAGCGTTTCTCGGTCTAAACGAAATTATTACGTGGGAGTAAAAGGCACTGAAAAGTCGCCGATGTTAATATTTTCATCACGAAATATTGTATTCTTATTATTATTGTACGTATACAGATATAGACCCGAGATTCGTGAACCAATATCACGGCCAATACAATATGGGAGAGAATATATAGCGATGATTTTTTAATGCTGGCTTATAAATTTTTCTCACGTACTTACATATCTACAGATATATTCTCTCTACCCCCGTGTCACTTGATCGGAAAATCGTTCGTGATATCTTGTTGTACCCCGTTAGATAAAATCGATTTCGATAACCATTCGGCAAGCCTGAAAGTATAGACCGGATACATATGAAATTGTCCTGCTTCGGGCTTTGGTCGTTCACGGAAGAGCCAATCGTCGTAGATTCGGTCGCTGAAACTAATTCTATAGACTCGTAGTTCTCGAAACCCACGTACACGACCCAGTTCGCGATCTCATTCGATATATATATATTTACTTAATACATATATCGACTGGTAAGAAACAAATGGACGCGAGTTACGTTATAGTTTGTACGTTAAACTGTCTGGATTACGTCCTTTTATTTGCTAGCAGCCGCAATGTATAGTTTATACCTTAAAAATTCAAGAGACGAACTCTTGCCCACAATTCGTCGCTTCACCTCACACACACACACACATACACACACTATTTTTCATCGTTCACGTTGAATTTCGTTCTTCCGCTCGTGTTTCCTCGATCGCACCCGACGGCTCTATTCTAGCCTCGTTAACCGGAAGAAAAAAGTTGATAAAAAAAAGAACACAACGATTGAAACCGATACGTGTATCGACCGAGGGCAATGTGGAGTGATATATAGGCACGTATGTGGTAAAAGAGAGAGTACACGGTTGAGAGGAAGCCAGGGAAACCTTGGAAAAGCTTTCCAGACGGTGTTACTACTGTTTCGCTATATGTATACCGTGACCATCACCACTACCGATACTTGAGCTCTGCTCGCGATCCCTGGAAAGGGTTACGCTCTGCGATGTTCAATTTTCATGGTTACCACCGAACATGCGAGGTTTCTCTCCATTAAACACCGAACCCGGTATACACGCGGAGAAAACCAGAGAGAAACAAACCAAGGCGTAAGAGTGCAGGAGCTAGAAGAGGATATCCTCGTTGTGTGGTCACTCGAGCCACCGTAACGAGGTGACCGGGTCTCACGTTAATACCCTTTTAAATTAAACTACATGCTGGCCATGACCACGCGAGAGGAAGCATCCCCTGGTTCATTCTTCTACCTCGGGGAGAGAAAATGAAGTGTCAATTTCTTTCAGCAACGCCGTTAGTTCAAGAGAAAGAAACACGTATCGACGTAAACAGCAAGAGTGCATTGTTAATTGATGTTTTTTTTTTAGGTTTTTTTGTGTTCAACAGTGAATTACCACTTTGATAGAAAGTCTTCATCGTTTTAGCCAGTGGCGATAAAAAAACAGTTGGAATTGAATCTCAGATATATTCTCTGAAGCTTTCATGGTAATTTTATTTTTTTCCCTCGCTTTTGTGTGATTAACGTTTATAGAGAATAAACATTATGTTTATCTTGATTTTTGGATTCATCTGTATGAAATTTCAGTTACACTAAATGGCACATGAACTCCTCGACTCTTCAAGCTCGAGGATTAAGGGGGGAAATAGGGTTAGGACAGCGTTTTCTCAATGATTTTCATGAATTTTTTTATAGTATAAAAAATGAATATAATTTATTGAAACTTTGAGAATATTTTATACATATATTTAAGTATATACTATAAAATTTTTGAAGAATTTCCTTGAAAAACACCGAAGATATTAGCGACCCCATATTGCAGGTCACAATCAGACTTATCATTTTGCGTACATTCTGGAAGCCGCAATTTTCATCTGAAATCAAACGAGGTTGGAATTTACTTTTATTATATGTTTCTCTTCTATATGAACCTAAATGCTATGAAAAAAATAGAAAATTGAATTTTTTACAGGGGTCAAAACAAAAAAAGCACGATTTTTTGCCATTTTTTACAACTTTATTTGCAATAAAAAAATATTTTGAATAATGAAAATATTCCGATTTTAGGTTTATATAGAGCGCAATACTATGAAGAAAGTAGCTACCAATTTTAAAAACGATTGGTTGAAAAGTTTTCAAACTAGCGTGTACGGAAGTTCAAAAAAAGTCGTTTTCAGAAAAACGCGTTCGAAAAAATAGTACCGAGAAAAACAAAGTCAAGGAAGCCATAAATTTTTTCGGTGTTTTTCAAGGAAATTCTTCAAAAATTTTATAGTATATACTTAAATATATGTATAAAATATTCTCAAAGTTTCAATAAATTATATTCCATTTTTATACTATAAAAAAATTCATGAAAATCATTGAGAAAACGCTGCCCCCCCCTCCCTATTCCCTAGGGGGGTAACCCTATTTCCTCCCTTATTTTTCATTTAAAATTTTGAGAACATATTTTTCAATAGTTTTACTAACAATTTTAAAATAAAAAAAAAATCGATTTGTTGAACCGTCTAACCCCCCCGAGGATTAAGTCACATTACGAAACTCTCGTAATCAGTTACTCGCCTGGCCATTCATATCTCACAAATATTTTTTATCATTTTTTTTTCAAAACAATACACACGTTTACAAAGGGACGCAAGATATTGTGCAATTTTTCGTTTTTACCAATTTCGCTCCACGTGTCTCGTCGTTGAAAATGGAAGAAAAAAAGCTCGGGAATATATTCATCGAGTGGGGAAAACATGAGAAGATTTCGAGAAAGTTTTATGACCATCGAAGAGTAGGGCACCGCATATATCCATTGAATTTCGATCGACGATAGTTTATGTCTGTCTCCGTCTCTCTCACTCACACTATCCGTCGTAGTTTGCCGTTCTCGATGAATTGTACGAGGGATCAGTTGGCTTGCAATATGCATGCTTCTGCGGTGGCTGTATAGCGTTTGGCCTTCGATTGATAGAGAGGGAGGTAAGGAAGTTTATGTGTGCCTTCGTGTTTATCGGGTATATGAACTCTGGGTCGCTGAGGGAGAGCGGAGAACCTGCGGGGCTTCTTCAACTTCCGACGAAGAGCAAGCATCCGGTTTGCTGACCATCACCACTCGTCTATATAGGGAGTGAGGAAAAGAGAATGACGTAGACCAAGAGTTTGTGGCAAGTCGAGGTAGCACATTGCCCTCCTAGATATTTCATGTATACAGTCATATACACGACGATGACGACATATTGTCCGGAGAACCGAGGAAGAAAAAGGAAGATATGCCACTGGGTATGCCACGGGGCCATACACGATGCATTCGAGCGTGTTTCTCGCTATACATAGCGAGCCCTCGTCGCAGCAGCCACAACTCAAACTCCCGTAGGCAAATAACCGTGTTGCTTGTGACATCGAGAGGATATCGTGCACAGCCACTCCGAGCTCTGGACAACCGCCACTTCCTCAACAATATTTTGTGTTTCTCGTTTGAATATATAGTTTGAATGTATACCACGCTCAAAAACAAACGACATAACGAACAAGTTGAATAATGAAATACGCAAATTTGTTGTACAATCATGTTACAATCGAGCGGATAAAAACATTCACGCCAATGAACATCGATGTAAAACTTTTGTTTCTATGTAAAAATGACATTGGTCGTTATGTGGGGAGAACGACGAAGCGAAAGAAAACTTTTGTCAACAACCTAACGGTTGATATATATTCGATGGGGCAGAAGCGGGGAAAAAAGGAGTAAAACGAATGAGAGAATAAGAACTCGAGAAAGTTGAGGGAAACATTGGGATATACTTCGACATATAGTCCACCATTCGCCCGTTTTCTCTCTCTCTCTCTCTCTATTTCTCTCTCTCTCTCTCTCTCTCTCTCTCTCTCTCTCTCTCTCTCTCTCTCTCTCTCTCTTGCTGCACCTTTCGAATTTGCATTGCAAAAAAGCTACAGCCAGCAGTATAAACCCACTCGGGCTGTTCGTACTTTTCATCCTCCTTGCGTTTTATTCACGCAATAGGTTTGCTTCTCACGGGAAAGTGACTGGTGCTATGTAACAACAACAACAACAAAAAGAAAAAGAGTACGCTCGAGGGAAGAATGGTTGTTTGTAAACAAGGCTTCACGCCAGTTGTGTATTTCTTTTTTGTTTTTCATTCCCGACTATTTCCCTGGAACAACGAGAAATCGCGGTGCAATCCCGTAACGAAAAGAGTTTGTCATGCGACAAAAAAAAAATCGAAGAGACCGATAACTAAAGGTATATTATATATGTTTGACATCAATGTATAGGCGATTGTACGTAACCGTAAACCATGTACGAGACTCGATGAAACGCGAATACAAGAGTGCCTCGAGGCAGAGATTACGAGGTCTGTTAAAAAAGTATCGCGAATTTTGAATTTCCGCGGGCTACGTATATTCGATTTTCGATTTTTTTGTGGCGTTAGGTTGGTACTCATGTCCCTCACTTATGCTGAAAAAATCGGCCATTTTGAATGTTTAGTTAATTGTTGACAGCTGTTTTGGTTAGACGTGTTTTGGCTTGTCTTCGATTTTTGCCTATTTCAAAAAAGCAGAATCCATTGCGATTATTGAGCTTTGGTTTTCACGTGCATAACCATAAACCCATGATTCGTCATCAGTTATGACCCTCTGGAGCAAATTTGGGTCGTCGCGGACCGAGTCCAACAGCTCCTTAGCGATGTTAACGCGACACTGTTTTTGTTCGAAATTGAGCAATTTTGGTACGAATTTCGCGGCGACCCGTCTCATGCCCAAATCATTGGTAAAAATCGAATAGCACGAGCCAATCGATATGTTTAGTTCCTCAGCAACTTCTCTAACGGTGATTCGACGATTGGCCAATATTATTTTCTTCGCTTCATCAATGTTTTCGTCTGTTGTTGATGTGCTCGGGCGTCCGGAACGCATTTCGTTGTTCGCATCTTCTCGGCCCTCTGAGAACATTTTGTACCACCGATAAACGTTACTTTGGTCCCAGGTAGCATCACCATATGCTACAGTCAACATTCGGAATGCGTCCGCGCACTTAATTTTGTTTTTCACACAAAATTTGACACAGATTCTTTGATCCATTTTTTGGAATAGGCAAAAATCGAAGACAAGCCAAAACACGTCTGACCAAAACAGCTGTCAACGATTAACTAAACATTAAAAATGGCCGATTTTTTCAGCATAAGTGAGGGACATGAGTACCAATCTAACGCCACAAAAAAATCGAAAATCAAATATACGTAGCCTGCGGAAATTCAAAATTCGCGATACTTTTTGAACAGACCTCGTATATGCAGGGAGAACAGTTCGAGCGGAAGTGATGCCTGAATAAGATATATACCACCATTTTTTTTTCTTCAAATGGCAACGAGAAATAAACCCTCGCCGGAAATCAAGCTATCCTTAAATTTTTTATCTACTAAGCTCTTTTGAAATAGACTAACGCGATACATAATTGATCGTCATGTTACCACACATCAGCATATGTATGCGAAAATCGATCTGGAAGTGAAGAAGATTTCGTCGCGACAATATAACAAAAATATACGTTCCATATATTTTTCAATTCGCAGTGCAGTATGCATAACATCGTATAATATTTTCGATATGCAATAATTCGAGTGGAAAATAATTTTAAAACCATTTCTAACAAATCATTCATTAAGAGTAAAAGTAATATTAATATTCGTTATGAAAGAGTAATTATTCTTAATTATATCGTCATAAGATTTCTCTCAATATTTGTTTATTCATGTTCATCTATATGTGATGCCAATGACCATAAATATATATCACTGTCTATATACGGAAGCTCTTTAGACCTTTATACACGATAGAACGAACATTATCGCAAAAAGGGGTCATGAAACGTTAACTCCTGCTAACGCTCTCTCGTTCTCGCCCCCCTCTCTACTTTGACCCGAAAGCTCCTGTTAAGATTGCGAAACTTTAGCGTGAGACTCTCCTCGGCCGCTCTCTCCTTACATCCGAAACTCAAACCCTCCGTCGTCTTCCCATTGCTTACAACCCCATTTCTCGAATATATCGTAAAATTAAATTGCACAGGTTAACACACGAGTGAGGGGAAAACAGTTGGCGACTCTTAAATACCCTTTTCAAGTTTTTCACCTAATGCCCTCCGTTAATCAGCTACGATTAGGACCACCATTTCAATGAAAAGGTAGATTAACAAAAGATAACGGAAAACTATTGCTCGACTATTCTGAAGAAAAAAAAATGAGTATTAGATCAATTTCAAATAATTCTCGCATGAGAGCCAAAATTGTAGTTCCTTTTTTTCATTTTTTTTTTTAAATGAGTTGTCACGCACTGTAGATTAACAATAATTTTCAATGAATCTTTTATTCGTTTTGTTACATTTAAGTTAATGAACCGGGCGACAAGATAAAAAAAACATAGGGCTTTTTCTCTATGTCATAGTTTTCGGATGGCTCCTCGCTCACTGTCAGACGATGGCAATTAATCACATTCTTTCTTTGCAATAATTATGTCCTTTTTTGTAGACATCTAAAAAACATGTGGGTCAAGCTACTGTCTCGTATAATATAGAGTGTACAGAATGCAACTCTTAAAGTTTACGTTCGTGCCGCGGCAATATCTTTTTAAAGCTAGAACGCTTTCTCTTTTACGTCAGAGAAAGAGAGAGAGAGAGAGAGAGCAGTTTCAAGCAAGGAGGAGAGTAGCCCTCGAGAAGAAAGAGTGAGCTTTCGCGTACCTTACGTTATACATATATGTATGTTTCCCATTGGTTGTTATGCTCGCACTGCCATGCTGGTGCTTTTCCCCCGTTAAATGCTTCATTTCTCTCGTTTCTCGTTTCGTGAGTATAATGCGAGAGGAAAAGCTAAGCAGACCGTATAGATACTATACGGTTATATGACACGAAAAGTAAAAGAGAAAAATGTCATGCTCCTTCGCGAAAGCTACTTCACCGGCATGTTGTCCATTCCGTAAGGAGTGAAGCTGTTTTATGCCGAGGGAATTTCGATTCTTTCATGTCGATTGATTCGCGGTGTTATTATGAAAGAAAAAAAAAATGTAAAAAAGCAAAGTTTAAAAATGCGGTTCAATCCGTACAGAAATTTGTTAGGGAATTCCGGTTTCCAGCAAAACCCCGATCGTGGTTTGTTAAGGTAGTAGTCTGGTAATTTAAGCCGATTTTCATGGCTTTTTTGGAGGGCGTTTTTTTCTAGGAAAATAAAAATGAATCGTTTTGGATATTTAGGATGTTTTTATTTACATATTAAAGATACAAAAAAAATTTTGTTTGAAAAAATTTAACAGTTTATTATTATTATTATTGAACGAAGTTGTCACCTCAAAAAAAAGCGCGTGGGCGGCCCTGGTGATTTTGGCTCTTGATGTTATCTGAAATCAAAAATTCTTTATAATTCTTAATCTATAGATATGTCATTCTGGTCGGAATTACTGAAGTTAAATTTCATGGATAAATAACAAAATGGCGGACTTTGGAAAAAAAAGTCCTTTTATTTTAGCAAAGAAGGGGTTGTAAAATTTAACTTCAGTAGTTCCGACCAGAATGACATGTCTATAGATTAAGAATTATCAAGAATTTTTTATTTCAGATAACATCAAGAGCCAAAATCACCGGGGCCACCCACGCGATTTTTTTTCGAAGTGCCAACTTCGACCAATAATAATAATAATAATAAACTATTAAATTTTTTCAAAAAATTTTTTTTTTGTATCTTTAATATGTAAATAAAAACATCCTAAATATCCAAAACGATTCATTTTTATTTTCCTACAAAAAAACGCCCTTCAAAAAAGACATGAAAATCGGCTTAAGTTACCAGACTACTACCTCAAGGATGCCCTAAAAAAGGGAGTTCCTGCTGGATCCCTGACGGGTTCCAAGCTGTTTACTGAAGCGGTCTTTCATTCACATTTCCGATAAAGTCTCCATTCTTCTTTGTCCTCCGTTCATTTTCCACACGTTTTCTCCCCCGTACTTTTCCCCTCTTTCTCCTTGAGTTAGGCGAAACGTTCAGTCTCAGGCAACAGTGCCTCCCCCCTAAAAATAACGATTACGAAATCGAAAAGTTTTTGAGACACGACCCTTCATCAGAACGACGAGTACCGTAGCTATGGTCCCTAATGATTTACGAAACACCGATAAATACTCCGTATGAAATTATAAGGGCAATATATAATTCACCAGAGCAAATACAATATATCCTACGAACGCTAATTTCGTTTCGAATTCCATAATCCATCGGTTTTGAAGAATTACAATGGTTTCATACAGTAGTTTGAGTCGTGGAGGTGGGGGGTACAGCGAGAATGATTTATATAGCAAAGAAAGGGGGCATAGGGGAGAAAAAGAAGGTGGCAAAAAAAACAGACAAAGTTTGCAGACACAGTCTGATCTCGGCTCGACCTTAATTCAGTAGCGAGTTCTCGCGAGAGTCGTTTACACTCCTGCAGCAACGAGTATCGGTATATAGAGAAACGGTTGGCTGCGAATGGCCGCAGACCCGAGTATTTCAGTCTATTATAGTATATGTATATAGCCTTCCACTCTCTTTGCCTCTTTCACTGTTAGACACTTCACTAGCCCGCTGAGCCTCTCCCCTCCCTCTTCTCTCTTTTCTATTCCCAACCTCTTCCCGCAAGTTTGATCCTTTACCGCACACGACAGAATGCATTTCCATACATTTAACCCCACTCCCTTCGTCTGACCATCCTCAACAGAAGGGCCCGAAAGCCGAGAATTTCAGCGGGTTATAAATTGCATGCTCTTTTACGTCCGGGCAAAAGGAGCGCTCTTTCGAGAAAGCTTACGATACCCACCCCGTAGAGACATTCCGGAGGCGGAAAAGAAAGCTAAGAGGGAGAATTGTCCGTGGAAGTTCTATTTGGACTTTTGCGAATAAATACAGAAACGATAGAGGTAATGCGACCTCGTCAACCTAACGAGACGTACAATTTTCGAGGTAATGTGGTTATCAAATTGGCATATTTATATACCTTATTTTTCAACAACACCTGATTCCCACCGCGAATGTCTACTTATATTATCATCGCTTCGCTGGAGCTTGAAAGATTGTGAGGAGCTAATGAGCCTTGAAGTATTGGAAATAAACAGGCAGGGAAATTAGCTACTCAAACCTTGACGCGCAGTCCATCAAAAATTTACAATCACTTCTTTGGATGTGAACTTTATAGTTAAAATCATAATGATAAAAGTAGCATAGCAGCGCGAACGATAAAAGTAGCGTTAGATCGCACAAGACAAAAATAGGCATTCCATCGGATTTTTGTAAAATTATGATTATTGCGGAAATTCTGCATGAAGGTAAAGTAAAGTAAGTGGGGCGGGTGTTCTTATAACTTTCATTTTAGTTAATTGGGCGACAAGTACCACGTTTTTTCATCATTTTTTCAATCGATCAAAAATGTCGGGAATAAAATCGATAAATTTTGTGAGAAATTCTCGATAAATGAGCCCCTTATTTGATAGCGAACATAATTCATTTGAGTCGAAACAGAATTTATTTTTATTATAAAATATTCGTTGGTTTGTTTCATAGATGTAACATTATTCAAATAAACATTATTCAAAGAAAATTGATATGCGTGTAAGAGGATTACATTGCAAAATTAATTTACAGTACACAAAGAGTGATTTATCGTAAACTCTGTGTTCTGCTTGTCAGATGAAATAATTAATGTTGGCCTGAGAATCCTAAGAATTGCTTCGTGCACAAAATCGTGTGTATTGCTTACGAATTCACATATTCGTGATCGCGAAAACGGCACTCCCAATGAATCATATATATAGGAGAGAACGATAGATATATTAGATAGCGATGGGAACGCGCAGTGAAGCCGGATTTACAACCCCTGGCGGGCCAGTGGCGCGCGGCATAATAAGACAATTTGTAGCTGGGCGACGAGCAAAGGAGAAGTGCTCCTATTGCTACGACCTCCCTCTAATATAAGACCCCGAGGCGTACATATAGACCCCCGAGTCTTCCGCTTTCGCTAAAGTCCGGGCTATTAAACTGAAGTTTGTCTCGGGCTCTCTGTCTCTCTCTCTCTCTCTGTAGAGGTTCACCGGAAGTCGTACCTCTTCGGTATTTCTGACTTCTCTCTCCTACTCGAAGTTGCATCTATATCTAGTATATATATACCTATCAATGGCTAGCAGACAAACCGGCGTAACAAACACGTTTTGTCATGTCAAGCTACGTAAGTTAAGTCCTTTGTTTATTACCCCGCGATATATGCATCATATATACTGTACGAGTGTAATATACATATATCCAGTTCGAGAACAAGCACGAGACACAGGTATACGTTAGGTTTGACCTAATGGTATAACGCTCTAGTCCCAAACTTGGGAAAACTCGGATTAATCAATATCCAAGAGCGATTAACAATCCGATTATCCATTTTACCCAGTTCCTGAAGTTATATTCGACTCTCTCGGGACGATGTAACTTTGGTAGATTGGGTTATTACCAACAATAACTCATGAAACTAATGTAATACGAGTATCCGAGATGAATTTAAAAAGCGCGAAAAGTTTTATCGTGTATTTTTCAAAACCATGTCATATTTACCATCGAAATGTAAGCTCCGTTAAATAAATGCTCTCAGATAGGAGGGAGTGAAATATATATTAACGTTCCTTCGTGGATTCGCTGAAGTGAGCAAAAAAAAAAAACTCATCCCCTTGCAACCCCCGCGCGCGCGTCAAAACTTGATTCCGTTGGTGTTGCGGTTCAAACTACGGTGTCTGAGGCCAGCTACGAATGATCACTGGAGAATTTGCTCGATGCGAGAGACAGAGAGAGAGAGAGAAGGAGAATAACCACCCTAGAGAAACTCTCCATTGTCCGGTCGGCTGTCCCCCGTCCATTATCAAATTTCTCAGGCACCGGAACCGCAAATCGTCTGGAAAGCTTTCGAAACTCAATCGCGAGTCCACAAGGATACACACACACACACACACACATATGATCTCGAAATCGCCACAGTTACACGGTCGAGATTTTACTCACTCCGAACTTTGCGGTTTGTAGAAATTCGTGTGAAATATAGGAACGAGGGTATCAGCTCGTGATTTCGATAAAAGTATCTTCGATGAAATTCAAGCTCGAATGAACTGTTACAATACTATAATATTTTTTCCCCCCTGTAGAAGGAAAACGATATTAAATTCATTCTTTATGGAGAATAATAGTTCGATGGAATTTATCTTCAATCAAACCTTGACCCTAATCGTTTGTACATTGTCTGTTGCAGCCTTCGTGGATGAGGAGCCGAGAGTACTGGGACGATAGCTTTGAGGCACGCTACGTCGAGCTCCGCAAGGATCCTACGAGGCCACCGCTGAAGGCAAGTTAAAAAAAATTCAATCTACATAAACGCTACATAATCGATGAGGATTGATGTCAATGAAATAACTATTTTTCACACAATTCTACTCTCTCGCTATTAAATAATGTTAACGAATTTTCTCAAAATTTACTGGATTCATAATCATATCAAAAAATTGAACTTAGTACTCTCGGTGACTCGGTAGAATTTTTCAATTTCAAATTTTTAAATGTATTTCCCAAACATCTATAATGATATCCTGCCGTATTTCTTCTTTATTCCAATTTTTTACTCGCAACTACAAGAAAATGTAAAAAAGCTCATCACGAATATAGCTATAGCAGTGAAATGTCGAGAGATGCGAAAAACAAGAATTTGTGAGTTGCGACTCGCTGTGGGTGAAATTCGAAAGTACGGTAACCGAGAACGCGCGCGCACCATACCCGTCGTTATTTTCCTTTTGATTGTATGAGTGTGACCGCAGCCGTGCTAAAGTTCGGCTACGCGATAAAGTCAGTTCTCCCCGAGACATCCGATTCCGTGTGGTATATAAAGTGTACAGGAAACACTGAAAACTCTATAACCAAGAATAACGAGGAAAACCCGATGTGTAACCGGGAGAGAACGCCATCGTGAGGGGCTTCGGCGAAGCGAGAGAAGCGTCGAGGTGGAAGGAGATACATAATGGGAAGCAAGGAAGCTAGGGGTCGTTAATCGACGATGATAAATCACGATGCTCATTTGTTTCTTTCATTGAATTCCGTTTCTTCAGAGATATTCTACGCGAGTCCGTTGGAAAGACCGCGCTTCGCAGTATAACGATATTAAGTAGTAAAGGTACAGTTTGGTCAGACGTGCGAAATTTTGTTTTCATACGTTTATTAGAGGAAAAATTGCCAAAATTCTCGTTGAACATTTAACAAACATTTAAGATGATGTCATTTTGTATAAAATATAAAAGATTATTTGCAAATAAATGGACAATCAAGTGTCATCTTAAGGGGGGAAATAGGGTTAGGACAGCGTTTTCTCAATGATTTTCATGAATTTTTTTATAGTTTAAAAAATGAATATAATTTATTGAAACTTTGAGAATATTTTATACATATATTTAAGTATATACTATAAAATTTTTGAAGGATTTCCTTGAAAAACACCGAAGATATTAGCCGACCCCATATTGCAGGTCACAATCAGACTCAGCATTTTGCGTACATTCTGGAAGCCGCAATTTTCATCTGAAATCTAACGAGGTTGGAATTTACTTTTATTACATGTCTCTCTTCTATATGAACCTAAATACTATCAAAAAAATGGAAAATTGAATTTTTTACAGGGGTCAAAACAAAAAAGCATGGTTTTTTGCCATTTTTTACAGCTTTATTTGCGAAAAAAAAATAATTATAATAAAGATAATATTCCGATTTTAGGTTCATATAGAGCGCAATACTATGAAGAAAGTAACTGCCAATTTTCAAAACGATTGGTTGAAAACTTTTCAAACTAGCATGTACGCAAGTTTAAAAAAAGTCGTTTTCAGAAAAACGCGTTTGAAAAAATAGTACCAAGAAAAACAAAGTCAAGGCAGTCATAAATTTTCTTCGGTGTTTTTCAAGGAAATTCTTCAAAAATTTTATAGTATATACTTAAATATATGTATAAAATATTCTCGAAGTTTCAATAAATTATATTCATTTTTTGTACTATAAAAAAATTCATGAAAATTATTGAGAAAACGCTGTCCTAACCCTATTTCCCGCCTTAATGGCTTATAACAATAGAACGAGTCGGAATTTTCATTTAAAATTTTGGGAAGATATTTTTCAATAGTTTTTCTAACAATTTATGAAATAAATTTGACCGCGCGGTCGGTGTTCGGCTCTGGCGATCATCCAAGTTCAGCAGTTATGGCCACGGTCACTATTTGGATAGGTGACCGCTTACCCGTGCACTGGCTGGTGCGCCGACTGTTGAGCGGGAGGCAGTTTTATTGAGTTTCTGATGTAGTAAATACCACTGAAACTCAGTCTAAGCAAAGTCGTCAGTATCGACACAGGTTTTCCGCAGTTTCCCTGTATCCATGGCATATGCGATACAGTGTAGCTAAGATGTCTGTGGGCGCAATGAAAGTTATGCTGACTTACCGAAGTGCTGGTAGGGAGTGATAGGGAGAAAAATGGAGAAAAGAACGGGCAATAGTCACACGTACAAACGCGAAAGGGTATACGTTAGAGCGAAGAAAAAAATGAATTGAAAAGTGACTAATTAAGTTTAGAAATGAAGTTTATACATCAAAATTAATTTCGATCAATAGCTTTACGATTTCTGCGGGTTTAATTTTATACTAAAGTCAAGAGAGAAAGAGAGAGAGGGAATAAGATATAGAAAAGTCGAGGAGAGCATAGTTATGAATCGTTTCCAGCACAATTTGTCTTCTCCGGCCGCCCCCACTTCTGCTTTCTCTCTCTTTATCACCCTCTCACTCTCTTTCTCTCTCTTCGTCTTTCTGAACAAAATTGCTGTGCAAGTTTTCCCGCGCCAGAGCAGCCGCGTGAAATTAATCAACGCTTTCTCTCCCGCGCGGCAGAGATTGTCTGCTCCCGTTATATAAGTTTACCGTGAAGTGTAAAATATTAGTAGTGGCAACAACTGGTTTGCTCTGTGCTATCCTCTCCGGACGCTACCTTTCGGGGTTCAACTTTTGTTCGAGCGCAGTGTGTGCGTGCATTTATATTTACGTTATATCTCGTAACGTTTACCGTGATCTGGATAACATGGACAAGGGGGAAAAAATCGAAATTTGAATTACGCAGATGTGAGCAAATGTGTCTCTTTAAAGTAGTAGTCTGGTAACTTAAGCCGATTTTCATGTCTCTTGTGGAGGGCGTTTTTTTTGTAGGAAAATAAAAATGAATCGTTTTGGATATTTAGGATGTTTTTATTTACATATTAAAGATACAAAAAAAATTTTTTTTGAAAAAATTTAATAGTTTATTATTATTATTATTATTGATCGAAGTTGGCACCTCGAAAAAAAAGCGCGTGAGTGGCCCCGGTGATTTTGGCTCTTGATGTTATCTAAAATCAAAAATTCTTGATAATTCTATAGACATGTCATTCTGGTCGGAACTACTGAAGTTAAATTTCATGGATAAATAACAAAATGGCGGACTTTGGAAAAAAACGTCCAGAGAGACATGTTTATAGATTAAGAATTATCAAGAATTTTTTATTTCAGATAACATCAAGAGCCAAAATCACCGGGGCCACCCACGCGCTTTTTTTCGAGATGCCAACTTCGATCAATAATAATAATAATAATAATAAACTATTAAATTTTTTCAAACATTTTTTTTTCGTATCTTTAATATGTAAATAAAAACATCCTAAATATCCAAAACGATTCATTTTTATTTTCCTACAAAAAAACGCCCTCCAAAAAAGACATGAAAATCGGCTTAAGTTACCAGACTACTACCTTAATAAATCTCTTAAATCTCCCGACAGAGGGAACGTTCAAATATCAACAATAATATTATTACCATTATGTTTGAACTATTACAATAAAAATGTATAAACTGTGAACTATCACCGGTTTCAGGACTTATTGTTTTTCTTTTTGTACTCCGACTGAGTCCAATCGTATTGGATCAGGCTGGTTAGCGAAATCGCCCGGAGCGATCTTGAATATTCGTGGTAAATCACTTACGCGATGCGAAAAACGAGAGAATAAGGGTTGTCGAGTAGGAGCGGGAGCGAGCAAAGAGTTTCGTGAGAGAGGGCAAAGCCGAGGAAACCTCGTTTCACGAACGACGTTGCTCTGCCCGCCCCTCGTAATTCCCGGGTGGTTGCAGAAGTCCCAGTGCGCTCTCTCCCTTCTCTTTCTACGTTCCCGTTCCTGCAACCTACGTAACTACACACACACATACACACATTTATATATATATGTATAGATAAACTATCGCAGCAGCTCGACGTTACCACTGCAGAGAGCGGTGCAGCAGCCGCACGGTAGAAAATTTACGAGGGTTAGTCGCGGGTCGCAATCTCTCTCTCTCTCTCTCTCTCTGTCTGTCTCTTTCTTTCTCTCTCTCTCTCTCTCTCTCTCTCTCTCTCTCTCTCTCTCTCTCTTGTGCTCCTCGTAAAAAGACCGTGAGTTAGTGCCGAGGTGAAGGTATCCTAAATCGCAGCTTTCCCTTTCCTCTCTCTCTCTATCTTACCGCAAACGAAGCTGACGAGGCGACCATGACAACATTCAAATGCATATTCATGCAAAAAGCCTCGCGAAATATAACTCTCGCCCGGATATTTGTATCTAAGAAAATATCTCTGTTTCTCTCGCATCGCAAAGCCTGATGAGTATGACTCCTCTTTTTATCACCCATTCCTTTGAACACCAAATTTCTCCGCTCTATATTACATCCCGTAGCTTTCGTAACGTTTGCTATATTTTTTTTAATCTTTTCATTCGACGGTGGAAAGGTCGTCGTGGTTTTATGATAAATTTTTTTTCACGACTTTCGAACTTGATGGTCGGTGAAGAAAGTACAGGGAGAAGCAAAATTGAGTCCAGAGAGAGAGAGAGAGAGAGAGAGAGAGAGAGAGAGAGAGAGAGAGAGAGAGAGAGAGAGAGAGAGAGAGAGAAAGAGGAGGAGGGAGCCTGGTGGCATTCGTGAAAACTTGGAAAACCTGGAGGTCAGTCCCCGAGCAAGAGAGAGTGAGAGAGAGAGCAGGATGAGGGTAAAAGCCTCGACAATTTCCCACGTACTCCTTTCATTCGCCGCGAGCGAATCGCCTTTCGCGTCATGAGTCAGCGGATATTCGGAGCGTGTCTCCATTTCCTTCGCTCTCCCTCGCTCACCCTCTCTCACTCTTTCTTCGATCTCTCCTTTTCCATCTCTTTCGCCTCTACTTATACCTACCTACTCAGAGCTCTCTTCACTATAACTCTGCTGTGCGCTCTCTTTCCAATTCTTGTTTCGTCGTTTTCGGTTTCGTCCTAGTCGAGCTCCCGCGGGATAAAACAGACGGCTTGTATAACCGATAAGCTACTGAAAGAGCTCGAAGGCTTATCTAAATCAAATCCTGATCCTTCTTGGTGGTACCTCCCCTTCACCCACTCGTCGTGTACGGATCATCTTGTGCGCGAAAAAGTTTCGGAGCTTTTCCAGTCTCTCCGGCATATTTTTTTTTCTCTCGTACGCACGCCGATGATAATTGCTCGAGTCATTAATCATGACGGTAAGCTACGTTCAGATCGAAGAAATATCCTCGCGAGATTAAATCCTGTACCACCCATAAACGTTTGCCAGACGTTAAAAACGAACCAAATAACAAAAATCAAAAGCAACTAAGTTTTATCGGTTTTGTTCCCCAGTTTCAAGCAAATACCTACATTTCTGCCCTTCAAAATAACCATTCATCTTCGATATCTTTTTTAGTATCGAATTAACGATTTTTTTTTAAAGGTTACACGATACTTTTATACCTCGTAGTGGTAAAGAAAAGTGTATTTTCGTCGAACGTCTACATCAATTTGTTGTTCACAATAATTTATTTATTCGTGGATCTCGGATTAGGATAAATTATTGTAGACTTTCGACAAAGCTTACAGATATGTTTTTCATCGTGTACCGGCCACTAAAGGATCGAGAGTTTGCGTTAAAAAATTTTTTTTCACATACGTACAACTTATTGGTACGCCGTAATTTTGCAGTCCGCCCGTACATAGTCTGCATGCAAACACGTCCTAGCTAAAAAGCTCTGGTGGTTAAAGTATACGTATATAGTGTCCGGCTAGTTCAACAATGCTCTCGCTCATGGTGGTCCATTGTCGTGTAAAGAGGGTTGTAGTACCTGTGCTGTGTGTGCTCTCGGATTACAATGGTCTAGCAGGTTGGATGCGCTGACGTATTTCGAAACATACATCCGGATACAATGGACAGCCGTGAGTGCGATCGCAAATTTAGAAGCCCGCGTCATGTACGAAGGGGATGCGACCGTGCGTATCTCTCGTCTCTCGCCGCGAAGTCTCTCCGCGCCAGTTTGTTCCCGCCTCGGACTACAAGCGCGGAAGAACGTGTCTGGAATTTTTCACAATAGACAAAATGGCACCAACGATGTGGACGATATATTTTCTCTGAAAATTTGTGAAAATTCTGTAATTGGTAAAATTTATAATATTTATAACGCACTAAACATTGCGAAATTATTTATATACCAGGAGGTACAATTTTTCATCCCTTACGTTTGTTTCACCAGGAGATAGAGTTTTTCATCCGTTATATGTGTTAAGCTCCTGGTTATCCGCGGTCTCCCTCACATGGTCGTCGCGGCTAAATATGTATATGTATAGTTGAGTAGGCAGCAGCCCCTTGGCTAATGTACGACCGAGATTCCCGAGCGAGTAATTTTTCATAGTAATATTACACCACCCCTTTTACACCTGGGGCTTTGCCGAGAGCTCATTGCCGACAACGACGTCGATGTCGTGGCTGTTTTACCTTGTTAACAAAAATTGGAGTACATTGAAGTGTTTATGCCTGCCGTAACGAAATTTCGTAAAAAAAACGACGACGATAGTTGGAGCAAATCGGTGATGAGCATTTCCTGGAATAGCCTTTCTTTTAATCTTTTATTCCATTGAATAAAAGACGTATTAAAAGGAAATTATGAAGAATGCGATGACAATTCATCCCAAGAGGATTTTCAATATGAATTTAACGGATGAGAGACAATATTTATGAGAATCGATCATATATAAGAATGAAAGAACGAAGAAAAATAGAAGATGAACATCCATCGGCGAGAATGAGACTCGTCTACCTCCCATCTCATTCCTTCGTGGTTTTATTATTTAACTTTTTTTTTATCTTTTATTTTCTTCTTCCGATCTTCATTAATGGATGGGTATCAATTAATCCGGTATGAGTCTCGTGGCCGATCATATGGACGGTAAACAGCGAGATAGATCTTCAGAGAGAGAGAGAGAGAGCAGTGCAGTAAACATAGTCTGTCTATATATCTGTATACACATATACTCGAACAATATAATGAAAATGAAAGAAAATGGAAAATAGTTAAGGGGAATACAATGCTTTTGCTGCACTAAACGATTTCACCATTCATCAGATATATTGATATATAGACAATAAATCTTTTTATTTTAATTATACTTGGCATCGAGATGCTGCCGAGTCGCTTGATAATAATTCTTATCGAAGGTCTCTTATCGAAGCAAACGAGAAAACGGAGGCAAACAGAAAGTGCTGCAGTGTCCTGATAATTTTTTCAACTTCCTGAAAATTCTATTTTTACTTGCTACTCAAATATAGCATTTGTTTGAAATATATGGTTCTTCATACGAGGGGGGTTTTTAACATTGGAAGGATCGTTTGCAGAGGTGCGTTGTGGTCAAAGGAGAATACTTTGAACGTGTTCAAAATTTGGTGTAAAAATATTCAAAAATAAAGAAATTATGACGAAATTCCCGTTTTTTTTGGGTCCTCTCTCGTATGTTCGTTTTGTCAATTTACCTGACAGACGTCTTGTACGTTATTATCTCGTACAGTGTAGAATATTTTTCTCTTTCTTTCTCATACTCGCTTTATACGAGGTCCGTTCAAAAACTATCGCGAATTTTGAATTTCCGCGGGCTACGTATATTCGATTTTCGATTTTTTTGTGGCGTTAGGTTGGTAGTCATGTCCCTCACTTATGCTAAAAAAATCGGCCATTTTGAATTTATAGTTAATTGTTGACAGCTGTTTTGGTTAGACGTGTTTTGGCTTGTCCTCGATTTTTGCCTATTCCAAAAAAGCAGCTTCCATTGCAATGATTGAGCTTTGGTTTTCACGGCATAACCATAAACCCATGATTCGTCACCAGTTATGGCCCTCTGGAGCAAATTTGGGTCGTCGCGGACCGAGTCCAACAGCTCCTTAGCAATGTTAATGCGACACTGTTTTTGTTCGAAATTGAGCAATTTTGGCACGAATTTCGCGGTGAGCCGTCTCATGCCCCAATCATTGGTAAAAATCGAATAGCACGAGCCAATCGATATGTTTAGTTCCTCAGCAACTTCTCTAACGGTGATTCGACGGTTGGCCAATATTATTTTCTTCACTTCATCAATGTTTTCGTCTGTTGTTGATGTGCTCGGGCGTCCGGAACGCATTTCGTTGTTCGCATCTTCTTGGCCCTCTGAAAACATTTTGTACCACCGATAAACGTTGCTTTGGTCCAAGGTAGTTTTGCCATATGCCACAGTCAACATTCGGAATGCGTCCGCGCACGTAATTCTGTTTTTCACACAAAATTTGATACAGATTCTTTGATACATTTTTTGGAATAGGCAAAAATCGAAGACAAGCCATAACACGTCTAACCAAAACAGCTGTCAACAATTAACTAAACATATAAAAGGCCGATTTTTTCAGCATAAGTGAGGGGCATGAGTACCAACCTTACGCCACAAAAAAATCGAAAATCGAATATACGTAGCCCGCGGCAACTCAAAATTCGCGATACTTTTTGAACAGATCTCGTATGTCCCATCAGTTTTATTATACCCACTGTCAGAGTTTCTCCTACACAGAATAATCGATAGAATTTTATGTATGTTTTTTTTATTATGCAATTTAAAATCCCAGGATGAAATGTGAGAGTTCAATATTTATGATCCTGGTCGGAACAGAAACCGTTCCAGCGGACTTTTCATTTGCTTCGGGAAATCTGGAGAGAATCAGAGAAAAATACGTTACAACGAGATAAGAGAAAAATCGGGAGATATGCACCAAGAATATTTATAATGTTTTAGAGGAAGCTGAGTTCTGCACTGTATATATATATAATACATATATTTTTTCTTTTCTCGTCCGGTCGAGATGACTCGCGACGAGCACATCTCGTTGCGCCCCATCCCGAATGTCGTCTTGCTCTGGAGAGCAATGTCTCGCGAACACTCGAGTGTGTGCCTTTCGCCTGGAGCACACTATGGTGCGCACTCGTGAGACTAATTCCAAGATGTGTTCGACTATATGTATGTACCACCGCCTTCCGCGAGTCCCGCAGCACCCGCTCGAGAAACTCATTCCCGGCGGGCCTAATAATTTCAAGATGCTACTGTGCTGCTCTGTGCTTGATTTTTTTTTTTTCGTCTAACCGTCAAGAAGACACAGCAGTACAGAAAATGCACTCTCCACACGTCCATCTTCTTCGTAACACGAGAGACAATTCTGAACAATTCTAGAACTGCAATGATTAATTGTAACGTAAATGTTTCATCAGTTAACGGATCGGTAACTTTGCGCCCAATGCGGCGAGGTATTGTCGAATAATCCGAATTTTAATTCATCATCATAGAAATTTTTATCTGACAAAATCATAAAGAATTTGTACAACAAAGACTCGAAAAAAGGTTACTCGAATTGATTTCTTTTACACATACGAATTCTCAAAAATATTAATATATCTATTGTAAATGAGTACAACTACAATTAGCGTTCAGGATTTAGTTGTTAAATTAATTCGGAATTATATGCCTCGTGCCCGTTCTGATTGCGAAGCGAGTACGCGTTGTGCAACAGACTTCCAAGTGTATCGTAATTCGTGAGTTTAGTTCTAAGCCAAGTGGACGGCGAAGTTAGAGCGTAGATATCACGAGAAGGAGGGACAGGAGAAACGGGGGTTAGAAGTTGCGAGAGGGGTTTGAACAAGAAAGTCCCGTTGCGGAGAATAAGAGAGAAAGAGTGAAAGGGAGTTATGATAGAGAGAGAAACATCTTCTCTGTACCTGTGCGTCTGTGTGTGTGTTTGTGTGTGAAGCCGGATGGCCCGAATTTACCAAGTGACTTTATACACAAGGAGTAGGAGGTTTGTTGAGAGAATGCTGCGTTCGTGCAAAAGGGTCGCTGTATTAAAGGGTTTCCACGGCCGAAGAGGCTGTGTGTCTCATGCATAGCAATAAGCCGTCGTTGAAGATCGTTTGTGCGCCTCGTCGTTGTGCCCGTCATTGTCACTATACCGGCAAGCAGGAGGTCCGTGTGTCGCCAACTTTGCCTCGGCTTATTAGGGCCGCGACGTCGTTCTCGCCGGTTCCGCTGTTCCGTCCCCTTTCTTGTAATTAACGTTGCAGAGAAGAGAAACCCTCGACCTCTCACCCCTGTTCGTTCCCGTCTTGGATCGTCTTAAGCCTCTCTCAGTCTCTTTAAGTGTTTACACTGATGAATTCATAAACAAATGAGTGTTCACGTTCTTACTCTGAATTTTCGATAAAGTCGACTCTATTAGAGGTTATACATTCGACGCTATTCGCAACTTGATATATCACGTCTTTAACGAAAATTCATTGTGCAATGAAATCCAACTGTTTGGTTAATGGAACGTAATCGATTTTCATATAATTTTTATCTATTTTTTGGATTTGTTTTTGTTTTCAGGTGATTCTCATGCCTCATAGCCACACAGATCCGGGATGGCTAAAGACATTCGAGCAATATTTTCACAGTTCGACCAGGGGTATACTTAACAACATGGTTACAAAGCTTCAACAATGGCCGAACATGACTTTTATCTGGAGCGAAGTTTCGTTTCTGTCATTGTGGTGGGAGAGGTAAGGATTTGTGATTTCGTTTTTATTTTTTTATATAGAATTTCAAATGTTTACAAACTAAACGCATTTATTTATACAGCAGTATGGCGAAACATTGGAATTAACTATTTGTCTATTTAAGTTGAGGAACCAAATGAAAAATGTTGCTCGGTTCACTCGCAGTTTTATATAAAGAACAAGATGAGCCGCGACTCATCGTGATCGAAACATCATTATGGATTTTTATTTTTGTAAAACTGCACGTTGAAATGCTCTGTGGGTAACTGTAAAAATCTTTTAAAATTTTTTACTATATTAAAGTACTGTTCCTCTGTCTTGATCCACCACCATTGTTATTACTTGCGTTATTAACCATTACATAAATAATATTTCGAAACTTTTCGCAAATTTTCTTATCAATTTTTCTTTATTACTCGATCGACGTTACTGTAGACGCCGAGCCCTCCTTAGTCGTACTTCACGGACTATTTTTAAGAAAATGTCTCATAAAAGCTGATCTTGAATTTCTGACTACCCTCTCGGTGTATTGTAAGCTTAGTGCAAGCGTCGATCGCTATTAATACAAACTCCTCACAATCCCCAGAGGCTGTAAATCTCACCGTAGCGAGAGAGAGAGATGGAGAGAGTTTTGCGCGCACGTCTGACTATTACTCACCTTATCCACTAGCTCGCCCTACTGCAATCTCGCTGCATCGAACGTTAAAACGATTCCTCGTCTGACTATTATTGACCCTAACCACTAGTCCAATCTTATATCTACACGCTGTGTTCCCCGTACCGAGAAAAAAAAAACAAAAAAAACACAAAAAGATATTTCACACTCACCGACTTTAACGTCAGACTATGTGATAAAGCCGGTATTACACGGTGTGCGATATTGCAAGGGCCTCGGGCTACGAAAATTTTATCACGAACAAAATATTCGCGTTCGCACGTTCTTGTATCGCGAGCAAGGGGCGGCGGCGCAGGGCGGGGGGTGGGGCGGGGGGGTGGTAAGTTTTACGCCTATATATCTCGTCTCACTGTCCCCGAGGGCAGGATCGTATATAGCGAAAAGGAAGGGCAGAGAGAAAAAAAAAACGTGGCAAACGGGTTGAACGGGAGTCGCGATGGGGGAGAGAACTGCTAGAGACGAGAAGAAGGAAACGAACGATCGTTCGCCCTCTCTTCGACGGTGGACGTATCGCGGAAGGGATTGTCGTAAAACGGGCCATTAAGGGAGCTCGCGGGCAAAGTATGAGCGTTAGCTTACCGGCTTCCATCCAGATAGTAACATACATTTATATATTTATACGTATATAATGCATATAAGCATATCTACAACAAAGCGTGTACATATATCTATATATATAACAAGTGTATACTTTGCCTGGAAAATAGAGGCAGCGAGTTTTAGGAAACGAAAGAGCAGAGTATCGAGAGGGACGAGGCTCGAGACGAATGAAAAAGCGGCGACGAAGAAGACCGGAAGAGCTCTCACTGACTATACGGCGGAACAAAAGAGTTCCCGGGTGCGGTAAAAAAAAAAAAAAGAAGTAACCGCGCAGGATGCAGTCCTCGACGATTCGCGTGCTCGCGGCTTTTACACTCTACTATCTCGATTCTTATCATATACATCATTCTTTCCATTTTACTTCTCGTATGCCTCTACTTTCTCTACTATCTCTCTCCCTCTCTCCCTCTCCGTATTTCTCTCGTTCTCTCGTTATGTTTCTATCTCTAACGCTCTCGACATCGGGCTACCACACTCATTATCGTTAAGGGAGCACGAGAGGTAAAATAAAAATAATGTTATACGCTTGTTACAGCGCTCATCCAACCAAGAAAATGGTCGTTAAGAGGCTCGTCAAAGAGGGTCGTCTCGAAATGACTACCGGTGGTTGGGTGATGACCGACGAGGCCAGCTCTCACATCTACGCCATGCTCGATCAACTCATTGAGGGTGAGTGTTTCATATCGACGACGTATCTTTTTTTTTTTGTTTCCTTTTCTCTTTTATCGAGAATATCGACAACCGTTCATTATACAGCGGTATATACATAATAGGCCATATTAAAAAATGAATAATATATACATTTTTATAATTATGTACTCGTATTTATAATGTCAATTATAATATCTATATATGGTCGATATGTATGGTAGGCATGTAACTACTATGTGAATATCGACGCTGCTTACGAAAACTAGCATGTTTCAGATTTCTTACGAAAACAAGCACGCTTGATATCTGCGCGAAAACTAGCATGTTTCGGCTCTTGCCACGAAAACTAGCACATTTCGATATTCGCCGCGAAAACTAGCATGTTTCGGCTTTTACCACGAAAGCTACCAGGTTTCGACTTTCACCGCGAAATTCAGCACGTTTCAGTATCACTGGAAGTGTTTCTTATTTTTCACTCCACGTTTTTTTTAACATCCTTTTTTACTCCAAATTGAGGAAATATTTATGCTTGTCATTTTATACTGTTATATTTTTTGTTTGAATTTATTTCATACATATTTTACCGTTTGAATTTTGGTCTGCTAGACTTATCATAAGATGGCAAACGGCAAATGCCTCGTCATTTTGGAGTAAAAAATCCATGGTAAAAAAAAATAGAGAAAAGAAAATCGAAAACAACTGCAGTGTATGCAAAGTTAACAATGTCAGTTTTTTTCCCTCTTGCTACTTCGTCCAAGACCTAACATTTCTCGAGAAATCTCAATCGATTGTTTTGAAGATTTTGACAACTGTACTGTATACTTATACTGTACTTTATACTTTAGTCGTTGATCACTCCAGATTGTGTTTTTTTTATGAAATAAAAACACAATGAACGATTCTTCAGACTGAGGAGAATATACTTTTTATAAACAATAATTTTGTTCAATTCCATCGCTGACTCCGAAACTTGAAGTCATGAAAAATATCATTGATGAACAATTTTAGTTTTTGAGTGGTGGGATATTGCGTATCGTATTTGCGAATCGTATTTTCAATAATGTTATTATTTCTTTAATAGAAAACGAATATAAATGTTTAAGGGTGTACGGGGGATACACTCTTAACGTTTTTAATTTATTCCTTATAGTGCTCCCGAAAAAATTATTAAAACATTTGTGAAATTTCTGAATCTTATTCGATTTAGTTCGGCAAATATAATACTTTTTCCAGTGCAAATCGAAATATGCTATTTTTCGCGACGGAAGCCGAAACATGCCACTTTTCGCGGCAGAAGCCGAATCATGCTAGTTTTCGCGGTGAAAGCCGAAACATGCTAGGTTTCGCGTCGAATATCGAAACGTGTTGATTTTGGTGGTGGAATTCGAAACGTGTTAGTTTTCGTAACAAATTTGAATCGTGCTACTTTTCGTAAGCAGCGTCGATATGATTATATATAGAAGCTAGGAAAAATATCGACGTCGAAGAAATAGAAAATAAAATGCGAGAAAAAAAAGTGAGAAAATTGATCAATGGCCCGGCGAATGACGACGATAAAAATTCTCGTGTGCTGCGAAATACTTCGATGATGGAGCGTTGTTTGCCTCCGTCGCTCTCGTCAGCCAAGCTACGAACGAGTTTTTTTTTTCTTTTTCAACTCACACCGCCATAGTTCTGTCTTTTTCTTTCTTGGAGCGTGGAAATAAGGAAAAATCTTTAGGAGATCGAGAGACCAGGATGGAATGTCGATGTATAGAATTCGGTGTGAGCTTCTCTTCGGGTATACGCGAGAATTCGCTTTTCGAGAACAAAGAAAAATATGAGAAGAAGATTCGAGGGGATAGGTGAAAGGGGGGGATAGAGAGAGAGAAAATGCACGAAACGGATGTGAGAGACCAGGAGGAAAAGGGGAATAGTATGACTTCCGTCATATTTCATCGAGAAGCAAGTCCTGCCAGTCGTCCCTTTGCGCGACATTTCTTCGTTTTTTTTCTTCTTCTTCTTCTCCTTACTCCCCTCCGACCGTGAATATAAATAAATCTTGATGCTGCTACTCCGGCAAGCTAAGAACTCGCGATGTATAGGTGCCACACTTGAAATCGCGAATTCGTACAGTTATACTAAGCTAACGTCGAGCCCCTGCTGATGGCATCCCTTCGACATGGAAATGAGAATTCTTCTGAGAAGCTTCGACGATATTGGAACTGTCGTTGAGACGCTTTTCTTACTTATTTATATGTAGATACACACATATTTCAGCTACTTGGAAGCAAAATATCGTAAATGCCACAATATTTTAAGCTCTAAGTCATATCGGTTGCGCCCTTTTCATTTGCGTAGCAGTCAGCGTAATATCACAACGTCAACGATATGGAAGTTCAAAGAAACTGAACTTTCTGTTTTGCAAATAGCTCTATCGCATATTCGCCAAAACTCTGTCCCATTTTCTCGCGATCCACTCGAGACGCTCTCTCGAACCCCGACGTTACTCCTGTTTGCAGCACACTGCGGTACATCATGACACTTCAAAAACATGCAGACAGAATCTATCGATCACTAAACGTAAAGAGGCTCGTTCGAGTACATTCGATCAACACATTTTTATTCATTCACTTTCTTTTTCTTCGTCCTTACGCCTCTCGTTTGAAGTTTAATCGAGGTGGAAAAAAAATCTAGATGACAAGGCCAATGATCGATAAAGTGACATTTATTACATTATATAATTGTCAAAAGATGCTACTGCCTATTTCTATTTATACACACACACACACACACACACATACATCTATACGCACAAAATTTGGCAGAGGTTACAGAATTGAAAAATACACTTTTTCATTTTTTAGTAAAATTCCTATAAATTACTGTCTATGAAAAGAACTATGAAATTTATTAAAAATGTTGTTCCAGTTCAGTTTATGGGACTATGGAGCTAGAACATTGTTTTCGATTACAAAATTCTGATCTGAGATCATTTTCTTGCTGTATGAACCGTAAAATTGCATTCAAGACATTAGATATTGTTGAAATTCTTGGTAAAAGTTACAAGATTATGAATAACACTTACATTTTCTACATGTACGAGGTCTGTTCCAAAAGTATTGCGAATTTTGAATTTCCGCGGGCTACGTATATTCGATTTTCGATTTTTTTGTGGCGTTAGGTTGGTACTCATGTCCTTCACTTATGCTGAAAATATCGGCCATTTTAAATGTTTAGTTAATTGTTGACAGCCGTTTTGGTTAGACGTGTGCGGACGCATTCCAAATGTTGACTGTGGCATATGGTGAAGGTATCTTGGACCAAAGCAACGTTCATCGGTGGTACAAAATGTTCTCAGAGGGCCGAGACGATGCGAACAACGAAATGCGTTCCGGACGCCCGAGTACATCAACAACAGACGAAAACATTGATGAAGCGAAGAAAATAATATTGGCCAATCGTCGAATCACCGTTAGAGAAGTTGCTGAGGAACTAAACATATCGATTGGCTCGTGCTATTCGATTTTTACCAATGATTCGGGCATGAGACGGGTCGCCGCGAAATTCGTGCCAAAATTGCTCAATTTCGAACAAAAACAGTGTCGCGTTAAGGGAGAACACCACTGTGACCCCCTGTTTTTTTTCACATTTTTCAAGAATTTTTTTTTGTGGGAAAAAAAAGAGATATTCGAAAATTTTTTTTGGGTTTTGCTCCTTGTTTATTAATGTATCAAAAAACATTTTTTTCACATTTTTCACGCCGCATGGTGGCGCTGGGGAAGCTCTCGCGTCGGGTGCTGTCATTTCCGCGGCATGCAGCAGAACTCTCTTCAACGTTGATCTGAAAAAAAATACCAAGTATTTTCGTTAATAATATGATATTTTGAAGAGAAGTACACAGGGATTTGGAAAAATATTGTTTAAAAAAAAATAGGCACGCCTTTGAAATTAAAGTTAATTTCAAAGGCGTGCCTATTTTAAAGGCGTATTTTTAAAAAATTATTTTTTTTCAGATCGACGTTGAAGAGAGTTCTGCTGCGTGCCGCGGAAATGACAGCACCTGACGCGAGAGCTTCCCCAGCGCCACCATGCGGCGTGAAAAATGTGAAAAAAATGTTTTTTGATATATTAATAAACAAGGAACAAAACCCAAAAATTTTTTTCGAATATCTCTTTTTTTTCTCACAAAAAAAAATTCTTGAAAAATGTGAAAAAAAACAGGAGGTCACAGTGGTGTTCTCCGTTAACATTGCTAAGGAGCTGTTGGACTCGGTCCGCGACGCCCCAAATTTGCTCCAGAGGGTCATAACTGGTGACAAATCATGGATTTATGGTTATGACGTGGAAACCAAAGCTCAGTGGAAGCTGCTTTTTTGGAATAGGCAAAAATCGAAGACAAGCCAAAACACGTCTAACCAAAACAGCTGTCAACAATTAACTAAACATTCAGAATGGCCGATTTTTTCAGCATAAGTGAGGGACATGAGTACGAACCTAACGCCAAAAAAAAATCGAAAATCGAATATACGTAGCCCGCGGAAATTCAAAATTCGCGATACTTTTTGAACAGACCTCGTATATATATATAAATATATATAATTTTCGAACTCTACTGAGAATAACTCTTCCATTGTCTGAGAAGTCGTACGGTCGTACTCGGTAATGTATTAAAATCGCTCCAATTGCAATTTACGAACATCATAGTTCCACAAACACACACCGTACATAGGTTATATTGCTCTTCTTCCTGCGAACATAAATTCTGCATCTCCATTAGTTGATGCTATTGCTTATCCGCCACAATACTCGCGTTGTCAATATCGTATGGAAATTAGAATGTGAAATCTAGTCGCTTCATATCGAGAGCATACTCGCTCGCCCGTTATGTTCCAACTATTTCGAGAGATATGAGATATGAGTACCTCCTGTTCCGTGCACGTGTTAACTTCTACGTCCATCTGCAATTATAATGTAATCAGAGGAGACTTGAATTATTCTACTCTGTCTCTCCCCCCCCCCCCCCCCTTCCCCCTCTCCAACTCACTCGTTCGGTATTCACAGACTAACCATTCCGGATTTTCGAGGAATTCGGTTATACGTATATTATTCCGGTAATGAGTTTGCTGCACTTGCAGTTTTGGGTGCGCATAATACTTTGTATGTATGTATGAATGTATTATTCGTACTGTTATTCGACGTGTACACTATAGGAAAACTGTTACTAATATTTTTCCTTCTCAAATGATCGTGATATTATGCTGACGTGGAAACTTGCTATTCGCAAAAGTGCATTGGAGGAATTTCAACGAGTTGTGTTAAGGATGGGCTGTGCCTTCCGGTTTCATCGGCGTTAAATTTCCGTCCCCCGATTCAAAACGCCACTGCCGCTTCTTAGGGTCATAACATAAAGTTATATGGCGCAAAGCCTTTCTGAATAAACGGGTTATCTAATGCAAAAAGAATTTTTCAAATCAGATAAGTATTTCCTAAGATTAACGCGTTCAAACAAACAAAAGCTTCTGCTTTATTATAGTATAGTAAGATCGTAGCAAGATAGTAAGATTAGGTTCATAGCATGAAATTATATGTACTAGAGCCATAGCAGTATTTCCTGAGATTAGCGCGTTCGAATAACGGACACAGACGAACAAACTCTCCAGCTGTATTATAGTAGTATGATAGTAATGTCGCAGCATAAATTATTCGATGGTCTTTAGTGAATTAAATAGTTCCCGAAGATGAATTTTTATGTTTGGTACACGTTGTTAGAGTAGAAAAATATCTTGGGCTTAGACCAAGTTTCAGAAGTTTGGAGTTTTATCTGTGGATACCAAACTTCTAACAGAGACTTTTTAACACCGAGAGTCACGATTATTATTATTTTGTTAATTAGAAAATCGTCTCACACTTAAATGTCGTGAAATATTTGTAAATTTCATTTAACAACATTAATTGCACTGAAAAATGAACGAAAAAATACTCTTTTTGCTACTAATACGCGGTTCATTAACCCAGTAAAAATTCCATTTTCACGATACGCTCTGCGTCTCATCGCAGAGAAATATTCATATATCCATATACGTATGCATAGCTTGTTCCGGATCGTATCCCCGCTCGTATGGAACGAAACACCGGAGCTAATGGAAGCAGAGCGAGAAGATACCCCGACAGAGGGAGGCGATGTGCGAGATTCGCTTTCTCTCTTCCTCACCTCCCAGAAAGCATTCAGCGCGTGGCCATCCCTTACCGAGTATCTCATTTGCATCGGAATAGTCGACCGCGTTATACACGTTCACCCAGCACATATCCCGAAATTTCCCGTCTTGTTTTCCCAAGTCAAATACGACAACTTTACCCCTCCCTTTATGTACAAACCCCTCGCTTCATACCCGACACGGCTCCGTTACATCTTTGTGTAGGTGTTTCTATCTTCACGGTGTCTAGTCTCGGAACAATTTCCACGAGGAAAACCAAGCATGTGTGTACGACCGTGAAAATTCGAGCGTCTTCATGTCGCGACGCTTATATCTCCCTCTTTGTCCCAGTCGTCACACAGTGCGAGAATCATTCTCACACTGGCTTTTTTACTTCTTTCTTCTTGCTGCCTTCGGGGAATTACTCTTTTTCGCAGAGTTCGCGTTCGGGTATCTAACCTCGCACAAATGTAATCGGTATGGAAAATAAAATGAAAGTAAATGGACGGAGGCAAGGGGGATTTCTTTAATACAAACCAATTTTATTGTCATGAAATGAAATTTATTCAATCAAGCTACCAATTGATTAACACATAAATTCAATTCAACATTTATCATTAAGATAGTAGTCTGGTGACTTAAGCCGATTTTCATGTCTTTTTTGGAGGGCGTTTTTTTGTAGGAAAATAAAAATGAATCGTTTTGGATATTTAGGATGTTTTTATTTACATATTAGAGATACAAAAAAAAATTTTGTTGAAGAAATTTTATAGTTTCTTATTATTATTATTATTGATCGAAGTTGGCACCTCGAAAAAAAAGCGCGTGGGTGGCCCCGGTGATTTTGGCTCTTGATGTTATCTGAAATGAAAAATTCTTGATAATTCTTAATCTATAGATATGTCATTCTGGTCGGAACTACTTAAGTTAAATTTCATGGATAAATAACAAAATGGAAAAGGACGTTTTTTTTCCAAAGTCCGCCATTTTCTTATTTATCCATGAAATTTAACTTCAGTAGTTCCGACCAGAATGACATGTCTATAGATTAAGAATTATCAAGAATTTTTTATTTCAGATAACATCAAGAGCCAAAATCACCGGGGCCACCCACGCGCTTTTTTTTCGAGGTGCCAAATTCGATCAATAATAATAATAATAATAAACTATTAAATTTTGCCAACAAATTTTTTTTTTGTATCTTTAATATGCAAATGAAAACATCCTAAATATCCAAAACGATTAATTTTTATTTTCCTACAAAAAAACGCTCTCCAAAAAAGGACATGAAAATCGGCGTAAGCTACTAGACTACTACCTTAAGAACGAAGACTAAAAAGAAGAGTTTTTGTAATTGAAGGAATTTCAAGGTCTCGTCGTATCGCGAATCCCTCGATGATTATGAATCTTACAATTTTTTTCGCGAATTCTTACGAGGTAATGTCGGAAAAACGAAAGAACGCGAGAGCTCCTACGTTCCTGCTTTTTCTTTCAACTCGCCAAAATAATATCGTTACCGAGAAAGTGGCGTGCAGCGTTGTATGCATTTTTTAAATTCAATCTACCGCATTCCCAAGACAATATGAGAAGGACGGCATATAGAAAAGGATCTTTGAGCGTAATCACTTTATATTTCTCGTACACTTGCATAGTGCGTTTTCTCTATTGTACATTTTCGAGCGAGCTTTTTCACGAGAGCCGAAAAGGTAATGCTTAAGAAGCGACTCGAGACAAAGCTTTTTCACGTATTTATTATTCTATGAAAGTAATATGGAGAGTGAGAGATATAAGCGTTGCATATACTTGTACAGCTCGAATTCCTCATCCAGTTTTAACATTGTGCATCGTTGAGGGGGCCTTTTCTCCCTGTCTCCCTCGGTCCCTTGCCGCTTGTCCACTCCTCTCGCGGCTTTTATTTGTCTACTTCCTTGGGCAGATTTAATTAAGTACCTCTTGGAGTTTTCGCGTGCAAGCTCGCGTTTTCTCTTTTTCCTTTTTCCCCTCTCTCTCTCTTTCTCTATGTCGACAAACTGTCTCCAGGCTGTCACCTCACGACCGACAAAGTGTAGACTCCGTCATGAATAACGATTGAAATTGTCTCATGTCGCACAAAACATAATCGCTTTGAGGAAAAAATGCGATGGACCAATGAAAATAACAAAGATGACATAACACCGGGAGCTTTCGCACTGCGACACGAAATATTTCATCGATTTTCCTTATCTTTTCGGAAATATATACGGTTAGCGAGATGGAAAATCCCGTTGGGAGCATTCTCTCTTTCTCTAGTTGTCGGGGAATGGCCAATCGGTTCTTCCTTTGTCCTCGTAAATTCAGAATGAACGAGGTGAGAAAACGCCCGGAGTATATGTATATAGAGTGGCGAAAAGGGAGGATTAGTCCCTCTCGTGTCTGCGTGTATGTGTAGATGAATCTGCGAGAGCCTCGGGGATATATGCCGTCTGTTTTATGTCTCTCGGTTGATTAGATCCTCCCCGATTGCCGCCGCGGGATTGGAAAATGTGCAGAGCCCTCTATTTTTATCTACAACCGAAAAAAAATCTACGCTCCTATCGAATAGCTTTACACAGAGCTAAAGCGTTATGACCAATCCCGGTACAGTGTTCATAAAAGAAAAACGATATTCTCTCCAATGTGAGGGCGTCTTTCGTAAAATTGAAAACGAACAGATATACGTAATCGTTAATGGAATTAACAAATAACATTTTTCTTTTCAATTATCAAAATCGCAGCGCGCGAGCTCGTAAAATATTGTATGCCATCATTAGACGTGGATATAATGAGAAAAAAAGCTGTTCGACGCTGACCTACATTCGAATCGAAATTCTCTCGGCGACCTCTCGCCGCCCCGCGATCGTCCTGAGAGTTCTCCGATTTATTGCATTTCCAACGCCGGAGATCCGCGAAGGGGAAGAGAGATAAAACGAGAGAGATTCAGTGAAATGTAGAAGGGTTCCGGGAATTCTGGATATCCCTTGAGAATCCGCGATATGATACAGAGACACCTGAGATACGGAAAAAAAGTTCAGCTCGACGTTCTTTGTCTTTCCAAATTCCACAGAATTTATTATTTTTATTGATATTAATATTATTATTTTTCAAAGCTGTGCCCAATCTTCAGGAAGATTATTGAACGTATGCATGCATCAACAAACTAGAATGTATTATATGAAAGGTATAATGGAGATTTTTTCGTGGATTCGATAATTATACAAAAAAACATGCATTGCTTCTCTAAATAATACATTCCAGTTTTCTGATCCTCACGTAAGTTCAATAATTGTCATGAAGATTGAAAATTTTTTAGGTTTTTTCATTGAGGAATATTAAATTTACCTAACAATCGATAACACTGTCGTTTCCACATTTTATCGTTACCGTAACTCGATTTATGATTAGGACAATTTTCCCTAATCGGGAATGCGATTCACGCAAGTGGCTTACTTCCAATAATAGAATAGCCTCTCTCTCTCTATCTCTCTCGCCCTGCTATTCCGTTGAACAGTCCAATCTACGTAGCAACTGTGACGATAATCTTATGCAATAGTGCGATGTGGTTTCGGTAATTTGCTGGCCTTTGAATATAACCACCAGTGACAATGTCCGGCTTGAATCGAGCACGAGGGTCCTTCCGACCGCGACGTACACGCGTGCCTCCTCCGGTGTACTGAACACACGCGCGTATATATATCCTCGAATACAATTCAAGCCCTCGTCTCTCGTCTCCCGCTCGATCTCGGCTTAGCATAATTTAACTCACGGTACGCGTCTCCGGTATGTAATACCCATGGCCGCTATCTCTCTCTCTCTCTCTTGCATACACTCACTAACGCGCACTTTCAAGCTGATTACACGTTCGCGATAACTCTCGCGTGTAGAGCACTACTATGACGAGAGGGAGAGATCTGTGAAGCACGTTGATGCTGCCAGTTTCTGTATGATACAAAGTTACATTGTGCATTTGAAATGCGCGCAGATATTCACATATATGAAACGAGTAAGAGAACGGTTGCATATTACGTTTTACTGTATGGAAGCATTATGAGAAAGACAGGAGGAGAAAGAGAGAGAAAGAGAGAAAGAGAGAGAGAGGGGGGGAAGAACACGTCCTGGACCATTGATAACAACATCTGCAACTAGTATATCGAAATATATGCGCAATGACAACATTCCCCATTGAACAGTTGACGAGCTCTTGTTTCGCTTCAACCCTATAATGCAGGTACGGCCATGTATCCATATGATTTAACAATAGAGACACTGTACACAGTAAGCGAATACGACGGGCGAAATTGCAAATCGTTTTCCGTTTCAACTTATAATTATTATTTCCATTTAATGCCCGATTCACGTTGATGCAGTGGTGCAATTTAGTTACCTCTAATAAATCAATTATCATTCTACCGTAGAGAATTCTCACATCGATTACGGTTATGATTATGTCATTCATTCTACCGTATATCTCACGATTGATGACAGCTTCCCTTTCATTACACGGCTGCTTTACGTAGAAACTTAACGGTCCGACAATAGTATACTATTGAAATTCGATAATCGATGGAATACTATAAAAATTTCAAATTTTTTCGACCTATTTCTCCAAGAGATACTGTGGCTAAATTCCAACTTTGAGTATAATTCCATTGTCGCTGAAACATGTGCATTTTTAAAGGGGGGTAATAGGGTTAGGACAGCGTTTTCTCAATGATTTTCATGAATTTTTTTATAGTATAAAAAATGAATATAATTTATTGAAACTTTGAGAATATTTTATACATATATTTAAGTATATACTATAAAATTTTTGAAGAATTTCCTTGAAAACACCGAAGATATTAGCGACCCCATATTGCAGGTCACAATCAGACTCAGCATTTTGCGTACATTCTGGAAGCCGCAATTTTCAACTGAAATCGAACGAGGTTGGAATTTACTTTTATTATATGTCTCTCTTCTATATGAACCTAAATGCTATCAAAAAAATAGAAAATTGAATTTTTTACAGGGGTCAAAACAAAAAAGCATGATTTTTTGCCATTTTTTACAACTTTATTTGCAAAAAAAAATTATTTTAAATAATGATAATATTCCGATTTTAGGTTCATATAGAGCGCAATACTATGAAGAAAGTAACTGCCAATTTTCAAAACGATTGGTTGAAAACTTTGCAAACTAGCGTGTACGCAAGTTCAAAAAAAAAAAATAGCGCGCTCGGGGCCTGAAGGAGAGCCACTCACTTTAATGGCTTATAACAATAGAACGAGTCGGAATTTTCATTTATAATTTTGCAAACATATTTTTCAATAGTTTTACTAACAATTTATGAAATAAAAAAAAAATCGATTTTTTGAGTCGTCTAACCCTATTTCCACCCTTAAGTATAATCGCACTTATAAAACATGCAATTTCAATAGAAAATCGAAATTAATGAACTAAACAATTTATGTCGCTGTTAATTTCAACGTTAACATTTTTTTTATCGTTAAAAGTAACGGGAATAATAAATTTATTGGAATATTTTTTTTGGAGCATGTAAATCGTGCGTTTTTATGGAAACAAAAAATATTCACTATAATATGCCAGCGCCCCCCCCCCCCCCCCCTCCCGGCATTGCTTAGGGATATCGATGAAAATTCATGATCGCGTGAGTTTAAGTAACGGCGGTGCTGTGGATAATGCGTTGTTCGACGAAATTTTCCATAGAACGAAGATTATGCTGAATGTTCTGAAGCAAAAAAATGAGAGGTTATAGTGGCGGAACACGCGCGCCCTCGGCAAAAGGATACAGAGAGTGTATGGCATGTGGCGAGGAACCGAAGATAAGAGTCTTCGATAATAACGAATAGCTGGGGATAATGGCCTAGATCGTAAGAATCTACTAGCTTTATACCGTATATATACACATATGTATGTATATATATATATATGATACAATATACTGCATACCATACCGAACCATCAGCCCTTCCACGCCAGCAACCTGTAGATAACGGTAAAGCGTTTGCACCCCGTACCGTAATACGATAGCAAGTAGTATTAGTACGTAGATAGTACGACGAAGGAGACGAAGCGACGAAACCAATCTGCCAGTCTCGCATACACATATACTCGCAAACGCTTCTGACGTTACTCGACGATTCTCGATCAAATTAAATATCCCTCGCGTTCCATGCTCTCAAATCGCTATATACCTCGCATATATATCGTACATACTCGATATGTATAGCATGCTACCTTCTGGCACACAAAAGGTCATAGCGTAGACGGTTTGACGCGTTTCGCGACGTGATCTTAGACCCCTTTATATGCTAACGCCAATATCTATATATTATAAACCGATAGATTGTGATGAGCCATCGGAAATGAAGACTGGTGCTGTAATTAACCTCTCGACATGATAATCGATAGGAAATTATCTCCGTAATTACATTGTCTCTTTAATTTATCGTAAAATATGTCGATCCTCTCGACTATGTACTCGACAACCCGTAAAATATGTTAAAGGCTCGCGGGAAATATAACATCGCGATTTCGAGCAAAGAATCACGGGAAGTTTGTGTCGTCTTCCTTCCCTAAACCTCATCGAATATCGAGAAATTTCTCGCTGTATCCGTGCATATGTACCTGGAATTGATTCATCGCAAAGTTTCGAGTCTCAAAGGGCTTCCGAGAACTCAGAATGAACTATAAGCTTCCCACACCCCGACGCGGATTCGAGGGTTTCACACCGCTTCACTTCCGGTTAAACCAGGTATTATGGAATTACTGCTGTAGTTGGTTTACGTGTGCGGGACCAACTACCCGAGTTACCCGTTCCCACAAACCAGCTTCAACCCTTCTCTTTCTCTCTCTCTCTCTCTCTCTCTCTCCCTCTTCATGAACATTGAATGAAACCCCAATATATAACCTAACAACCCCCTTACCCTGTGTCGACCTCTCCATCTCTCTTTCTCTCTCTCTCTACCGACATTACCGCGCTGCTAACTTTGTTAATGCACACACATGTCGTGTTTAATGAGTTATAATCAGCTGTGCGCTGCTGAGTGCAGTTTAATGGTTTGTTCCCGCGTATTAGCATCGCCGTGTGACCTCCATGTTTCGTAGTACCGTATACATATATATTCATGCAGGATATTACATGTACTCCTCATTCCTCCTCACCCCTCCTTCCGCAAAAGTCTGCGACAAGTCTATCCGACTGTCCGTAATTCCGGCTCTCAAACTCGTTTATACCCAGCTCTCTCGCTCTGTTTCTTCCATTTTCTCTTTATTTTTTTGTCTATACAAACGAGTCATACATATCCATAGGAAAAAGTTCGTTATAAGGTTTCCGTCATGACGTAGTAATTCGTGGACAAACCGCGAGAGTTTAATTCTTGTGTCTCAGAGGAGCTCCATTTATCAAAGGGATTTCACGGTGTCGAGTATATAGTTCTGAGGATACAAAAGTGTCCTCTTCTTTTCACCCTTTGTCTATAGCTTCATAGAAAATAATGAATGAAGAGCATATTCGTACACATAAATTTTTTTTTACTTTTTCATTTGTGCACAAGCTCTTCTTTCTTTATTTCGTATACGACATACTCAGTGAGCTTTTTTTTTTTTTACGTTCACTCCAAACGCAATAAAAAGCTATCCCGTCCCGAGGTTACAAAAGTAATAAAGTTATGTACGTGCCCGGTAAAGTGGGAGTACATTGAGTTTGAGGGAAATGACGAGAGGATCCACGAGGTATTTGAGATACGACAAGAGAGTTGATTCTTTCGAACGATGATACGAGAATGAAGAAAAGCACGCGCTGTTCCGTGGTATAAAGATTGTCGGGGCGCTCCGCTGGCACTTCGGGAATGCCGGATTTCCTCGAGTGAGCCTCGATGCCCCTCTCGTATTTACGACGAACGAGAAGACGCGGGACGGAGTTATCGGCGAATGAGGCGAACGAAAAAGACACGCGAACGGAACGATGTGACCACGACGTTGTGACGAGGCGAAAACCTACTCGCTCGTCTCATAATTTATCGAAACGCTTCTGGTAGAGCGAGGAGAGACGAATGATCACGAGCGGAAGGGGGAACCGTAACGATGGAAAAGCTTTCGGCGAGGGTACGTTGCAAACAGGAAAGTCGCGCACGAGGAAGGAAGCGATTATCGATTGACGTTCGGGAAACGTGGTCGTATTCTAGTGGCTCTCTTTTCCTGTCTCGCTGTATTAGTATGTCAGCTTGAAACAACGAGTATCTCTCTTTTTTTTTTTCATTCGCTCAATTCTCATGTCACGCGTCACAGAACAGTGGGTCTTTAATGTTTACAAAATGAATTATAACTTTCGTTTCAATTATACACTAGCAAATGTTGTCTCTTTGAAATTGTCATCTATATACACAGCATTGCAATGTTAACACTTGTCCATGACCCTAAAACCTCGTATGTAAAAAGTTCCATAAACGTCTAGCAAACTATTCGATTTTTTCGAAATTCTCGATCCACCATATCGCATCTGAGTGGCTGACGATCGAGGCATCAACAAATTGTCGATTCAATTGCGAACAAATCCTTCCGCTGCAAATGCCATTGTTTACCACCGAACAAACACAGTATGAGCATTCGCTCATTAATTTTCGCTTTTTTTTTTCCTTTAAATGTGCCCTCAGGGCGTTCGTTAATTGCCGACAATGCAATACACAATAGTCCAGTACGCTCAGCATAAGCGTGAATGATGTATTAGGTAATTGGACGAGAGAAATAAAATAAAGAAATTCCCTTTCCTGTTGACAATTTATTATGTGTACACAGTGTATAATAATACATATATATATATATACACAATACTATATACACGGTCATTTGCGCCAATTGTAAACGATCCGCGCGCCGCGACATTAACGTACAATTTAGCCCCGGAAACAATGGCAGCAGCGCGGAACTCCGGCGTTCAATAAGAGAGAGAGAAAGAGAGAAAGAGAGAGAGTACAACGCGGCTCAGCAATTGAAGAGCAATTCGGTTTATATACGTATGCACGCGGTATAAGTATAAAGGGATGAAACTACATACACTAATGCCAAAGCTACACGTATTACGTCGGCTCATTCGTTCAGCCCTCCGACATTTTAAACTCCTCATTAGCCGCTCCATTACGAACGCGTATTTTAATTGGATTAATAAACATCGATTCCCGCACAACGGGCTGTGTTACACGCGCCGAATGCCGTTTTTTTATTTGTCTTTTTTTTATTTTACTTTCGGTTCTTTGTGTGTGTGTGTGTGTGTGTGTCTGTGTGTGTGTGTGTGTGTGTGTGTGTGTGTGTGTTTCGTCGCATATTTTTTGTTCCCTATATTCACGTATTCTCATCCCCGGTCTGCATTTAATTCTCCTGTGTCCGTATTGTCGATTCGGCGATTCAGATGACATGGAAAATGGAAATTCCATTACCATTCAGTTCTGTCCGATAGAGCGCCCGACAATTTATTTATAATTAATGTGAAAATTCGTGTTTATTGGCGGATCCTCCTGTTTTGACGATAATTTGAGAATAACATTAAGCCGAGATAAGCTTTTAATCGTATAAATATATTCCCTCTCGCTCGACGTCCTGTATATGCGCCGAGACAACACTACGCGCCGAGATTCTCGATTAATCGAAGCAACCGTGTGGTCAATACAGGCATTACTCGGATAACTTGGTGCAATATCGTGGTCCAACACATTCCGGAGTACGAATAATACATATACAAGCTGTCTCTCGTGTAATTCTTGAGGTTCTCCAACGATCCGAAAATTTGTGATCCGCAAGCTAACCGGTGTGCTTATGTTTGACATTAATTCGTCTTCGTGTCTTTCAGGGGTTCTGCGCAGTTGGAAATCTCAAAAAATCGATTTTTTTAATTGCATTTACGGAATGTACATATATTTGAGTATATTCTCTGAAAATTTCAAATCGATCCGGAAAATATTCTTGGAGATACAGGCATATTTGTAAGAACGCTCGGAGCGTTGCAAAGTAGGCGGCCTAAACTTTGCACGCTTTTTTCTCAAAACGGCGTTTTCAAAGTCGGTGAGCACGATTTCTCAACAGAGGCTCAACCGATCGGTTTGCACTTTTAACACAACCTTCTCAGATATACTCTTCAGGTATTGATCGAAGGAATAAAATTTCCGATAATTATTTCTATTTTTTTTAAACAATTTAACGAAAAACTTTTGGTCGACAATTGGAATTTTTTTCTTTTTGGAGCCGCCATTTTGTCAAAAATCAAAATTTCGACGATTCCTTCGATCAATACCTAGATTTATCTATCCATTAATAGAAACTCTTCGGTTTTTTTATTTTGGATAATCCAAAACGGAGATACCGTGCTCACCGCCAGACACCTTTTTTTAGAGGAGCTGCCGGAGATCGGCTGTAGCAGCTTTAAAAATCATTATTTTTACAAATAAAGAATATGAAAATAAAGTTAAAAGTTACCACAATACGTATATAAATTTTTACGTTAATAAATTTAAATGTCTTTCCAGGAAAAATTCTTGAAAAATCGCCTTTTTTCGGTCTCCTAACTGCGTATAACTCATTCAGGGGCGAAATAGGGTTAGGACAGCGTTTTCTCAATGATTTTCATGCATTTTTTTATAGCATAAAAAGTGAATATAATTTATTGAAACTTTGAGAATATTTTATACATATATTTAAGTATATACTATAAAGTTTTCGAAGAATTTCCGTGAAAAACACCGAAAATATTAGCGACCCCATATTGCAGGTCACAATCAGACTCAGCATTTTGCGTACATTCTGGAAGCCGCAATTTTCATCTAAAATCAAACGAGATTTGAATTTACTTTTATTATATGTCTCTCTTCTATATGAACCTAAATGCTATAGAAAAAATAGAAAACTGAATTTTTTACAGGGGTCAAAACAAAAAAATATGATTTTTTGCCATTTTTTACAACTTTATTTGCAAAAAAAAAAATCATTTTAAATAATGATAATATTCCGATTTTAGATTCATACAGAGCGCAATATTATGAAGAAAGTAACTGCCAATTTTCAAAACGATTGGTTGAAGACCTTTCAAACTAGCGTGTACGCAAGTTCAAAAAAGTCGTTTTCAAAAAAACGCGTTTGAAAAAATAGTACGCTCGGTTATACACGTGGCGCGCTCGGGGCCTGAAGGAGAGCTACTCACTTTAATGGCTTATAACAATAGAACGGGTCGGAATTTTCATTTAAAATTTTGGGAACATATTTTTCAATAGTTTTACTAACAATTTATAAAATTAAAAAAAATCGATTTTTTGAACCGTCTAATCCTATTTCCCTTAACCCTTTCTTTGCGTACGAACATTCTTTTGACGTTTTTTTTACTACTCAACATCGCTGCTGCGTTTCTCAAAAACCGTTTCTCTGGTTTTTGTCTTTGTCGTTCCAAATATCCCATTGGCCTCGTAATTTACAAAATATTCTGGATTTTTTAAATACGTTTTTCAATAAAAACCGTATATTTTATACGAACTTACTGCGTATGCTGGAAGTAGTGTATTTTCAGGAATTTTTTACCGCGAAACTCTTCAAATTTACTCCCTTCTGGGAACTTATGATATCCGATAGATTTCATACAACAGCGAAATTTGTTTTTAAATCCCCAACTATTCTCGAAAACAATGGGGTCTCTCTAGCCAGGATATTCGCGCGTGTTTATTTATACATATAGCTGACTGCACAAGGAGGCTTTTGGAAAAAAGGCTCACGCACTACGAGGAAACGAGAAATAAAGAAAAATGGAATGTGCAGCTTAATCGAGTCACTTCTGTACAGAATTACCGTCCAGTCATCTCGATTTAAACAAATACTCACGGATAGCTGAACGAGGGGATTTCCATCTCGATCTCCACTGCTCTCACGTGGCCAGTGACCGAGCGTTGAAAAAAAAAAAATATATATATATATATAATAGTACCCGCATACCAGACTGGACCTCGAGCTGGACCGATACACAATTTATTGTCTCGCAGGATGCTGCGCGTTCTGCCAAATCGTTCGGGACAGACAACAGAGAGAGAGAGAGAGAGAGAGAGAGAGTGAGTGAGATGGAGAAATACTCACGGGGATGGTTCACGTGGATAAACTCATTGAGCACACACGATCCGACCACGCCCGCTCGTATGTGCTATGGGCAGTTTGCCTCGTCACTAGATGGATGTACAACCATCCCCCCAGGCTGCATCGAGGGCCGCGTATATTTATTCTCTGTCGTTGCACGGTGAACCGATTTAACCGCTCCCTCCCCTCCCGCTCTCGCTACTCACGAGAATCGGAAGTAACGATAGTGAATAAGCATGACGCGGAGAAAAATAAACAAGCCGTAAAAAAAAGAGGGAAAAAAAATTCTGTAGTGTACAAAAGAACGGAATTCGAAGAGTTTTACGATCGTCCGACAGTCAAAGTGCCGGAAGTTGGACGGTGTGGACTATCGTTTGTCAGAAAAAAAAATGGACGTATGTGCGTGTGGAGAAAAAAAAACATTGATGGTGTTTGTTTCCGTGGATATCTTGAATTGATTGAGTAAAATTAAAATGCTGATAGGATAATGGAGTTTGCATGATAATCATAAAAGTAATAATAATAATTATTATTATTATTCTCCGGCATTTTATTTATAACGAGCTGTGTCCCGCGGTTTCACCGGCGTTAAATTTCCGTCCCCCGCTTCAACGCGCCGCCACCGCGTCTTTAGAATCATAGCATAACGTTATATAGCGTAAAGCCTTCCTGAATAAACGGGCTATCGAATGCAAAAAGAATTTTCCAAATCGGATCAGTATTTCCTGGGATTAGCGCGTTCGAATAAGCATATAAACATACGAGGGGGGACCCAAAAAAAACGGGAATTTCATCATAATTTCTTTATTTTTTAATATTTTTACACCAAATTTTGATCACCTTCAAAGTATTCTCCTTCGACCACAACGCACCTCTGCAAACGATCCTTCCAATGTTCAAAACATTTTTTAAATTCACTTATCGGGACGTTCTTTAGGCCTTCCAGCGATTTTTGTTTTTCCTCCTCCACAGTGGCAAAACGCTTTCCTCTCATGTCCCTTTTGAGTCTGGGGAACAAAAAAAAATCACAGGGGACTAGATCCGGTGAGTGGGGGGGGGGGGGGGGGGGGGGGGGGCAATTGGTGTCATGCAGTTTTTGGTCAAAAACTGCTTTACGGAGAGAGCGGTGTGAGCCGGTGCGTTGTCATGATGGAAGAACCAGCCACTTGTGCGCCAAAGATCTGCCCTTTTCTTCCGGATACTCTTCCTCAATCTTTTTAAAACCTCCAAGTAGAACTTCTGGTTGACAGTTTGACCCGGGGGAACGAACTCCGCGTGCACAACACCTCTGCAATCGAAGAAACAAATGAGCATTGTCTCGATGTTTGACTTCACTTGGCGAGCTTTTTTCGGACGAGGAGAGCGAGGTGTCTTCCACTGGCTTGATTGCTGCTTTGTTTCGGAGTCGTATCCATAGCACCACGATTCATCACCAGTAATCACCTTGGAAAAAAGTTCAGGGTCCTCTTCGAGCTGATTTTGAAGTTCAAAACATGCCTGAAGTCGACGCTCCCTTTGCTCGTCTGTGAGAAGGCGAGGGACAAATTTGGCTGCAACTCTGCTCACGTGCAAATCTTTGGATAAAATCCTCTGAATTGAACTCCATGATATCCCAGACATCTCACAGAGTTGATCGATGGTTCGGCGACGGTCTTCATGAATGAGAGCATTGATTTTGTCGACGTTTTCGTCACTTCTTGACGTTAAGGGGCGTCCTGAACGGGGTTGGTCTTCAATTGACATTTCTCCATTTTTAGAACGTGAAAACCACCAGTCTTAAGTGTTACAGTAGTTTCCGCGGCCGATTTCCCCAACAGGAAACAAAATTTCACAGTCGCGCGTTGCTCTCGACAATCGGCCATCACGTTTTCGCCGAAATGGAAAAAGTTGTTTCACTACAAAAATTCCCACGGGCGAACCGATGCACTCACGGCGACAGAAGTTCGCACACTAACTCAGGAGACGTGTCCCCAACGGACACCTGGTCGAGCAATGGGTTCCCCCACTCTCCCTACCCGCCGCAGCGCAATTCCCGTTTTTTTTGGGTCCCCCTCGTACAAACATACAAACATATTGGAAGTACAAATTAGTTTGGTCCGTTTTCAAAAGATGGCGCTGGCTCTTATGAATGTTTCATAGTGACAGCTGATTTCGGTGGTTTCAGAGAGGTTAGACAACTGTCAATAATATTCAATTTATATCGCTTTGAGTTTCATACGAAAATCTTTTTATTTACTGTGTCGAATATGTCAAATTTTGTGTTTAACTAAGCAGCATTCGCTGGAGCTTTTAGTTTTCTGCTTTAATTGGAAGAAATTGTTTTTCTTTAATTGGTCTCTGCTTTAATTACTTTCGGGGTTTCAAGAATGGCGATTTCAGCGGTGAAAACAAGCCTCGCATCTGGACAGCCAAAAAAATTCGGCAAGACAAAGAATTGGAGGCATTACTCGATGAAGATCCGAGTCAAACGCAAGAGGAGCTTGCAGAATCATTGAGAGTGACACGACAAGCAGTTTCCGTACGACTGAAATCCATGGGAATGTTTCAAAAGCATATATGCATTTTTGACCACAAAAAAAAACGGACCGAATTAATTCCTACTCTTAATACAAACATACAAACATACAAACTCTCCAGCTTTATTACAGTAGTAAAATTTACTTCTAATATACAATTGATCCGCACGAAATATTTCCGAATCGGTTCGATTCTCGATGAATTCCCGACGAACCTAAATTGTAGAACGCGAGCCATTATATATGACCACCAAGTGAATATACGGTGATCGATCTACCGAGAAATTCCACATCGAGAGATTCCCGAAGGAGAGATTCGACCGTTTTGCGGCTAAGGAGGCTATACGTAGGGATTCTCTCTCGCGGAGAATCCCCTCCCAACAGTCAGTCTGCGACTCAAGTCGTTTCAATGCATACTGGATACCCGACGGTGCTGTAAATGATCTCCCTCCGATTCACGTCCGAATAGGAAACAGACTGGAAAGCAGAGGGGGATTCCCCTCTGACCTACGTACATTGGCCGCGTGGCCGGGTGCACACGATTCCGGATTAACTCCATGGATTCCGGGATGGGTGCGCGAGCGATAGAACGCCACGCCGATAAATAGCGCCCGATTACGAGCTGTCGACTCTAACCACGTATCGAAAGGGGTTTTCGCGCTATATAACACCCGCGCCCCGTTCACCAGATCCCGAAAGTGGGCAAAACGAAACGTGTGTTATATGCACGTCAAGCTTGAACTATCCTTGCCCGAAGAGAGAAGATGTAATCGATGAGAGACCGTTCACCGCGAAATTAGAGCGTCGAGATGTATACTTTGCGAACTTCACTATCCAAAGCCCTCTGCTCCAATCACATTTTTCAACGGTATACTTTGTCCTCGACAATCTTACGTACAACCGTTGATTTTACGTAACTATGATTTACGACTTTATGCTCGGTGTCGAGACGCCTGTCGCGTCTTATGATGCGTATAAACAAATGAAGAGAGAACACGTCGTTAAAGTTCTCATATCGTTTTTATGGTTCGTGTTAAAATGATATAAAAAACTTCAACATCGTGTTCCTTAAGTCAAAGTTATTTTTCGCAATTCAGCTGTGGCATCGATTTTTCATATTTTGCACTCAAAAAGTTCGAGACTTTTTGTTCCTTCGGGAGCGGAATTATATTGTTATTCAGATTTTACGTTCACGCAGCCCACATCACTTTCAGCGTTAAATCTTGCGGGCTACGTCATTTTGTTCACTAGCAATGGTTTATAGACATGGTGGCAACATAAATGGTTGTGTTACTTTCGATGATAAGGACCATTCGCAACATCGAGCGGTTTTAACTCGGGAACGATAACTATTGAATACCGAGATGAATTGTTGAAACATTTGCATTAACGGGTTGTACGAAGTTGGGAGACCGAAAAAAGGCAATTTTTTCAAGAATTTTTTCTGGAGAGACATTTTTATTTATTAACGTAAAAATTTATATACATATTGTGGTAATTTTTAACTTCATTTTCATATTTTTTATTTGTAAAAATAACGATTTTCAAAGCTGCTACAGCCGATCTCCGGGAGCTCCGGTAAAAAAAGGCGCCTTGCGGTGAGCACGATATCTGTGGATTGGATTATCTAAAATGAAAAAATAAAAAAGATTTCGTTAATATATAGTATTATCTAGTACTTGATTGAAGGAATAAGCGGAATATTAATTTTTAACAAAATGGCGGCGTCTCAAAATAAAAATTCGATTTTCGATAAAAATGTTCGCCTTAAATTGTTTATAAAATGGAAGATATTTATCGGCGAGAAAAAACCTTCGATTAATCACTTAAAAATGTATTTATAAAGCTTCTGTAAAAATTTGAGATTGATCAGTTTAGCCGTTTCCGAGAAATCTTGCTCACCGACTTTAAGGGAGGAAATAGGGTTAGGACAGCGTTTTCTCAATGATTTTCATGAATTTTTTTACAGTATAAAAAATGAATATAATTTATTGAAACTTTGAGAATATTTTATACGTATATTTAAGTATATACTATACAAATTTTGAAGAATTTCCTTGAAAAACACCGAAGATATTAGCGACCCCATATTGCAGGTCACAATCAGACCCAGCATTTTGCGTACATTCTGGAAGCCGCAATTTTCATCTGAAATCAAACGAGGTTGAAATTTACTTTTATTATATGTCTCTCTTCTATATGAACCTGAATGCTGTCAAAAAAATAGAAAATCGAATTTTTTACAGTGGTCAAAACAAAAAAGCATGATTTTTTGCCATTTTTTACAACTTTATTTGCAAAAAAAAAAAATTATTTTAAATAATGATAATATTCCGATTTTATGTTCATATAAAGCGCAATACTATGAAGAAAGTAACTGCCAATTTTCAAAACGATTGTTTGAAAACTTTTCAAACTGGCGTGTACGCAAGTTCGAAAAAGTCGTTTTCCGAAAAACGCGTTTGAAAAAATACCGTACCCGAGTGACCGCTCGGTTATACACGTGGCGCGCTCGGGGACTGAAGGAGAGCTACTCTCTTTACGGCGGTAGTCTTGTCTGGAGCGAGATTTTTGACGTCATTTCTAATGTGCAATAATTTTTAAACCGTTGGAGTTGTCTTGATGAAAATTTACACGTGCATTTATTGATCCTTAGAGAATACTTGTACATTAAAAAAAAAAATTATTTTAAATATTTTCATGTAGTTTTTTGCCTTGTTGCAACATGATGCGCCGAAAGCCGCCTCAATCGGCGCCCACTCTGGACGATGTTGTATGCATCTGAAAAAAAAAAAATATATATATTCTCAATCTGTATGAGTATTCTGAGCACTGGTAGCAGAATTGGTACTTAAAAAAAAAATTTTGACAAAATGGCGGCCTGTTGAACTTTCATTAATGATATTTCATACATTTTCGGGTATTTGACGAGTTCTAAAATGTCGACAAAATTATTGTTCAACTCAATTCTGCTACCAGTCCTCAGAAACAGGCTACCTAAGGTACGTGCAAAATTTGAGCTTGATCGGTCCATTAGTTATCGAGATACCGTGGGCGCCGATTTGAAAAACATTGTCCTGAGATAAACGCGTTCAAAGTTTTGACACCGTCCGCGCAGCTGCTTCCCGATCGCGCTACCTGAGCGCGCGGCTTGCTTAGAATTATTATTTCTCGGCTAATTTTTGAAATATCAATAAACGGTTTTCAGGACCGCGTATGAAGAAAGATCTAAGGAATAAGAAAATGAAAAAATAAATAAATAAAAAATCGATTTTTTCAAATTTCTAGACCGGACTACCGCGTTAATGGCTTATAACAATAGAACGAGTCGGAATTTTCATTTAAAATTTTGGGAACATATTTGTCAATAGTTTTACTAACAATTGATGAAATTTAAAAAAACTCGATTTTTTGAACCGTCTAATCCTATTTCCTCCCTTAAAACATACAGTCTTGAGAAAAACGCATTGAAACTTTCAAAATTATTTTACACGTAGTAAAAAGTCTTTACAAATATGGGTGTAACTTCGAGAATATTTTTCGGGTCGACATGACATTTTCTGTGTATATACTCAAATATATGTACATTACAAAAATGAAATTAGATTTTTTTTTTTTTTTCTAAATCATGTCTGCGTATAGACCCTTAATGTTTCATTTAGGTAGAATCAAAGATCAGTTAGCGATACCCAATCGATGTTTTATTCTACAAGTCAAAAAGTTCACACGAGCTGTGCGAAAAGTGTAAATTCAGTAGTATAAAACTGTGGCAAGAGATCATATCCAATTGGCAGCCATCCACTCCCACAGTGGGGCGGGGGAGAGGAGCATTTTGAAAGCGAAAATTACATTCGAGTCGCATTAATTTTGTCCCCGTTCTCCTCTATATCAGTAATTACAATAATGTGTATAAGATGAACTCGTTAATTTCCGTAGAACGTTCGGAAAACGCTCGATCAAGTCGACGCTCGTCGGTATAGTTTATCCGGATAAATTTCACGTGGGTAATCTCTCGCATCGATCATCGCTATGAGGAACGAGGGGCTTCGAAACACTTTGCCAATAAGGGCTTGTGTCTGTAGTCGTGAAGAGAGTTTCAACGAACATTGTTCTATCAAGAACGTGCATTTATATCTTCTGCTAAAAGTCAGAGTGGCGTATGGTCCTCGTTTAACACGTGAAACAACGTGAAATACATCTCATTGACTTTCAGCAGTCTGTATACATATATACGTACATAGTCAAAAATGGTACGTGCAGTGTAAGAAACTTTGACGGCGTAACCGATGTCGTGAGAGGGAGGAATTAAACGAAGCCACGTGATGGATATATATTTTCTCGTTGCGGGCCGTCTCGAAGTTCGAAAATAGTGGTGGGTGTGTATATATATATATGTGGGTGCTCTCGTGCTTTTCTCGCAAAATCGACGCCAGGGCGTGGCAGAGAGTGAGAGTAAATGCTCTTCTTCGAGTATAGTCTGGATTAAGACGTAAAACCTCTGGCCAAGTTCGGATCGAGAGAGACGGCGTTGGAAAGAGAACTCAAACACTTCACCAAGAACACGATATATCTCTCTCTCTATATATATAGCTATATATAGCTCTATATGTGGATATACAGCTATTGCAGTTTGTGCTTTTCCACCTTTTATTCCGCGCTGCAGTCCCTTGGAATTATTTTTCTTTCAAAAGTACCGCGCACATATGTCTTCTTTTTTATTTTGATGCTCGGCAATTCTATCAAATAGATTTTACTTATTGAGAACATCGGAAGTTTCTATAAAGTACATGACAGCATAGACTTTTGTGACGAATTATGAGCCTGGCCAATTATCGATCCAATATTATAATGCACATTATCACAATTGTAATTTTCCATTTGTCCAGTAGCAGTAAATCCAAAATTACCTTATTTTTAAAGAATGAATCTCAGTTTTGAATACTTGCCTCGTTAATATTTGCTAAAGTCAATTTAAAAAAAATTAATCGACGCATTTTCGAGCCAGGACGATTAGAAGTTGGATTATTATAATTATTGCGCCAACTGAGGACTCTGTGGCATTGCTTAACAACTTTTCTTTTAATTACTTAACGTCAAGACACTACCGCGTCTCTTCACTTCGAATTTTTCAATAAAATTTCTCCACTGAGTTAACAAGTTTTCGCTCATTTCAAACTGTCTATTATCTTGTTACATATAGAGTTTCTCGTTTTCGATGGAATTATATATCGATTAGATTTAACGTTTCGCGGAGTAATATCATCGTAGTGGGCCATCCATTTCCATCACTTCTGGTGTCTATCGTTCCCTTTCGACACGCGGATAGAGTGTGCGAGAGAGGGAAAGAGAATGATTCAAAACTAACACGCAAGCCCTTGTGAACATTTCATACACATAACTCTATGTATACAGTTTACACGTATTGCTGGTCGAGATATGCGAGATAACAGGAACACAGAGAGAGAGAGAGAGAAAGAGAGAGAAAGCAGGGTATCGAGGCTCTAGCCGGCGAGACTCGTTCGCCAAACGGGTTAATGGAAACGCCGGTCGACTATATCCTCGCTCGCTTCGGTGATAATTGATTATCGATTGACAGGAACAGCGCCCACCGACGCCGGCATCGAATGAACTCCCCCAAACGTTCTTGATAAACCGGCAGAGATAGATTCGTTGGAACAACGAGTGTATACAATGGAATTGAAGAAAATGCATTAATACGTCGTTGCAGTAGCTAAAGATTTATTGGATCATGGCTGGCAGTTTCAGTAATTATTCCTATAGCCACTTTTTAATAGATATTCCTTGAATATCTCTGTTCTCTATCCACACCGTCGAATTCACTTTAAGACAATTATTTACACCTTAACAGAAGATAATATTAATTACACAACTGTTTTTTGATATACGAGGGGGGGACCCAAAAAAAAAGGGAATTGCGCTGCGGCGGGGAGGGAGAGTGGCGGAACCCATTGCTCGACCAGGTGTCCGTTGGGGACACGTCTCCTGAGATAGTGTGCGAAGTTCTGTCGCCGTGAGTGCATCGGTTCGCCCGTGGGAATTTTTTTAGTGAAACAACTTTTTCCATTTCGGCGAAAACGTGATGGCCGATTGTCGAGAGCAACGCGCGGCTATGAAATTTTGTTTCCTGTTGGGGAAATCGGCCGCAGAAACTACTGTAATGCTTAAGACTGCTTATGGAGATGCTGCCCTAAGTAAAACCAGAGTCTACGAGTGGTTTTTACGTTTTAAAAATGGAGAAATATCAATTGAAGACCAACCAAGTTCAGAACGCCCCTCAACGTCAAGAAGTGACGAAAACGTCGACAAAATCAATGCTCTCATTCGTGAAGACCGTCGCCGAACCATTGATCAACTCTCTGAGATGTCTGGGATATCATGAAGTTCAATTCAGAGGATTTTATCCAAAGATTTGCACGTGAGCGGAGTTGCAGCCAAATTTGTCCCTCGCCTTCTCACAGACGAGCAAATGGTGCGTCGACTTCAGGCATGTTTTGAACTTCAAAATCAGCTCGAAGAGGACCCTGAACTTTTTTCCAAAGTGATTAATGGTGATGAATCGTGACGCTATGGATACGACCCCGAAACAAAGCAGCAATCAAGCGTTTTGCCACTGTGGAGGAGGTGAAACAAAACTCGCTGGGAGGCCTAAAGAACATCCCGATAAGTGAATTTAAAAAATGTTTTGAACATTGGAAGGATCGTTTGCAGAGGTGCGTTGTGGTCAAAGGAGAATACTTTGAAGGTGATCAAAATTTGGTGTAAAAATATTAAAAAATAAAGAAATTATGACGAAATTCCCGTCATTTTTGGGTCCCCACTCGTACTTTAGGCACAGTTTGGCGTATGTCGATCCAAAAGGTAAACACCATGTTGGGCGATAAACGACTGACCAACATTTGAAAATACTTATCGAATGGTTTTTTTTTCGTCGGTGTTTTTTATTCAACTAACGAATCGACGGGAAACACCACAGTATGTGTAAGAGACGAATCAGATAAATTGGCTTTTTCCCTGTTTCACGTTGTACCTTCGACTCGTTTTCACTCGAACAAAGCCTCTACCGGGAAGCTTTTTGTAAGCCCGACGCTATTTTCCGTTTCGAAAAATCGCTAACGGCATCAAACAGCCAACTCCAGATGAAACCAAAGTGCGGTGACTGTGTGGGCCAATTGGAACACTTGTTTTGACAAACGCTATGGAAATCGACAGATTTTTCTGTTCGATCCAGTACTACATCTCTTGAAATTGGACTCATTTACGCAAAATACATTTCCACAGTACGGCGTTTCTTCTCTTTTCTCGTGATATTTCACTTTTTATATCGCACCGCGCTACTGTTTTTCATACAATAAAAAATATGTTTCCGTGACGAATGGCCGTGGCTGCTAAATAAATGTCATATTTATTTATGAACACGCGAGTATTGAAGCGTAAATCAATGGTCGCTGGGAGGCAATTTCAACGGTCTCTAAAGCATTTATTGCGCGCAGTTTCATTTATTAATTTGTTAATATTCATTTCATCGACAACGGAGAGCGGCGGTGTCGGGAGCGACTATGTAGAAGGCAGCTTTCCAATAATTCGAAGACTCGTTGTATTCGGGAAAATGTTATATTTCAAGCTTTTTTATTCAACAGACAATAATAAAATAAAGTCAGACCGTCATTGCGAGCCGGTCGTAATTATAATTTACCGTGGATTAAAAAAAAACTGTATACAGTAGCTTGAGATAGCTCGTGTAATCTTTTAAACTTGATTTTTTTAGTTTGTCGCTATTTAATTGCCCCCGGTAATTTGTGGCTATTCCAACAGTATTATGATTGACTCAAAGGAGCTTGCGGAACGAAACAGATACGGAGCTGAAACACCCATCATTTTAAAAGCATAGGCTCATAATTCATAAACGAATCGGATTTTTTTCAGTTAATTGTTTTCGTTTACAATCGCCCCGAGCCTCCGCCACATAGGAAGTAACATCAGGCAAGATAAATGTTTAATCAGAGCACCAATCTCTCTCTTTTTTTTTCCCTATCTCGCTCTCACACTCTCCGCCTACAGTCAGGCATCAGCTTTGAAATTGTTCGAATCTCGTCGTATATTCATGTACATATAAAAATGACGAACGAAAAAATAGCGAGTTTCGCTCGCAGGAATTTGAAGTAACTGTGGAGTTGCATAGTGGGAAATTCGAAACGAACTCAAAAAACTGTATACAGTAACTTGAGATAGCTTGTGTAATCGTTTAAACTTGATTTTTTTAGTTTGTCGCTATTTAATTGCCCCCGGTAATTTGCGGCAATTCCAACGGTATTATGATTGACTCAAAGGAGGCTGCGGAACGAAATAGTAAAAGATACGGAGCTGAAACACCCATCATTTTAAAAACATAGGCTCATAATTCATAAAGGAATCGGATTTTTTTCAGTTAATTGTTTTCGTTTACAATCGCCCCGAGCCTCCGCCACATAGGAAGTAACATCAGGCAAGATAAATGTTTAATCAGAGCACCAATCTCTCTCTTTTTTTTTCCCTATCTCGCTCTCACACTCTCCGCCTACAGTCAGGCATCAGCTTTGAAATTGTTCGAATCTCGTCGTATATTCATGTACATATAAAAATGACGAACGAAAAAATAGCGAGTTTCGCTCGCAGGAATTTGAAGTAACTGTGGAGTTGCATAGTGGGAAATTCGAAACGAACTTAAAAAACTGTATACAGTAACTTGAGATAGCTTGTGTAATCGTTTAAACTTGATTTTTTTAGTTTGTCGCTATTTAATTGCCCCCGGTAATTTGCGGCAATTCCAACGGTATTATGATTGACTCAAAGGAGGCTGCGGAACGAAATAGTAAAAGATACGGAGCTGAAACACCCATCATTTTAAAAACATAGGCTCATAATTCATAAAGGAATCGGATTTTTTTCAGTTAATTGTTTTCGTTTACAATCGCCCCGAGCCTCCGCCACATAGGAAGTAACATCAGGCAAGATAAATGTTTAATCAGAGCACCAATCTCTCTCTTTTTTTTTCCCTATCTCGCTCTCACACTCTCCGCCTACAGTCAGGCATCAGCTTTGAAATTGTTCGAATCTCGTCGTATATTCATGTACATATAAAAATGACGAACGAAAAAATAGCGAGTTTCGCTCGCAGGAATTTGAAGTAACTGTGGAGTTGCATAGTGGGAAATTCGAAACGAACTCCACTGCAGCTAATTCAAACGATGTTTGCACGGTTCGCAGCTCAGCGGAGCGCAATTTTACGGCAAACGAATTTTTTAATCACGTCTGTTTGCTTAATCTCGTTACATACATTCCCATAAACGCATATTTGTCGTTGTTGTTGTCGTTTCATGATACACAAAACCATATATCGGTTGTTCCAGAGGATTTTTTTTTAACGACGACATTTCCGTCTGTTTTCTTGTTGCAGGTCATCAGTGGCTAAAAACGAATCTCGGTGTAACACCGGAATCCGGCTGGGCGGTAGATCCCTTTGGGCACGGCGGTACGATACCGTATTTGCTGAGAAAATCCGGCGCATCGGGAACGATAATACAGAGGATTCATTACGCGTGGAAACAGTGGTTCGCGAAGAAACAGTACGGCGACTTTATATGGTTACAACCGTGGGACAAGACCGGATCTTCGGACATGCTGACGCACAATCAACCGTTCGATATTTACAACATAAAGCACTCCTGCGGTCCGCATCCACACGTTTGTCTGAATTTCGATTTTCGAAAGATACGGGGCGAGTACACGGAGTACTCGGTACGGGCGGTCGACATAACGCTGAACAATGTCAAGCAAATGGCCGAATTGTTGCTCGAGCAATTTTCACGAACTGGCTCGTTGTTCACTCACAATGTCGTGCTAATGCCGTTGGGCGATGATTTTCGTTACGATCATCCGATCGAGTGGGATCAACAGTACACGAATTACAAGATCCTCGTTGATTATATAAACAGTCGTAAGGACGAGTACAACGCGGAAATTGTGTTTGGCACGCCGAGGGATTATTTTCGTGAGATTGAGAACAGAGTCGAGAAATTTCCGTCGTTGAAGGGTGATTTTTTCGTTTATTCCGACATATTCAGCGAGGGTAGACCCGCTTATTGGAGCGGTTATTTCACCACGAGGCCGTACATGAAAATTCTCGATCGTGAACTCGAGGCTAATTTACGCTCGTCCGAGATACTCTATACCGTGGCGTTGAACGTCGCGAAACAAACCGCCAACGACATTAAACTGTACGAGACGCACTTTGAGAAACTCGTTAAAGCACGAAGGAATCTCGGTTTGTTTCAGCATCACGACGCTATAACCGGCACGAGTAAGTCATTCGTGATGAAGGATTACGCACAAAAATTGTTCGAATCAATATCGGACATGACGAGCTTACAGAGTTTCGCTATACAATCATTGACAGCTACGACAAACAAACCAAATATCGTTTACGTATTGCCCGAATCGGATCGCGATAGTTACGAAAAATTACCGAAAAAAATTCCAATTACAATGAACGGACGTGAGAGCCGTAGAGTCGTTCTCTTTAATCCGCTCGCTCAAACGAGACAAGAGATTGTACGTTTGAAAGTGACGTCGTACAAGATACGCGTGTTGGATCCAATGAAAAATCCTATACCGTATCAAATAACGCCGGTAATGAACGCGACGAGTATAACTCACGACGTTTACATTGTCCTCTTTGTTGCCGATCTAAAGCCACTCGCCATAGCGACTTATCACATTGAGCAAATCGACAAAATTCCCACGGAAGCGATATCGACGGTGCACTGCAATAGATGCGGCAAGGATACGGTTTTTCCGATAAAACCGATGCAAGTTGGTGACATACAACTCGAGAATAAACGCATGAAACTCGTGTTCGACGGACAAACGGGTTTTCTCAAGAGGGTCACGAAAAAAAGTAGCGGCAAGATAATGCAATGCTCGATACAATTTGCCGCTTATCCCTCGGCGCAATTTCACAGCGGCGCTTATCTCTTTATGCCAGATCCGAATCTTCGCGAGACCGACAAGGACGTCCTCGAGGCGTACACGCCGCATCAAAAAATTTACATTGTGTCGGGTAGATTGAACGCGAGACTGACCGTTGAATATGGAAAATTGTTGAGTCATCATGTCTCGATATATCTGGAGGAGGGTGGTTTGGCCGAGGCGATTTACGTGAGAAACGTCATTGACTTTGAGACACCGCCGAAGAATCGAGAGACCGAGATGTTTATGAGACTACAGACGGACATACTTAACGGCGATCCGCCAGAATTTTATACCGATCTCAATGGTCATCAAATGATAAAACGCACGAAAGTCGATAGAATTGGTATAGAGGGAAATTATTTTCCGATAACAACGATGGCTTATATCGAGGACGATTCGCACAGATTAACGCTGCTCGTTAATCACGGCCAAGGAGCAGCGAGTTATCAGCCTGGTTGGCTCGAAGTAATGCTCGATCGAAGAACCCTTTACGACGACTCGAGGGGCATGGGCGAGGGTCTTCTTGACAATCGTCGTACCGTGATGAAACATTGGATATTACTCGAGGATATTAATGGCCCGACCGATCATTATTCGAAACCCTCGTTGTTCGCTAATCATCTGAGCAACGCGCTCAATTATCCGGTCAATATATTCGTCGTTGACGGCACCGAGAACGAGATAACTCTCAGTCCAGAAATTAATCTGGTAACCCGAAGCTTTCCTTGCGATCTTCATCTCATGAATTTACGCACTAATCACGATCAGAAACTTCCACATTTTCCGATAAACAGCGCTCTTATGGTGCTACACAGACAGGGCTACAGTTGCTCGGTTGGTGCTGACGTCGCGCTTAAACATTGTCCACTTAACGATCGATTGAGCCTCGGCACATCGTTCTTCAAACTTAACAATGTTAACGTCACGAAAACATCTCTGACCGGTACGAGAAACAAGGAACGCATGAAGAATGGCTTTCAAGATATTGGTCTTCAACCCATGGAAATTGATACCTACAACGTACAGTTTATTCATTGAATGTACGATCGCGCGTGAAACAATGGATTTCAGAAGAAGGCAAAGAAATTAACTGTACTAAACCGAATGGATAATAAAGATGGCGATAACGACAAAGTGTTGAGACACACGCGAAATACGACGAAGCGTGAAGCAGATTTTCATTGTACATATCAGCCTCGATACCGCGTTTTGCTGTATACACGCTGCTGAAGAAAAAGCAAAACAAAACAAAAACACTTTAGTGATAATTTTTAATAGGGAAGGATGATAAGTCACATACCTATTTTCGTACGTCTGACATTTGACTCTGATCTGACGAAACTCTTCTCTCCCTCTTCCTCCTTTTCTCTATCTTCAATTCTACGATTTTCCAATCTTTTCAAACTCTTACACGCGATAACTTCGTCAGAGTATTCTCGTTACACCGCTATAACGTTTTTATTCCACTACGGCTTGTCGTTTTACTTATTCCTCGAAAACGATCGTTGTAACGGGCGTGGGAGAAGGATTTGCGATAGGAAAAGAAAATCAAGTCGACCGAGAAAAATAATTAAGTCGTTTCACTTTATATGACAAAGGAAGAGACAATGTGTCGCTGCTTTTAGTGGACCATCGTGTACATAATTCCTTTCGGATGACTTATAGTGCTGGACACCGAACATATACTTGTCGAAATTAACAATTGTGGGTGAGAGTGTTAATAACAAAAAGAATTAAAAAAAAAAAAAAAATTATATATATAAAAAAAATCGACAGACAGACGCCTTACCGACGTTTTCAAAGTGTTCTTCCAATCCTCGAGTGATTCGGCACTATGTAATTGTAAGATATTATATATCCGCGCAAATTTGTGCGAGGAAACGTTTTTACTGTTAGACGCTGGATAGACGTAAACTCCGTTTACGCTGTAAATACTAGAATGAATTATGTATAATGACGATAATCGTATTTGGTACGTGAATTTAGTGGATTATTTGTTTTGCGGATATGGTGAGAAGGACAAACATTACAATAGTAAGCAAAGGCGATAATTTATGTTTGGTAATTAGGTTTTTTTTTTTTTTTCGTATATGCAACAGAGGCGATACGTTCTCGTAGGCGCTTCGCCAATTTTTCTCCTGAAAAACTTGAAACATATTGCGTAGACACATCTTTTGGCTGCCTGCAAAATATTGTGTGAGTGGGTGCGAGATATGTGTAAAAAAAAAAAAGTGTGCAGACGACCGACGGTATGTAAAATCGAGTTTTGTTGTGATTTTAAAAGAATTTTTCATGGCCAGAATTCCTCGCAGAATTTCGTTGAATTATCGATATTCTCGTTCGAGAATTTCCACGTCACACGCAAACTCAAACTATGAAAAAAAATAAAAATAAAAATAAAAATAAAACACGAATGAAGATGTAATAGAATCCTCGGCCTTGACCATACACCTCCTTTGGTCATACATCAATTTTGTAAAACTGTTTTCGAGTGTATTTGTGCATGTATATATTAATTGCAACTGCGTGAATTACATCACTTTTGTAGATATATTAACGAGTACTTAAAAAATTGATTTCAGACCCGTGGAATCGATAAGTGATGATTTGTAACTCGCGACTCTACGGTTATTCCACGTAAGAAACAATAATGTTTTTGATTGAAATTCATATTTCCCTGCAAACGATATTTCGCACAGAAAATTATTAGAACATTTACAGAATTGTTATTGAAACTGTGCGGGAGAAGAACGAAAAAAAATAAGATAGTTAATGGGGGCGAATGATAATCTTGCCAATAGATTTTATTACGATTGTCTTGTCGCCAATTACGAAGACCGGAACTATACATTCTGGGGAATTCCGTGTCCTATATGTATAAAAAATAAATGGGAGAAAAATTGGACGAATCCGAGATTGTGTGTGTGTGTGTGTGTGTGTTGACATGGAATGCCCCATATGTATTCTGGAATTCTTGACCCCGTATGAATAAAGTACAGCGCAAAAAAAAAAAACAACAGAAATTGATAATTGTCCTGGTTGTACGAGGTTCACCATGGAAATTGTCGCTGTAACGATACTGTACCATACTTTGTGTTTGTGCTGTCTCTAGAAAATTAAGAGAATGAAATTTATAAATATATATATATATATAAATAATTATAACTATACATATTATGTATACTTAAAAAAAAATGAATATATACATATATTCTTTTTCTTTTAATTTGCCTTCGAACGACCATCGTTGATCGTAGAAATTTGACACTTCCGATCGTTCGAGGCCAGAACGAGATCTATGATTTACGATTATTACGCGATATTCCTTACGTTACGATGTAACATCATATTTATTAAAAAAAAAAAGATAAAAAAAAAATATGAAAAAGAAAATAATAATAAAGATATCAAGGTCGTATTTTACTGATAGAGCATCGCAGTTATTGAAGAAGCCTGACACGATGGCAATCTGACTCCCCACCGTTCAAATGTCTACAATATTTTACGTCGCTGAATGTACGGAGTTCAATGGCCATCAAAACGAAATACAGTTTTGATCGTTGCCAACTGAGGCCCCACCTCTAATGCCCGTCATTAGGAACCGTATGGTATCGTTAATTCCAGGGTTATTTTCATCGTTGCACAGGCGTGAGAAGCATCGACAGAACGAAAATACGTGACCGATGACCGAAAACCCTGAGCGTTTATCGATATCGCGCGGCAGTCCCTCTATATTTACGTTAACGGTGAAATGTTCATGTCTATGGGACAAAATCCTTTGATCCAAAGGACTGATTATTATATACTCCATAGCTGCAAGCATTTATGCACTATGGATATATTATCACGAAATAATATAGAATTTCTCTGTATGCGGTAATTACATCCGAAGCACGCTTTCAAGTCCTCGCCAATCATAAGTGCCGCCACCCTTCAATCTGGCTTCTAATCAAGTTATAGACGATCCAATCGATTTGGGCCATATACTCTATTCGTAGTGCGGATACTTCTTAAATTCGATTGTATTACACGTTATCAATACCGAATAATGAACAATCTATACAATTCAAAAGTGACGTCGTCATTCGTAAAATTAAAACATATTTGCCAAAAATAGTTGTACCATGGACTTGCGTGAATAATTTAACGAAGCGAAGGAGCTCTCTGTTCTAAATCGACGCGTTGGTATCTTGCCTTTGTAAATTTTTATGTGCTACCATAATCAAACGAGTATTGCTAATTTTTATGAAATATTTTGCGAGTTTTCACTTCAATACTCGACGCAGCGAGATACAAGGGACATTTTTTACTTGACGATAATAAAAATATGATGAAATGAATTTGTCTGAATCGAAAACATAGGTTCTATTTTAATGAAAATTCAGATCTGAAGGTTTTTGGGGTGACTGGCTTTGAATTTCAAGTGATAATTTAAAATTAAAAAATAACGACGTCCTATTGCCAATTAAAAAACTAGATGATAATTCGATTTGAGGGATAATCGGTATGCGTAGATTTTTTGATTCGCCAATTTTTACTGTAATGTAAAAAAGTGCTGATCTTCGAGACGACGGCATCGATTGAAGTTTTACCGTCCGCATGTAGAAGTGTCAGGAACATAATTGGTTGACGCCCGAATTTATTCTCACACCATTGTCGTACGATCGTGTTTGAAATACGCAAAGTGTAATTAAAACTTGTATAGTTAAGGATATTCGCGTCTGACGGAAGTGAAACGAGCTCTGGTCCGTTACCCGAGTCCAAGACTTGAAGTACAATTTTGCAATATGGCTATGGTTTTCTCATAAGTCGCTCATAACTTACGGACAATTTTATTACGTTGTTGATAAAGAGCTTAAAAATTTTTTTTTATTAGCTGGCGCCAAGACACTGCCGCGTCTCTTTCTATCTTACATATTTGATAACAAATGAACGTGTATTATGTGTACATATATATTAGGGCGATTTTTTTGTACGACTATTTTTTTTTCTCAGTCCCCACCTGAAATTTTGTTGGATATGTCGAAAAAGAAATTCCCTGAAAGTTACAGCCCTTAATATTAATTCTAAGTACTGTCCCTTAGCGTGAAAAGATTTTCCATCTAAAATACACGTAAATCGAATTTTTTTTTTTTCAAATTTCTATAACTCAGCCGCATTTTATGCTATTATATTGTTCTTGGTTTCGATTTACTCAGAATAAAACAATCTAGAAAAGTGCCTATTGCGGCGAAAGTGTAAATTGTACTGGTGAGTTGGTACTGAAGTTGATTTCTACCCAAAATTCTCGTTTTTTTTTGCTGTTATCTCCAAAACAATTAACTTTACGAAAAAAATGTAAATGAAAAATTCGTTGGAAATTTAATTTCCTACAAAAAAGGTCCTACCGACCCAATTGCTTAGATTAATATTTCTTGAGATATTGAACTTTAACTTATGAGTAGTATAAAATTTATAAAATATGAAATATTAAATATAGAAACAAATAAAAAATAAAAGTTCAATATCTCAAGAAATATTAATCTAAGCAATTGGGTCGATAGAACCTTTTTTGTAGGAAATTAAATTTCCAACAAATTTTTCATTTACATTTTTTTCGTAAAGTTTATTGTTTCAGAGATAACAGCAAAAAAACGAGAATTTTGGGTAAAAATCAACTTCAGTGACCCGTACCAACTCACCAGTACACTTTCGCCGCAAAAGGCACTTTTTTAGATTGTTTTATTCTGAGTAAATCGAAACCAAGAACAATATGATAGCATAAAATGCGTCTGAGTTATAGATTTGAAAAAAAAAACTCGAATTACGTGTATTTTAGATGGAAAATCTTCTCACGCTTAGGGAGAGTACTTAGAATTAATATTAAGGGCTGTAACTTTTAGGGAATTTCTTTTTCAACATATCCAACAAAATTTCGGGTGGGGACTGAAATGAAAAAAATAGTCGAAAAAATAAAATCGCCCTAGTGTACATATATATACATCTAGATCTATCGTTCACGTGACTTTCAACGATCGTCGATAGATCATTTGGTCTGTATTTTAATACGTGAGTGTACAAGATACAAAATATTTTGTATCAACAGTGTTTGAACAGTTGGGCATTAGCAAAATTATGTTAATCAGATTAATGAGATTGCCGATGACGAGTATGTTTTGTTTTTTCGTTTTTCAAAATCTTACAATGTCGTTTTCTTCCTCAACTCTCAAGACATTTGACCCCTGTCCGGCAATGACCATGCCTATGACTCTTAAATTTCCATTCGTTACGCAATTGATACAATTAGATGCGCATTGACGAGCATACTGGACGTACTGATAATAGTCGAAGATTGCGCACAATGCGCGATGTAACATTCATGAATAAACGGCGTCGTTGAAACCGTCAATAAGCCAATAGCGGGTATCACGATTACAATATTTTCCTCTTAACATTCATTTATGCTTCGAAAACCTCGATCGTTATCTGACAATCAGTATCAAGATATTTAAACACTCGTTTATGTTGGGCGAGGGACATCTTTTTATTTCACAAAAATCTCCAGAAAATCGTAACATTTTTGAAATCTCATTAAACTCGAACGGTCTTGGAGAAAATAAAAAGTTCTGGACCATTTAATACGTACAAAAAAAAAGGTTCTACGTCTATGTCGGGGCTACTTTGTAATCGCAGTTTTATAAATTCTAAAATATTTACAGCATATCTGAGTACATAGTTGGCGCTGCTAGTACAAAAAACATATCGAAAATGTACGATTATCTCTCTACTTCTTATCTCGCCTGTTTAGCCACTATGCACATAAAAATAATATTCCATTGGCACACGCGCTCAAACATTTAAAAAGTGCTGCTCTCAATGATATTCATCTGAAATTTCGCAGGATCAATCCGTGCAATGAATTTCGCAGCTTTCAAAACCACGTGTGTTTTTCGGGAGGCAATAGGGTTAGGACAGCGTTTTCTCAATGATTTTCATGAATTTTTTTATAGTATAAAAAATGAATATAATTTATTGAAACTTTAAGAATTTTTTATACATATATTTAAGTATATACTATAAAATTTTTGAAGAATTTCCTCCAAAAACACCGAAAATATTAGCGACCCCATATTGCAGGTCACAATCAGACTCAGCATTTTGTGTACATTCTGGAAGCCGCAATTTTCATCTGACATTAAACGAGGTTGAAGTTTACTTTTATCATATGTCTCTCTTCTATATGAACCTAAATGCTATCAAAAAAATAGGAAATTGAATTTTTTACAGGGGTCCAAACAGAAAAGCATGATTTTTTGCCATTTTTTACAACTTTATTTGCAAAAAAAAAAATGATTTTATATAATGATAATATTCCGATTTTAGATTCATATAGAGCGCAATACTATGAAGAAAGTAACTGCCAATTTTCAAAACGATTGGTTGAAAACTTTTCAAACTAGCGTGTACGCAAGTTCAAAAAAAGTCGTTTTCAGAAAAACGACTCAGAAGGAGAGCTACTCACTTTAAGGTAGGAGTCTGGTAACTTAAGCCGATTTTCATGTCTTTTTTGGCGGGCGTTTTTTTGTAGGAAAATAAAAATTAATCGTTTTGGATATTTAGGATGTTTTTATTAACATATTAAAGATACAAAAAAAAATTTTTTGAAAAAATTTAATAGTTTATTATTATTATTATTATTGATCGAAGTTAGCACCTCGAAAAAAAAGCGCGTGGGTGGCCCCGGTGATTTTGGCTCTTGATGTTATCTAAAATAAAAAATTCTTGATAATTCTTTATCTATAGACATGTCATTCTGGTCGGAACTACTGAAGTTAAATTTCATGGATAAATAACAAAATTTATTTGCTAAAATGAAAGGACTTTTTTTTCCAAAGTTCGCCATTTTGTTATTTATCCATGAAATTTAACTTCAGTAGTTCCGACCAGAATGACATGTCTATAGATTAAGAATTATCAAGAATTTTTGATTTCAGATAGCGTCAAGAGCCAAAATCACCGGGGCTACCCACGCGCTTTTTTTTCGAGGTGCCAACTTCGATCAATACAAATAATAATAATAAACTATTAAATTTTTTCAAACTAATTTTTTTTTGTATCTTTAAAATGTAAAGAAAAACATCCTAAATATCCAAAACGATTCATTTTCATTTTCCTACAAAAAAACGCCCTCCAAAAAAGACATGAAAATCGGCTTAAGTTACCAGACTACTACCTTAATGGCTTATGAGAATAGAACGAGTCGGAATTTTCATTTAACATTTTGGGAACATATTTTTCAATAGTTTTACTAACAATTGATGAAATTTTTAAAAATCCATTTTTTCAATCGTCTAACCCTATTCCCCCCCTTAATTAATCTGTAAGCTAAGTTTTAAAAAATTCATAAGAAATTCTACGCGAGCGCGACATGCGTGGAAAAAAAACAGAAAACCTCGAGGCACCGGATTCTCTTTTCGCGTTAAAAAAAACGATTTAAAAGAAGCAAAAAAAAACCATCGTGTCCGTCAGCTCGTTTCTTTTCAGAAGTAATTTAATATATTCATTCGTGCGCGACTATATATTCCATACTATATCCCAATATAACATTTGAGGAAGGAAAAAAGGAATAAATAACGCGTAATAAGCAAGTTTTGTTGCGTAGGTCGATAAGGCAGTGGCCGCGATTGCCCCCCCCCCCCCCCCCAAGCGCTGCTCGTGCATCGACGGACTTTATTACGTCTGTGAAACGACGACGCACTCACCAGTCTTTTCGTGGCCTCGTAACACACGGCGTAATGCGCGCACGAGATTCGTTATTTCGCCGGTGAAAACGCACGCTTGGCGAGAAAGGCATACCGAGAACGTCTTTAGTTACTCGAGTTTTCCACCGCGTGTACCGTTTTTCACTGACGACGCTATATAGCGCGCGGGGTTTACATTTCAGTGTGAGTGTGCGTAGTCGTCGAGCTAAATACCTGCGATTGGTTGTCTCGCGGAGGCTCGACCCGAGCGTTTAAAAATAAAATTCAATCTTCGCCTGCGCTTTATATCTCATTTATGTTTGCTCTTACCCTCCTGCCCTCGCGCGTTTTTCCCTCTTTCTCTATCACTACACAGTTTCTCCTCTCCCCTTTGCTCTCTCGAGCGCGACGACAATATACTCTAGACTCGCGCGAGAGTTAAATTGAACCGGGCAGTGCACTGTCGACAACTCTCGATTCGGACGTGCGTATTCTACGCCGCGATATATATATACCTCCGCGCAAGAAACGACGATAAGAAGTTATAGCCGATAAAGTACGTTCGTGTGAGCGCCGAAAGAAAAAAGAAAAAAAATAAATGTCAAGAATTGCTTCGTTCACTCTCGATAATTGTGCGTAGTGTTGTTGCACTTGATAAGCACGTGTATCTAGCGTCAAACTTCGTTGTATTGTATAGCCACAGTGGAAACAGAAAAAAAAACGAAAAGGAGTTCAGTGGAATTTCATTTTCGGCCGAGAGACCCTTTGACCGAGTTAGCAACACAAGTGAGCTCTCCCACGCCGAGATTTCAGTGCTTAACCTCGAAAAATGCGTCGCGGTTGAATTATTTTTTTTTCTTCCGAATCCTGCAACTTGGCATCGCCACTTGCTGCTCGTCACGATTTTTTTCACTTTTCGTTTCAACTACGTATCCCTCTGTTAACGAACGATTATTTTTTACTTTACGATCATCGAATAATTTCTTATCGTCGTTAAGGCAAATATTATAAAGCTAAATTACGCGAGTTGCGACACTTTTGTGATCTCGTTTGTGCTCACGGCGTGGGTTGTGCAGCGGAGGGGGAGAGTTTTGTGAACAAGAATGAAGAAATCGTGTCAAACGATGCTGCATTAATGAGGTACATTAGCAGCCCTTTTCACCAGTGTCCTCTCTCTCTCTCTCTTCGTTCCTTGACTTTTATCAATTCGTTTCACGCTTCTATTGGCTCCAATTGGTATTGAATCAGAGCTTAAGAACTCCTTGCTAATTCTCCTCTGTAGCACTTTTCGAGACCATGTTTCATTCATCTTGCTGTTCTTAAAACTTCTACTCTTGTTGTTTGTCTCGTGTGATTGTGTCGTGTTTTTTATCAATTTTCGTTATCTGAAACACGTTTCGACATTGTATTACGACAGATGTTTGATAAACAGAGATTGGTAAATTCCAAACTACGTTTAAAAGATTTCATTTCATAAGCTTGTGTCATTTGATTACTGTATTTTGATTGTCAGTTGATGCTATGGTAAATTGTCCTGAGATTTTATCTTCAAATCATGGATTTATTTCAAACATTTTATAATTCATTGGCAGGTAATTTTGAAATTGCAATTTTTTAAAATTAAATCCAAACGAAATGTCTTAGAAAATGTTCGACTAGAAATCTTTTCTAATACGCTGCGCAGTCATTGTATCTTGAAAATAAAAATGTTAAATGCATCTTTGTTTTTTGCTTGATATTGTAATTTCCCAGACAGTAACGATACACCTATGAAACAATATGTACACATATTGCAGTTGATACATCATTGAAACGATAGGAACACTTTGCGCAATGTATGAATTTAATCAGAGTGCAAGATGCAAGTTTTTTTTCTTCTTTTCATTACCAAAAATGGTGGGACAGTCCAGGAGGGTGTTTCGACGCTTCGAATTGCAACACAGTGCAGTACAAGGAATATTTGGTCGTTATCTTTTTTTTTTTTTTCATCAATTTAATTACGCTTGTGTGACATTGTATTCAATCGAATATAAGCGACAATAATGAGATAAAGAAATGATGAAGTTGTTACGGAATCTAGGATTTGTAAGGTTCACGAGTTTCACATTAATTTGTAATACATTCATCTAATTACATTGCATATGCATGACTGACAGTGAATGAGAATCGTTACGTCTTTCGCTTACGTAACCACAGAAATCTTGGAGACCCGCACGTGCAATTCATTTTTTTTTTCCTTTTTCCGTTTATTATTCAAGAACCTATGAGAATCTAACTATGCACCTTGTACTACGTTAGAGAATGTGATGCGGGTAGTGAAGTCGCGAAAATCATGCCTGTACTATTAAATATTTTTTCTTTAATAAAAACTCGCTGTAAAGTTGGATAAAAATATGAAATTTGTTACGTCTGTGTATTCTTGTTTTACCTACAATATCAAACTCCACTAAAATCTAAAATCCTCCTTAATTTTTTTTCCGTACTGATAATATGATGATAAAAAAATTTTCCTGTATTTGACTGTAATTCATAGATAATAAGAGGATACAAGAGATGTTGTTGACGTGGCCTTAAGGTGAAATGTCCCGAAGCCTGCCGGACAGAGTGGCAGGGCTGTATTACGCCCATGGCCTGTTTTGTTCATCCCATCCTGTCGCAGTTATATCACTGGCAATATCGGTGGTACTGCTATGTTGGTCAGTATATCATTATATTCTCGGTACTTGACAAATTTACCTGGCAATAATTAAAAATTAATTGCATTATTTTGTACATAATTTAGCTCGCCGCTGGTGAATTTGCCAATGCCTGGCAATGCGGCACGCACTGTAATAAATCACACAATCACACCGGTCAATGGATCGGACTCTCCGGCTCTTTATATACAGCAAGTTGTTCTGAGAGTCGGTGTAGTACCATGGGCAGAAGATCTTGCCCTGTCGGATGCTTTTCGAGGTCCTCTTTACGAAGTTTTCAATCTCCTGGAGATCATACAAAATTATCAGGATCCTGAAACGTGAGTATCGAAATTTCAACGACCGTCGCTGGATTCACAGTTGGCAAAGATTAAATTGTATTTTTCTTTTCTCGTCTCGCTATAGATTAAAAACTCTTGGTCAAGTGTGCCTTCATATAGAAGCGGTAAAAAAGAGAAATGTCAAGAAACCAGAAATTCTGCCAGAATACAATTGTCTCGTGTTGTCACCGGCGAATTTGTGGCAACAGAGCATCGAGATATACAATAAGGATACCGACCTTCTGGGCACAATTTTCTCGTATCAGGTATGACATTATAAAACTGCAATTCTCCGACAAATTTCTCATTATCGTACGTCGGAGCCGACAGTGTGTTTATCTCATTAACGAATACAGAGAATATTCAAATGAGGCTGGAGGTTGACTTAAAAAAAAAAAAAAAAATGTCTGTACGAGTCTGCAACGACAAATTTGTTTGTTTATGCATTTTGTTTCAAGGAGAATATAACGTGACACGATCTGCTAAATAAATCTTCGGTAAAATTTTCAAAAAAATGTTTATTCCGTTCCAACAGAGCTTTCAAAAGGGTAAAATAAGTCTCACCGAGATGGTGTTTGGCATGAATCTAAAAGAGACCGGTCTCAAGAGGTATCCTGTTCGAGTTCGACAGAGAGTTTTACAATACGCCGTGACGATATTTCTAAAGGAATACGATCCAAGGTGAGAAGTTATTTTTTCACAAGTCCGATGATTTAGACTGTGTACAGAATAAATTAGATGACGAATCATTGTTTGTTTTTGTTATAGATTCATAAGTGGTCTCAAGAATCGTTTGACCACTTATTACTCTCTTCATCAGTCGCAGAATAGAAACTTACCGTCGTCCGTGACTAACGACGAGACACTACACATTTTTTATCCCGGTGAATTCAATTACAGCGACTTTTTTCCTCTAACTATGACGTTCGTCGCTTTATTCTTCTACGTTTATTTTTCCGTACGCAAAATAGAACTTATAAAGTCTAAAGTCGGTATGGCATTCAGCGCGAGTTTTACTGTAATATCCTCACTCGCGATGACCGTAGGAGCTTGCTTCTTCTTCGGCCTTACGTTGAGTCTCAGTGGCAAAGAGGTTTTTCCCTATCTCGTCGTTATCGTTGGTTTGGAAAATGTTTTGGTACTGACGAAGAGCGTTGTCAGTACACCGGCACATTTGGACGTGAAAATAAGGGTTGCCCAGGGAATGTCGAAGGAGGGATGGTCGATAACGAAAAATTTACTGACCGAAGTGACGATTCTCACTATCGGACTGTTCACATTTGTTCCGGCTATTCAAGAATTTTGTATATTCGCCATAGTCGGTTTGCTCAATGATTTCTTCCTTCAAATGGTCTTCTTCTCGACGATACTCGGTATTGACATCCGAAGAATGGAACTATCGAGCGAAAATTCAAAATTCCAATTGACAAACATGCCATCTACGCGAAAACAACAATTCACGACTACTGTCACCAACAAAAAGCCAAATATATTTCGTTCAAAGTCACATCCGCGATTGAACGGTCTGGCGGCCGGTCCGACAAATGTCATTGCACCTAATACCCAAAACACTCAGAATCTCGTGAAAACACCTAAACGTCTGAGGCTCGTACATTTTTGGGCGAGAACGAGAATATTTCAACGGGCTTTTATGGTATGGATGGTCGTTTGGATAAGCATGATAATATACAATTCTGGTGTTATCGAACATCTGATACACTTGAGCGATACTCTCAAACCCGACACGGAAATTGACGGATATACGATTGAAAGACCGCAAACTATCAAGTCGTACGTTGGATTAAGTACTGTGAAACCAGTCACCATTCAGACATCGACCGGATTGCCGAACGTTCCCAGTGATCAAGTAATATTACAATTCATTTAGACAAATTAGATTCAATGGGAATTTTAGTAAATCACAATATCAAATATGTTAAAAATCTAAATAGTATAAACAATAGTAATCCCGGAAAGACATTAATAACGTATTTTCTGAAAGTTTGTTTACGTAACATAGGCAGTCTTTTTTGATAAAGTGCAATCGCTGAAAACAGTTTTTTTTAGATATTAATTTCCTATGTGTTCACATTAGTCCAAACAGTCAAAAACAAATTAAATATTTCGAAGATTTTCGGAATTACCGGTATGTAATGAGGGGACTGAAAGGATTTTTTTTTTAATTTGTGAATGGTTCTTAGCTACCAAGATGAAATTTCACATATAATAGAGTAATTATTCAGCACTGTTAGGGATGTTCGACGACATTCGATTTTTTCATTGAATCTAATTTTTTTAAATAATAAAATACGTGCATATTTAACATCCTTAAAAATATTGAAATTTTTTTGTTTTGCCATAGCCTCCAGTTACGAACAACATAACCGAGGAACTGAACAAATTACGACCAGTAGATTTTCCACCGTGGAATCGTTTATCGCTATATCATTGGTCATCGATTCTAACGATGTACAACATATCGGTGGCCGGCGAGCACATAACCGTACTCCCCGCTATGAAAATATCTCACGCGTTTAGCCCTCAGTTGGTCAGACAAATCAGCAATCCAAATGACGTTCAGCTATTTCAATGGCAGAGTTTCGCCAACGCTGCCCTTGACCCGTTGGACTTTTCAGGTTTGTTCAACGATTGTGCAAAGCAACATTTACGATGCCTCGTGCGACTGCGGAATATGTGGTTGAACGAAAAATTGCTATTGCGTCACGAAACTTTTTTTTTTTCCTCTTCAAAACCAAATGACTAACCACGACTCGTTTTATCACCTTTTATCCGATACAGACATGGAAGTTCCGACGAGATCCGAGGCGCGTGGTTTCAACACAAACGCACCGTTCGTACCATCGAGCCCGATGGAAATATTTTTGGCGGCTGTTCTTTGTCTCATAAGCGTGATAGTCGTCGCGTACACTATGGTCGTGCTCTATCGTTGCGTTTGTACGAGAAATTATGCCGAATGGCGCGCAAGCTGGCATCAGCAGGAAAAGACTCACGACTCCTCGACTCAGCTTGTACTGGAAACTTTGCCTCTCGTACTGGAGGGTCACACTCAAGAGGTCGAATGCATAGCCACGGATGGCAATACAATAGCGAGTACGTGTCTGGCGGGACACATAAGAGTATGGGACGCGATAACCGGTGAAATGGTAACGCACATAGATAGAAAAAAAATTTTCAACAGTGTAACGAGAGATTTGACGAACGGTACACCCGATCCGGACGAGCTTATGTCGGATTACGAAAGTGGCTCACCGCCGTCACGCGGTGAGATGGATAATTCACAGTCCTACGGTCTTAATAATGCGTCGCCAGGTTCGCATAGGCCAAAAGTATCGCCGATATCCGGTGGTTATCAAAAAATAATACCGAGCACGTCCAACAAGAGACACTCGATGAATTGTCTCTACAACGATTATCAGATACACGATTTTTGTACGGACAAACGAACGACATTTCGACGGAGTCTCGATCAGACTTTTGATCTGCCGGATTTGCGCTCGTCCATAAACACTCGTTTTACTTCGATGAAATATTCATCGAATCAGACGAATTACGAGCAAGGTTTTGATTACGGCGAACGTTACAAACGTCTATTTGAGGAACATCGAAGATCCATCGAGGATGTCCAAAAGTCCGATAGTACCGAGGGACTTAGCATGAGTTCCGGTCGTTTCAATGGCAATGAATTGACCGACAGTGCAACGTCACTCAACATATACAAAACAATGCAGAACAATCAAAATATATCGCCAATCTGGTGCGTCGATTATCAAGAGAATCTTATTGTCGTTGGTTGCGCCAATGGATCTCTCGAGTTCTGGGAAGGCACGACCGGTCGTTTCAAAGTTAGTACCGATGAGCAAGTGAAAGAAGAAAAACACGTAAAAATGCGAATGATGTTGAAATATTACGATCTTTTAACGATAATGTCTGTTACAGTGTTTCTTTGACGACGGCTCGGGTCTCGGAACTTCGGCCGTAAAATTCGTTTGTAATAGAGTCATTGCCGCTAAATTGAACGGTTCCTTGGATTTTTTGGAACTCGAAAGATACAGCGAGGGACATCAGGTTGGCTGGGGCTTCAGTTCAGGCAGAAGAAGTATAAGAAAAAAAATGTTCACGCTTTAGAATATTAGATGTTTAAGGTCGTAATAATGAGAATGCCTTTTGTTATTTTCAGCTCACGTGAGAACGGGAAGCGCGGGTTCACCAATGGATATAAATAATGTACCGCAGCCCGAAGAGGACTTGAGATGCTTGAAGAAGGGTTCTCACAGAGCTCATCAGCAAGCGATAACCGTACTGGACAGCGAGGGTGGACGTGTCCTCACGGGAAGCCAAGATCACACTCTCAAAGTCTTTAGGCACGAAAAAATAATAATCAATGTATATTGTTGATAAAATGATCCCACTGTGACTATTTGTTTCTTTCGGTTTTCAGGCTAGAGGATCAACTCCCGTTGTACACACTGCACGGACATTGTGGTCCTATATCGTGTCTGTTCATCGACAGGGTCAGCCCGATGACCTCGGGAAGTGGATCTCGCGACGGATTGCTCTGCGTGTGGGATCTTTCGACGGGTAAATATAGATCCGATCATCGGTATCGAACTTGAAGAAAGAAAAACCAACGAAAAAAAAAAAAACACAAATTATATCTCACGATTGTCCGTTATCGCGCATTTTCAGGAATGTGCATGTACAGCATCCAAGCTCATGACGGTGCTGTAGCTGCGATAACGTGCTCGGCTTCGTACATAATCAGCATCGGGACCGACGAGAGACTTTGCGTTTGGGAGCGTTTTCAGGGACACTTGTTGCACGCTCTACCAGCCCAGAGGGCTGCTTACAGTTTTCAATTAGTCATGCTCACGCAACAATTACTCATCACCAGCAATCAGGTGAGAATACTTCAAAATTGAATACAGGGATTTTTTTTTCCCCGTAAAACAAACCTCTTATCGCAATTCTGGGTCACAAATTTCTACGAGTAACTTACAAATGCGATTTTTTTTTAAACACAGGGATCGTTGGTGGTCTGGGATGTGAGAACGGGCGAGCCCGTTAGAGAAGTGAGATTGGGTCACAAGGACGATAGTGTTTACGTGAAGCAAATGCTCGCACTGAGAGACAGTATAGTCTGTGACTTTGGGCGCCAATTGCGAATCGTCAGATTTCCTCTGGTATCTGACAAGCTCGACTGAGTTCCTTAACAAACGTCTGTTGTACATAATTTAGTACGCGTAACTGTCGAATTTTCATTTATCAATTGATGAACGAATTGTCATTTATCAAATGACCGTGCGATGAGAGGCTACGTTTGAAATTTTACAATTCAATCGTCCAAGACAAACGAGCGCTCGTAGACTTTTTATACACTTGTACCATTTGGTTCGTGAATATATCGACGAATATTCACTCGTTTACGAAAATCGAGTAATGAGGGGAAAAAAAAGATATCCGTTACTGATGATTAATTGACCGGTTTTCCTTTTCTTATTGACCTGTGAGCACAATAATGGAGAGAGATTCCATAGAGGATTACTGGAACTTCTCTTGGTCGTATGGCTGTGCGTACGCGCGTGTGTGCATGCGTGTATGACTTAGAACGTTGACGTTACATTATCATGAAAAGATTTCATACATGTTATATTCTTCGTTACGAAAGTTTGAACGAGGCAAAAGTTACGAGGCTGTTACACGAATCTCGATTGATAATCGATGATTGTTATTTTTTTTTAAATAGAAAATCTATTTATGTACTGCATATACATGTAACCCGTATACGTAAAGATTAATCAAAATGAATGTATATGGAGCGTACGTGGAATCGTGAGAAATTACGATAACTATCGTGAACGATGCCGTCTCGGAGAATTATATGGAATCTATAGTGCCTTTACCGCGTCTCATCCTCTTTAATCATTTCTCATAACTGATCGCGTATAATTTTTCTCTTATCCTTCAACAAACACACTTCATGTAGATCTAGTTTTCACAAGTAAACATCGTTTTGATCAATATAGCGCGGGTCCTACGTATAAGTCTAGCGAGTGTGAATTATCGTCATTGTTTTTTTTTCCTTTTTTATTTTTAAGATAGCCACAGCATTCTCGGAAACAAATGGAGAAATGTTAAAAATTGTTTTTAAAAACTTTGTTGGGACATTTATCGACGATAATGAGAGCAAAAATATTCTTATGGAGGCCTTGGCGATTATAAAACGATTAGAAGATAAAAATCTAAAGCTCGGACATGTTTTTATGGAGAAAAAATCAAAATCCCGCTACGTACAAAGTTTGAAATCGATCCACCGTTCACTTCGTAAGGTATTCACGGTTATACAAAAGCGTCTACGAAAAATTGGAAAAAGGTATGCGTCAAATAAATCTGTCTATGATTTTTTTTTCCTCGTTCTTTGTTCACAGCAGATATGTTTTAAGGCTATAGAATGAAATCAATGTATTTTATCATTCCGTAATTCAACATGAAATTTAAATCTGTAAATTAGTGGAGCATCTGTCGAATTTAGAAATTTAAAATTGCACCAATGTGATTTATCAACAAAAAAAACCCAAATGGCCTCTTTCGAAAATTGCTGCAAGTCAGTAATACATGTTTGATAATAAATCATTGTAATTGTTTATTTTTTCGTGTTGCTAGCGCATTAATCGATTGAACGATGAACGTTTGTAATATCGATTTTTTGAATTTTATACTCTTGTGATTAGTACGTAGTGCCGTGGCTATCTCGGAGCGTTGAACGTTTATGACTATGACTTTATACATGTTAATTGTGTGGCACACAGTTTGGTAGTTACAGACGAATGAATTGTTACGACTAATTACATGTTCGTAACGATCGCTGAGGTTACGGGAACCAAAACCGTAAATGTTGACGACGAAAGAAGGTGATTGCTTCTCTCGATGGATAACGAATTTATTATTTTTTTCTGTCACTTTCTAAGATATATATTTTGGCGTTATTGCGAGCGAAAGAGCGGAAATTTAGACTGAATGTTTGAATGAGATTTTTCATTCATCGTTGTGTCCGTATTCCTATGGGAAGAACATATAGTCGACACACCGAGATATTTTATATATGGACGCAAAATATATAGAATTATATTTTTCTTAACCAAAGTGCAGTACATCTCAAAGAATCGTACTCGGTATGTGGTAGTTATTAGTCAGAAAGCAGATGCAAAAGAAAGTGTACAAGAAAACTAAACAGAAGAGAGGTGAATTAATGAATGGAACGACAATGTATGCCATTGACTGGCCCACGTACACGTCGAGAAAACTTGCGTGTTTTTTTTTTTTTATATTTATTGTGTATAATATAAATTTGAATTAATACGGATAGGCTAAAGTTATTCTTCTCAATAAATTATCATGTTTGATAAATCGATTTATTTATTCTATCTCCGTACAATCGGTCATGGATTTATCCGTGACGAGAATGAGCTCGTTCACTGGAACTCTTGGCTTTGTTTGATCTTATTTTCACACTGGAATTTTAAATCAAACAGACGTGCGAATGAAAAATGCAATGGAAGATTACGGGTTGGGAAGCTCTGTAATTTTCTGCGTAATCGTAACATCGGGATATTCGTTCTACGAAATTGGCAATCCTCGATTTATCAAAACGTTGAACAATGACATTTTTTTTGTAGATAATGGTTTGTCGCTCATATTGTAATATATATCTATATTACTTCGACAAAGACAGAACAAATTTTGATTGACGTGTGCGTATGTCGGTGAATCGAAGCAGAGGCGGCGTGAAAAAAATTTATCTCGTTGCACGGATAACGATCGAGGCATGCCGAATCTTCGACACGTTGATTATTCTGATATTACACATGTAATTTCCTCTAAATGCTGATAATACTTGATAACAACGTGCGGATATTGTCCCACGAGGGATTTCAAGTGGTTTAAATTAATCGTAGTTTCTTTCAAGTTTTGACGATATCTCGTAACCAACGCTGCATTAATAAGTTATCGGAGTCTGTAATTCACTGATTGGGCCAAAATCACTGGGATAACAAAAAAGACAAATAAAATACGTTGTTTATCACTATGCAGACCGGATATCACCTTACTTTAAAAAATCATCCTGTGTTATTCTTATAATTTTTATTTGAATATTTGTAACTCCTTGTCTTTACTCTATAATGTTAGTGATCATATTTCTTTTGCATTTCATGAAATAAATATCTTAAAACCCAAGTAAAGCAGAAACTTACCGATAGTTATTTTCGTCGTTCACTCATTATTCGTTGCATTTAGTTTTCATAATTTTTTCAATCGCATCGGAAAGATAATCGTTAACATTATACAGTACAGAGTTCATGTTTGTAGTTGCAAATATTGGAGGTGACTTATATGAAATAATTGATAATAAAGAAATTACAGAAAAAATAAACAATGTATGCGTTTGTTATTTCACGAAATTGCACCGCTGACAATAATCGATTTTAAACCATAATGACCCGATAAAAACCTAGTAACTGGATTAAAATATCGCGGTCAAATAATCTTGTCAAGTTCTTTTTTTATCGATAAATCGTGCGTTCGGCATGATCCTCGTGGATCTGAAGAAATTTAATCGAATTTGTCTTTCGATCGTTGGAAACATAAGTCCGTTATCACACTTCGTACCATTTCTTTGTCCGATTGCCAGGGAAAGTGAGACATTCTTATCAGCAATGGCTTAAAATGATCGTTACGTGGCACAGAATTCTTCTTATTTTTTTCATGTAAAAATAAAAAACAATCGAAAATAATCACAAATTGTTGAAAAAAAAATTAAAACAATTTCACAATGGCTGAAAATGACCATTGTGTGATTGAGAATTTTTGTTTATTTTTTGTTCATTTTTTATCCACCGAAACGAGAGTATTTGTGAGTGCATTTTACAGTTGGGGACAATGATATGAAAAAAATTAATAAAATCCGAGGAACAACACGTGTGGTACCGGTAGAATAATTATTGACTATCGTAATATCGAAGATGTCAATGTTCAACGTCGAGGAATAAAAATAATGAAATCCAGAAAGATAGAGTGGGAGACTGCGAGAGATCCTCTGGAGGGAGAAAACGTGAAAAGTACAAATGCCGGTAACTTTCGGTTCGCGAGGACTGGCGAGACATTGGCTGGCTTATTTGCCGTGTGCAGTTGTCGGGACCCAGAGAACACCTCGCAACGGCGCTGTCTGCGTTCGAAACGACCAGACATCATTTTTTTTAATAGCATTATTTATTGTTTTTACAAACCGAGCTCGAATCCCAATAATCGGGGAGATCGAGAACATACCGAGACGTCGTCGTTTCTACAATAGCAAAGACCGCGAGTTCTTAAGTTTCTTTTTTTTTTTCACTATTATTAATCATTCATTGTCCTCGAACAATTACGGGAATGAATTTTCTACTACGAGACTCGCGCATATTAACACATAAAATAATGAACAATGAATCGGTGCATCCAGTGTTGTAGAAAGAAAGAAATTTAAAGAAAAATCGAAGAACAGTATTGAAATAAAATAAAGATGAAATTTCGATAGTAGAAGAGTGAAGTGTTATCGAAAGTAATTGGATAAAAAGTAACGATTGACCCGTATCGTGTATCTGTGATAAATTCTCTGGATCCTTGACAAATTTTTCTATAACAAAATGACAGTTGTAGAAAATCTCAGTGAACCGGCCAGGTAAATAGTCGATTTAATTTATTCGTTTATTCTTCACCACTCAGCATCTGACAACTTTTAGAAATCTTTCGGATAACATACAGATATCCTTGACAATATATAACGAATTTTAGTGCGTTCTAATGAGATATAAAATTGAAAAAAAGAACTATACGGAAGATACGGAAAAATATTAAGCTTCAACAATAATAATGCTCAAAAGTTATTAATAAAACAGATAAAATCAAATTGTCGAATAACGATTCTTAAACTTCCGTTATATATTTGATTAATCATTTGTAATAATTGGCCTTGTTTCGGTACACATCGCTTCCAATACAAAAATTTCGTATGAAAAATGTATTCGCAGAAAAAAAGCATTCTCAAGATTCTTTCAGATTATTTATCGGTAAAAATGTTCGGTAAATGTCATAAAAATGTTACGAGCACAACATGGAGGCTTTATGTACAATAATATGCAAAATTCAGACCGTATCTACTTTTTAACTTGTAACATATATCCTTGAATGTCTGCTACGTGAATTGATAGATTCCAGTTAGGGTATTGAACGAAAAAAAGTTGTTCGAATCTTCTCGAAAGGTTCTCCGGCTATTTTTCACCTAACAGATAACTTTTTTCTTTCTCTAGATCTTTAAATTTTCCCTTCTAAACGCGCATTTAATTAATTTTCATCGATATGCAGTCTATGATTGTTAAATCTGGAGACAACTTGATAAATTGCTGATAATTTTGTATCTTTCACGATCAATCACATTTTTAGCTTTGTTCATAATGCCATCAAGAGAAAACACAGACATTATAAGTCCTTGAATAAACATTTCTCCGCGATGCGTTCCATATACTACCTGCCAGTTTGCCTTTACGAGAAGTAATCTTGGCTCAAAGGATTTTCATACGTTAATACTTTACCGCGTAATACATACTTTATCGCATTTCACGTAAACCGTTCACCGATGCTTCGTCGGGGTTTGGTTGTACGCGGCAGTTCAAAATGAGAAACAACGTAAGCGCGATAAGGAGTTAGACTTAATAGTCTAGTGATAATGAAAAAAAAAATATGTGCGTAACACGAGAAGTCAGTTCATTACCTAATTCGCAGTCATCGCCCAAGGTTTACTCCCTAGTCAGAAAAATGATTAACGAATTATCAGGACTATATATATTTGTACTTGACGAAATGTATGGAAAGTGTTAGTTCTCTATTTACGCAACTCCGGCAGCAAACAATTTGAATGGAAAAGGTCTTAAGTACCAAAACGATGATTTAGATTTAAATATAGATAGAGTCCAATGGTCAAAAGTCAAATAATTTTTCGTCATTGTTACGAGCAATCGGTTGTACAAATATTTTACAATCAATTGACGATATCTTGTGATTTTTATTATTCACGAAATGACGAGAGGCGGTGAACACTCGTGACGAGACCGGTGAAAGTTGCCGGCTCGAATATAGGAATCACGTTATATACCGAGTACCAAATCGAACAACATTCCATTCTTAGTACACCCAAAGCTATTTTATAACTTCGTACTTGCCTGCTCTTGTGGATTCGAACAAATATTGTTTAACGATCTCGAGCAACGTGAGACACATCATAATCTCGAGTACAATTTTCGTTATTTACAGTTTAATGACACCAATCATACGTACACTTATCACGATGTTATATTTAAATGTCATTTTTTTCCAAACAAATCACTCAATATTCAATTGTTCTCGATTTTTTTTCCATTCGGTCCTCGACTATGTGTTTTGAAATGATAAAAACGTCGCCGTTGAAGATTTGCAAAAATTATATCGAATGTACAACGCTCTTTTACGGAAGTTGGTGAATTTATTGTCGATGAACAAGTAAACATAGTTATTCTTTCGAGTATCTGAGATCGAGTAATTTATGGATTTTACGCGTCAAACTATCATTTTCAATGACTCGTAGACCTTTCGTGATTCTATTTTATGAGCTCGAGAGACTCGGGATGCTGCATTTCGCGCATGGTTACCGTTTAATTCCGACGGCCTACGCATGCTCTAAATTGAGTACAATTCACACCTTGCCTAGCAATACAATATACGTTCAAGTCACGCATGAACAATAATTCGTTCGGAATTATATAACTCTGCAGTATTGTTATTATGTAACTGTGTAGTATTATTATTTTCTCTCACCTGACTGCCAATCAACGTATTCAACAACAAAGCCGTAAACTTCTAATATTAATATTTTCCATTAGTCAAGCAATTTGTTTTTTCTATTAAAATTATTTTTTTTAAATCAAATTAAATTTTTTTCAAATATTCATCTTCGTAGGGGAATTGACATTTTTTGTTTTTTTTTTAACCAAGAACTAATTTAACGATTTTCAAAAAATCTGCGGAGAAATTTGGAATATTTTTTTGTGTAATGCTAAATAACTTATTGAAAAAGAATGGAAACAAAGTTGTTAGAGTCCCTGACGAAATTGCTTGAAATAGCTCGTAGAAATTTATCATTTGTATAGTTTATCTATTATTCGACGAACGAATAATTATCTTGGAAATGCCGTGCATTAAACGAATTCTTCGAGTTTTCCTCGCATTTTTTAAGTCGTAAAGTTGTTTGAATGCATGGAGATATAAATATGAGAAGCATTCCACAGTAATTGAACCTATGTCTCATCCACACGTTCTTGGATTTGGTAGATGATTTTTTATGCTATTCGTCCATCTTTGAAAGGCATTCAAATCTCTTTCAAATTTTCTCAAATACACTTTAGATGCAAGAAAGAGTATGTACAAATTTACAAATCCAAGAATAAACACAAACAAATATCGGTTCCACTTTGGTCTGTCGAATACAAAGTTCGATGTCTAATGTCCAGAAAATTTTATCAGATATTATAAATTGGGCTAACTGTTTGTTTTTTTATTAAAAATATTGATAAAACAAATGTGATCAGACAATAAAGATTAGCGAAAAATAAACTACAAATAAAAACAGAGTAAATAGTTTTTTGTTGTATGAGTAATGAAAAAAAAGAATCGTGAACCAAATCGACGAGAGAGTATGAGTTTCCAACGTATGGCAAATTGGCGTAGAATGCCCCATATAACTATTGTTGCAAACATTAAAACAAATTACCATACATATTATCCCGATAAATATCTCGAAATAATTTATTCAAGACTCTTGGAGAACGTACATTTTCTTTTTAAATTACCAACATCCCGTGATTTAAGGCACCAGACCACGGTAAAATTTTTTTTTTCATTTTCTGAAAGATGCATTTGTTAAGAATGCTCTCACCAAATTTTGTAAAGAAATTCGTAAAATTGACGGAGATACAGCATTTAAACAATTTGGTTTGTATGTCGAATTATCCTTCAGCAAAACTTTGAACGCGTTTTTCTCGAAACTACATTTTCCGATCTGGTTGACAACATATTAAAAAAACTATTCAACCGATTTGCATATACCAAGTCTTAAAATGTTCGAAAATCCAGTCTCTATGGCACCACGTAGGGATTTTTTTATAAAGCCCCCTTCTATTTTTCTTTTTTTCATAAACGATAACAAATTTCTGTGATAATGGGAAATAAAATTCGCTGGTCCGCTATTATTTTTAGATATCAAAATTCCCCTACGTGATGCTATAAACCTATATGTCTAGTTTAAAAATATATTTTTTTTTGTATTTTTCAAATAAACCGTATGGCTTAATTACTGTGAACCACCAAGCAGCAACTTCGTCGGAGTGCCGTTTTGCAAGCGGCGAATACCGCAAACTATTCTTAAGATTCGAATAAAAAAATTTTTGTAGTGTCTTCTACATCTATATATTGAATATTATTATCAATAAAAAAAAACCATTCATCGTTTGCTCGAAAAAAATTATGAAAAATACACCCTCGTGCCGCGCGCGCACCGTGGTCTGGTGCCTTAAAAAAAACAATTAATATCAATTATTTTAAGATGCAAGTGAAGTGAAATGTGCAATAATAATTTTGATGAATGATTCACGTCAAAACTCTAAATGTCCCGTTTGTTACTATGGCTCATTTAGGAGTCAGACGTTTTTTTTTTCTTCGTTAAATCGGTATGGAATAAGACAAGTTTACTTTGTAGTTAGACGTCACTTGCGATAGTTTACAGATTACGGGGGGAAATAGGGTTAGGGCAGCGTTTTCTCAATGATTTTCATGAATTTTTTTATAGTATAAAAAAAGAATATAATTTATTGAAACTTTGAGAATATTTTATACATATATTTAAGTATATACTACAAAATGTTTAAAAAATTTCCTTGAAAAACAGCGCAGATATTAGCGACCCCATATTGCAGGTCACAATGAGACTCAGCATTTTGCGTACATTCTGGAATCCGCAATTTTCATCTGAAATCAAACGAGGTTGAAATTTACTTTTATTTTATGTCTCTCTTCTATATGAACCTAAATGCTATCAAAAAATTAGAAAATTGAATTTTTTAGAGGGGTCAAAACAAAAAAGCATGATTTTTTGCCATTTTTTACAACTTTATAAAAAAAAAATTATTTTAAATAATGATAATATTCCGATTTTCGGTTCATATAGAGCGCAATACTATGAAGAAAGTAACTGTCAATTTTCAAAACGATTGGTTGAAAACTTTTCAAACTAGCGTGTACGCAAGTTAAAAAAAAGTCGTTTTCAGAAAAACGCGTGTGAAAAAATAGCAAAATGCTGAGTCTGATTGTGACCTGCTATATGGGGTCGCTAATATCTGCGGTATTTTTCAAGTAAATTCTTCAAAAATTTTACAGTATATACTTCAATATATGTATAAAATATTCTCAAAGTTTCAATAAATTATATTCATTTTTTATACTATAAAAAAATTCATGAAAATCATTGAGAAAACGCTGTCCTAACCCTATATCCCTCCTTAATGGCTTATAACAATAGAACGAGTCGGAATTTTCATTTAAAATTTTAGGAACATATTTTTCAATAGTTTTACTAACAATTTATGAAATTTAAAAAAAATCGATTTTTTGAACCGTCTAACCCTATTTTCCCCCTTAAAAAGGTAATATTTCGTTTGCCTTATTTTTTTGCCGAATTCTTATAAAAATAGGATGAATGTCATTATATATAGATTAGAGTGCGTCATACGGTTTATTTAGACGTTAAAATAAATAAGTTAAAAACGAAAAGTAAACACGGATCTGTGATCGTCTTGCGGTTGCAACAAGCTTTAAGCGTATTTTAAAAACGTAATTATTGTTTTTTTTTTCATTCGCCACCTATCACAAGCACGAGCTTACTTCTTCATAAGATGCACGAGATGCAGGTAAACTAATGTTTCCTCCCGTTTCCAGACAGATTAATCATATCGGATAAAGCGTTAACAGCACCGTTCGTTACGTCATTCCGCGGAATATATCGGATATTATTTTCTTTTCTTTACTCTCAATGTATAAACAATGAAGATTAAGCAAATGTTGATCAATGGAAATTTTGCGTCTGCCCTGGTGCGTGCTTGCTTACGGCTTAATGAATGAGATTTATATTCAACGAGGTGCGTTAGGCTCATCTGATCGTAACAGCACATGTTTGAAAGGATAAACGTTTCTTCCGTGAAATACGTGAGATCAATAGCCATGCGTTATCCAATCTCGTCACAAAACGCTTCGAATTAATTTCCATCAATATTTTGCCTAGAAAAATTAGAAGCTTTTCACAGAAGTGATTTCATTTGATTTTAACATGAAATTTGTGATAGTGAAAAAAGACAGATGTCGAGTTTATTGAAATTTTTATAACAATTCATACAGTGACTCAAATAATAGGGGATTTTTTTATTTTTTTTTAAGTTGCCTGTGGTCGATCTAACTTCTGCAAGTTTTTCGATATTTAGGTAACATTTTGTACGTAGTTTGGATTTTATGAGATTTTGAATTTTCGAAAAATTCGTGATTGCTCTAACGTCTGCAGATATCAAACCAAACCAAACAAACGTAACTAGATACCTGCATGACAATAATGTAGACAACATTTTTATAAGTTTTTGTTATTTTAATCGCGTTTTTTGCCAACAACCGCGTATCTCTCTTACTCGGGAAAGATTCCGCAAAGTATAATCTAGAATGATCAAAGTTTTAAAGTCCACATTTGCATTGATAACCGTTTATGTTTATAAGAACAGAAATGATCTTCCGACATTGTCCCGAACTGAAATTTCGATAGCGAAAAGAAACTTCACCGTCGATGATTAATCTTTATTTGATTTTTTTATTCACCGAACGATATCACCAATAGTGTAGGAACTGCGCAGATATGTTTGTATGCCAAATACGAGATAGGGACGAGATATGTGCGAGCCAATATTTGACTGGCGACAACGAAAGTCGAGATTGAATCGTAAGTGCTGATTAAAAAAGAAAAAGCAACGAAAAGAAAGGACAATTGATGCCCATCTTCAAAACACAAAATACTATTATTTGCGACGAATAAATTTGTTTAACAAAGTTTATGTCAGTCGAGTACAAGTACACGTTCCTCATGGTTAAACAGTTTTATTCATTTTTTACTTAAAAAAAAATATATACTATAGAATGTCTGTCGTAAATGAAGTGACAAGACTTGTTTCTTGGGTTATTAAATATTTAATTATTCCTTTGTCCTTATATTTAAGAATTGTGCTATTGTAGAATTTTTTTTATGGTATTATATATTTTAAAAAAACAGGTCGTAATATTTTATAATTATTTACTGTCGGTTTTATGTTAACCGATTTTTTCGTTGCCTCACGTTACAAGTGATTTCTTTCTCGTGCCCTTCTTTTCCCCTCGTTCGAAGATAGGCCGCTCGTTAATTCATCCTGTGAATATCGCCTCTCAGAGTTGCCACTGAGGAGCAGAATTGTTATAGATTTATTGAAAAAAAATGTTGACCGAGAAAAACACTTCAAATCTTAAAAAATGATATTAATTGAAGATTGCAAAATGATCATTATGTTGAACAAACAATTTTTTAATATTAAATAAAATCTTCTCTCGTTAAGCGGGCTGAATTTCTTAACAGATTTTGTATTCAAGCGCTCAGTGAGAAAACAATCTCCGGGCATTTTTAATCATTCCGATAAATCCACTTTATCTGGATATCGTTAGAATTACGCTGATCGGTTTAAACGAATGTATAATCCTATTTTTCCTGCACTTCGTCTTTGACAAATAATTAATTATAATACCGAGCGTGTATGAATGGTTCATCCACTTAAACTGATAAACATGACTTCTCTTGATTGTCAATATGAAAAAATTATAATCTTTTGAATTTCGTATTATTTCTAGATACGTGTTTTAGCAGATAAGAGAAAGATTCTCTCGAAATATTTAGTTGAATGAAACGAAATGGTAGTCAAAGTAATAGAAGACGTTAATCGAACGAAAAATTCGATTAATCAACCAGATTTATCGGCTTGCAACCATATTTTCGTTAATTTTACAAATTTTTCTCCCGGCAAAAAGGGATAAACTTGCAGAATTACATTCATGATGCAATTGTTTTTTATTACTATTATCATTGTTCCATGATGTGAAGTAGTAAAAAAAATCCGAAGGTCAAGACTCGTCTTTTATGTTCGGTTAGTTCAATTTTTCTTATTGTTCGACTAATTGCCAATATTCTTCACCTATTTTGATGCTCACTTACCGAGCAAGGTTATTCTCCGCAGCATAAAAAATATATATCACTATGGATATTCGTACTGTACCAGGGACAGGATCCTTTATTATACAGATAGGGCGGTAATAACACAGCAAGATATTCCACATTCTATTGTATTATAATCCCCCGAGAGTCGATTATATCAAGAGACGCGGCAGCGTCTTCACGCCAAGTATAAAAAAGAAGTTTTAAAACTGTGCCGATGTCTCTAGTAATATATACTGGCTTCTCGGGGGCTTGATTTAGTAGAAGATATAACGACGATGTAGCAGAGCTGCTGGTCCGGTCGTTTATCGAATTAATGAAACGACTGCCGAAATTTCAATCAACAATTCGCGCAACAGCCGCCTATAGTCATTCGCACAATTTACGTAAGCGTTGTGTTGATTATATGCTCAAATATACAAATATTGACACTAGACGAAATAATTGAAAGTACCTTGTAGAAGTAGAAAATGTTGATTTACGGGGTATACGGTAGCGGGTATAAAATCATGTGCACATTTAACAATTTTTTTTTGTACGAAAAAGTGATTTATTTATAAAACCAATTGCACATCCATTTAGTATAAATATCAAGCTAATAAAAAATATTTTTTTGTTATACAAAATGGTCGACTACTGCTATTTGCTTTTGGTATCTTTTTTTCCGGCGTGACATTTGGTATCCACAATTTTTTACCTAGAACAAAAAAAAATTCACGTTAATCTACACCAGAATCCCTAGAAAAGTACGTACGGAATTTCTGATTAATTAACAACTTTCCATTTTATGAGCAGTATTATATGAAATTCTCACTGGAAATTCACCTTTTAAGTTCAAATGCCTACGATATTCGAATAAAACGTTATTTTTCAAATTCCGTACGTACTTCTCTAAGTATGCTGATGTAGATTAACAAGAATTTTGTTTTGTTCTAGATAAAAAATTGTGAATGCCAAATGTGACGCCGCGGAAAAAAGATACCAAAAGCAAATAGCAGTAGTCGGCCATGTTGTATAACAAAAAAAAAAAATAATAATTTTTTATTAGCTTGATATTTATACTAAATAGATGTGTAATTAGTTTTGCAACTAAATCACTTTTTCATACAAAAAAAAATTGTTAAATGTCCACATGATTTTATACCCGCTACCGTAGCCATACCCCTTAAGGGGAAAAATAGGGTTAGACGGTTCAAAAAATCGATTTTTTTTTTATTCCATAAATTGTTAGTAAAACTATTGAAAAATATGTTCCCAAAATTTTAAATGAAAATTCTGACTCGTTCTATTGCTATAAGCCATTAAGGGGGGAAATAGGGTTAGGACAGCGTTTTCTCAATGATTTTCATGAATTTTTTTATAGTATAAAAAATGAATATAATTTATTGAAACTTTGAGAATATTTTATACATATATTTAAGTATATACTATAAAAATTTTGTACATATATTTAAGTATATACCATAAAATATTAGGGACCCCATATTGCTTGTCTTTCTTGGTACTATTTTTTCAAACGCGTTTTTCTGAAAACGACTTTTTTTGAACTTGCATACACGCTAGTTTGAAAAGTTTTCAACCAATCGTTTTGAAAATTGGCAGTTACTTTCTTCATAGTATTGCGCTCTATATGAACCTAAAATCGGAATATTATCATTATTTAAAATAATTTTTTTTTGGAAATAAAGTTGTAAAAAATGGCAAAAAATCATGCTTTTTTGTTTTGACCCCTGTAAAAAATTCAATTTTCTAGTTTTTTGCTGGCATTTAGGTTCATATAGAAGAGAGACATGTAATAAAAGTAAATTCCAACCTCGTTTGATTTCAGATGAAAATTGCGGCTTCCAGAATGTACGCAAAATGCTGAGTCTGATTGTGACCTGCAATATGGGCTCGCTAATATTTTATAGTATATACTTGAATATATGTATAAAATATTCTCAAAGTTTCAATAAATTATATTCATTTTTTATACTATAAAAAAATTCATGAAAATCATTGAGAAAACGCTGTCCTAATCTTATTTCCCCCCTTAACATAAAACATCGTACTCTGATGATAATCGCACTCTGATATTAATTAGTTCATCAGTAATAGCGATTTTAACTGCACTTATTGTATTACTGATCTGACAATATGGCAAATCAATCTTACACATCGTTCAAGCCTACACGAATTTTCTCGTCAAAATCTAAGTTGTAAACCGGTTAGAATACCGTAACAGATCGGTCTGGTCGTTTAGATGACTAATTGTGTCAATGACTGGGACATTCAATTCCTTGGTCAGGTGGATCTTGTATTCAGGGTATGTTCTCGCGCTGTTACGGTCCGACACTCGCGGTACATCGACTTTACGAGACTCATACACCCAGCGGATCACGTGTACATACCTCTCTCTATGAACGTGCACTCTTCACTCTTTCTCTATATATCTCGCTCTCTCTATCTCTCCCTCTCTAGAATGCAGTTCTTTCAGGAGATGAATGTAGGTGAAGGTGAGATGCCCAAAGCCATTCTGTCGTGTTACTACCTCTCCGCGCTCAATCTCTGTCACTTTTCTCTCGTAGAGCGTGCGTTTTGTACAGAAGTTTCATCGCGCCGTGGCAACATGCAATTCTTTCCGATGGCCATGTCGCACGATTGCACCGAGGAAAAGAACACTTTTTCATCTGGCACACTTTCTTTCAACTCTTTGTCGCTCGTTCCCGAAACTCAATCTACTTCTTTTTCATACTTCACAGTAAAAACCAAATCCTTTTTCTATTGCACAGCTTTAAACACTTGTTGCGAGAGCTTTAGAAATAATAATGAATTACAGTAAAATGAATATTTCAATGTTCACTCTCGCGAAGAGAAAATACTCCAATCTTGTATATGTATCGATGTAAAATATTGAACAAAGTTCAAGATTCAAGAAATTCGTTACTCTAGACGCGGACCAGTTACATTTCGCGGCGGTTCGTCAATTCGCAAACTTTTCAATTTCAATGCTTATTTTATTTTCAGCAACGACCAAAAGCTAGCACCTGTCGAACTGAATGGCTGCGCGGTTGCCGAATTGACGCCAATATCACGACTGAGACAAAGTTCACCGCAAGTATGCGCGGTTAGCGCGAAGAATCTTCTTCTATTGACTTTTGGCTCGACTTTGGGATTTCCGACGATTCTTCTTCCCGCGTTGCAGAAAGAGAATCCGGATATAGCGGTGACCCTCGACGATTTAACGTGGATAAGTTAGTTTTTCTATTTTTTTTCTTTTCGATAAGAGAACAAATTTATTTAAGCAACGATAATAGAATGAATTGAACAAAGTAAGAATGTCGCATTTGAAAATGCTGGACAATGATTAAGGCTTTGTAGAATAACAATTTAATAGTTAATTATTAATATTTATTAATATCATCAATAATATTAAATAGTATTTTGAATTTTATGATTATTTCTTTGAATACGTTCGACCAGGTAGCATCAATCTATTCGCCGTGCCACTTGGTTGCGTGGTGAGTGGACCAATATCACAAATCGTGGGTAGAAAAAGATCAATGCTCATAGCGAATGTGCCATTCATCGCCGCTTGGTTGCTTCTACATTTCGCGTCAACGCCAACGATGCTTTTCATCCCTCTGGCACTGACCGGACTCACCGGTGGTCTTATCGAGGGACCGGTATTGACCTACGTCGCCGAAGTGACACAACCCCATCTTCGGGGACTCTTGTCGGCGACCTCGACGATGTCGGTTATTCTCGGTGTATTTACGCAGTTATTGGCGGGTAGTCTTGCCGATTGGAGAAACGTCGCGCTCATGAATATCGCATTTCCATTGCTATGCGCTACCGCACTCTCGTTAGTTCCCGAGAGTCCTTACTGGTTGGCGGGTAAGTGATTTTTGGAAACAAATAATGATGAAAAAAAATAATAATCCAACTCCTTCCTACTGGCTATTAAAGTCATCCGTCGATCTTGAGTTTCTATTGAGGGGGGAAAGAGGGTTAGGACAGCGTTTTCTCAATGATTTTCATGAATTTTTTTATAGTATAAAAAATGAATGTAATTTATTGAAAATTTGAGAATATTTTATACATATATTTAAGTATATACTATAAAATTTTTGAAGAATTTCCTTGAAAAACACCGAAGATATTAGCAACCCCATATTGAAGGTCACAATCAGACTCAGCGTTTTGAGTACATTCTGGAAGCCGCAATTTTCATCTAAAATCAAACGAGGTTGGAATTTACTATTATTACATGTCTTTCTTCTATATGAACCTAAATGCTATCAAAAAAATAGAAAATTGAATTTTTGACAGGGGTCAAAACAAAAAAGCATGATTTTTTGCCATTTTTTACAACTTTATTTGCAAAAAAAAATTATTTTAAATAATGATAATATTCCGATCTTAGGTTCATATTGAGCGCAATACTACGAAGAAAGTAATTGCCAATTTTCAAAACGATTGGTTGAAAAATTTTCAAACTAGCGTGTACGCAAGTTGAAAAAAAGTCGTTTTCAGAAAAACGCGTTTGAAAAAATAACAAAATGCTGTCTGATTGCGACCTGCAATATGGGGTCGCCAATATCTTCGGTGTTTTTCAAGGAAATTCTTCAAAAATTTTACAGTATATACTTAAATATATGTATAAAATATTCTCAAAGTATCAATAAATTATATTAATTTTTTATACTATAAAAAAATTCATGAAAATCATTGAGAAAACGCTGTCCTAACCATATTTCCCCCCTTAATGACTTATAACAATAGAACGAGTCGGAATTTTTATTAAAAATTCTTGGAACATATTTTACAATGGTTTTACTAACAATTTATGAAATAAAAAAAAATCGATTTTTTGAACCGTCTAACCCTATTTCATCCCTTAAAGTTTTTTCTCATCGTTTGCCCGGTTTTATTATTTTTCGAACGTGTGATGTGTTTCCATAGGCAAGGGACGGGTGAAAGAGGCCGAAAAGGCTCTTTGTTTTTTACGAGGTTGGGTAAAGCCGGCTTACGTGAGGGATGAACTGAAAACGATCATGATGACGATCGAGCAACCCTCGGATCATCGAAACGGCGACGTTACGAAGAAAGAAAAATTCTGGGAGCCGTACTTCCGAAAATCCGTGGCAAAGCCATTTTTCCTCGTGACAGTTGGCTTCTTCGGCGCTGCATTCGGTGGTTCGGCCAGTCTGCAGACTTACGCCGTCTCGATATTCGAAAATCTTAACGCACCAATGAACAAATACACCGCAACCGTCTGGCTCGGTGTTGCCGAATTCGTTGGAACGCTCACTTGCGTACTGTCCATACACTTTACTGGCAAACGAAAATTAACATTTTTCTCGCTAACCGGCACCGGTCTTTGTTTCCTGTTCAGCGCCATTTATTCGTATCTATTGAGCTACGACGTTATCGATTCCGAGGCATGGACCTGGTTACCCACGACACTTCTAATTGGTTCGGCATTTTTATCCCACGTTGGCATAAGACTATTGTCCTGGGTACTCACTGGTGAAGTCTTTCCCGCCATGGTACGTGAATCGATTGGATCTTGTCGTTGTTCTTACATTTTAATATGAATGTTTTTCATGAAAATTCGTTAAAAACAAAAAAAAATTCAACTAAATTATAACGCGTCTCTTCTTGTAATAGGTCCGAGCTGGTGCGACAGGTGTCGCAGCATCAATCGGTTACGTGTTCACTTCGATAGCGAACAAGACATTCCTCTACATGGTGAATGCAATGGAACTCTCCGGAACGTTTATTTTCTACGCGGCTATGAATCTACTCATTGGCATTATTTTGTACTTCATACTGCCGGAAACCGAGGGTCGAACATTACGTGAGATCGAGGAACATTACGCCGGTATAAATAACCTTAAGAATAAACCGAAGAAGGAGTCTCTGCCGTTTAAGGAAAAATGGGCTATCTCTAATCCGACTGTCGTTGCCGACGACACGGAGAGCAGACTGTGAGTCCTCGATGAGAGTCTTACGATACGGAATCGCGTAAAAATTCGAAATAACGAAGGAAAAAAAAGCAGAATTTCAATTGATTCGTAACGAAACAAATATCCACGTATTTACGTTTGAAGAAAAATACTTTGCGCAATTAATTGCGGAATTGCGCAATTAATTGCGGTTGTCCGAAATTCGGACGGTCGCTTCTTTCTTGTGTTATACAACATTTAACAGTTAGCGTCTGGCGCTTTTTACAAATTCTGAATACGTAATTGTCTGTACGTGCGACATGAATTATTCTCAGTATATGACGTTGTACATTATTTTTTATCGTCATTTATTTGAAAATTCATTATCTATCAAGATCCCAAGTGACAACCCAGAGTTTGATTATTTTTCACAGGCGTATATACCGTTCGATTCGATAAAAATAAACGCAATCGCCATAATCGGCTCTTGTCCGCGTTTATAGATTTTTACAACAATATTTCACGCGACACAAATAGATGTAAGATCACAGATTTAAATAACATGCATATATGTATGCTTCATAAAAAGGACATGAACGATATTTTTGTAAATACAATTTTCTCAATATACTGTTATATATTTTAATAAAATATATCGACGATCCAATTGTTCACGAATAAATGTTTATTAGTTAACTTCGCGTGAGACGCTCGGTCGGTAAAACAGTATTCAAAACTCACGACACTACCTTACTCTTTATTCTCTTCTTTTCATCTTCACCGACCACTGTGGCGTTCTCATTTGTCGGCTGTTGGCTCGTCGTCATCTCGTTCAACATTTTCGTTCCGTCGAATGGCTTGAAATATTTGTCCACCAGATCGAGAAATTTTTCATGACGTAAAATATTCAAAATCCGAAGTATCCTCTGTGCAACGCGAGGCAGCGTCAAGAAACGTTCTTTGATGTGCTCCAATTGTCTTCCAGGAATTCCTCGACTTACAATTTTGTCAGTGTGACTTTTCTTCGACCTGGATTGCATGTTTTTTTTTTTTTCTTTAATTTTCAACCCCATTTGGTGATAGTACCGAGCTTACTTTTTTTTTTGCATCGCGTACCGAAATTTCGATTTTTTCTCATATTCACGACGAACTTGAAATTTTGATGGACGACGTGCTCGTTCGACTTTCGTAACGATTGATTTTTCTTGGAGAATTATTTTCTTCTTGTGCCTCAGGATGTTGCGCTTCATTTTTCCGATCAAACAGATCAATCATTCGTCCATTAATTTACTCGCTGATGGATAAGGTTGGAGGCAGAAGTGAGCGACGTACGCGCGTTGCCATGGAATCGAGCGATTATTATATAATAATAATAAAAATAATCATTTTATCGCGAACAGCTATATTTATGTCGAGAGTCGTATTTCACGGTTACAACGACCATCTTCGTCACCAAATACATATCCACCAACACGTAGTTTTTCATTTTCGAACGATGATCATTCATCCGCAAAAATGTTGCACTCTAATGACCGTTTCGATAAAGCAGATTTCCCGCTCACTTTAAGACACTATGCTTTTCCTTATCCGTGATCGAATAGAAAATTCAACCCGAATTACAATTATCCTCTGTGTACACAAAGCTTAATACATTGTTCCACGGAAAACCAATTACTTCCATTCCCAAGTACCCTTAGTACCAGGGACACAGATCCATTCGCCGAATTCTCGATTCGTATGTGCGGGAGAAAACAATTCTTTATACTGAATTTCGATGTTTTTTTAAGTGATGAAAGATACTTTATTGGGATCTAGTTAAGGGGAGAAATAGGGTTAGGACAGCGTTTTCTCAATGATTTTCATGAATTTTTTTATAGTATAAAAAATTAATATAATTTATTGAAACTTTAAGAATATTTTATACATATATTTAAGTATATACTATAAAATTTTTGAAGAATTTCCTTGAAAAACACCGAAGATATTAGCGACCCCAAATTGCAGGTCACAATCAGGTCTCAGCATTTTGCGTACATTCTGGAAGCCGCAATTTTCATCTAAAATCAAACGAGGTTGGAATTTACTTTTATTATATGTCTCTCTTCTATATGAACTTAAATGCTATCAAAAAAATAGAAAATTGAATTTTCTACAGGGGTCAAAACAAAAAAGCATGGTTTTATGCCATTTTTTACAACTTTATTTGCAAAAAAAAAATTATTTTACACAATGATAATATTCCGATTTTAGGTTCATATAGAGCGCAATACTATGAAGAAAGTAACTGCCAATTTTCAAAACGATTGGTTGAAAACTTTTCAAACTAGCGTGTACGCAAGTTAAAAAAAAGTCGTTTTCAGAAAAACGCGTTTGAAAAAATAGTACCAAGAAAAACAAAGTCAAGGCAGTCATAAATTTTCTTCGGTGTTTTTCAAGGAAATTCTTCAAAAATTTTATAGTATATACTTAAATATATGTATAAAATATTCTCAAAGTTTCAATAAATTATATTCATTTTTTATATTATAAAAAAATTCATGAAAATCATTGAGAAAACGCTGTACTCCTAATAAACGCCTAACTCCATTTCCCCCCTTAATGGCTTATAACAATAGAACGAGTCGGAATTTTCATAAAAAATTTTGGGAACATATTTTTCAATAGTTTTACTAACAATTTACGAAATAAAAAAAAATCGATTTTTTGAACCGTCTAACCCTATTTCCCCCCTTAATTAGAGGATTTTTAACGATGACTCCGTCGATAAAACAGATCATAAGATGAATTTCCGTTATCAACGATCGACGAGAATCTTATCGTAGATTACGTAGTTGAAAATAAAGTTAAGATTATAATTTAAAAAGAGCACCTATAGCTCGAACGAAATCTAAAATTAATCATTCCGATCGTCTGTGCGCAACATCAATTTAGTTTCACTCCAAAAAAAAACAACATCACGGTTTACAAAATTTCGAGCCAACATTTCACGATTCTTCGATGACAATAGTCTTATGTCCAGGGTGCTTGAGTGAAGAAAAAAAAAAAACAGACGGTATATGCCAAACATAGGTAATTTATCTGTTTGTTCAAGGTATAATCAACAAGTTGCAATGCTGGTTTTGTTCGAATCGCGTCGGTGGGTTCACGAGCGAGAGAGACGACAAGTGATGGAAATGGATATATATAGTTTGGAAGTGAAGCGTCGGTGGTCGGCGATATATTGATGTCGTGCGGGTCGTAATGACGCAGGCGCATCTCGAAACTCCACCGGGATTGGCACACCAGGGTGCGGGAGTCTCTTCCATATGAAATGGTCGATATTCGTGTCTATAGCGACAAGCTCTGGCCCACAGTTGTGCGACCCTTTACCGAGGCCAGTCCAGTCGCATTTATATACCCGTGAATAGATATCACGTTGAAAATAAATATAAAATAAAAAGTATATTTTTTTTAACGGAAACGAGAAGCCAAAGAAAAAAAAATACCAAGAACGCCCTCGAGTGCCGTGAATTTTTATTGTCTCTCATATCGAACTTCTGACGTTGTTTAAAGTCGACGAGAATTTCACGAACGTTCATATATATAAACCGCGAGGAAAGGAGATTGTTCGTTCGCGAGACAACGAGATTGCGAGAGAGGTCTCATCGCGAGGGTGAAGTCTCCTCGGCCTGTAGTAAAAGGACCTCGCTGTCGTCCTTAGAAGATCCTCGCTCGAGGTACGCTGTGTCAGCTGTGCTCATCTTAACGATTACACTGCTTTTTCTTTTTTTTTTTCTATCTCGTGCAAACGTTGCTCCGAAAGAATTGCGGATGGTGGATTTTATATGATTTTAAAAAATTGAAAAGCACCGAATTCCGGTGACAATTGATAACGAGGAAATACAAAAAAAAAACAATGTCAAAGCTTGGTTAAAAATAATGATCATAGATGGATGGGAGAGATGAAAATCGAATGTGCGAGGGATCGAATGTGTTTGTGTGTATATGTCATTCCCTACGTCATCAGTCGGACATATGTCGATTTTACTACATGTATATTCTTTCTATGCATACTCATACTTGTCTCGAAGTGATGAAAATCCTTTGGAATTTTCAACAATACGTGAAAACTCGCCCCTCCGTCAACTTGAGATTTTCCCCTCGGACACCCCCGTTTTACTACCCTCGACTAACTATCGATCTCTTTTTCTCTGCTGTGAAACTAGTGCACCAGGCTCTGTCTCTCTCCTCCTCCTCTCTCTCACTCACTCGCTCTCTCTCTTTCTCTCTCTGTTCTTTCTTGGATCACAGGGCTCGGTATATAATTGTAGTAATACTCTTTGTTTTCTTTTCTCTCTACTCCACTCTTTGTTCGGTTCTTTTGTGCGACAATTTTTATGACACGTGAACTTTTGTTAGACTATGAACACTGAAACAGTGTTTTATAATTGCAACATTTTCACTTTGAACAATTTATATGACTATAATCAATCCTCACGTAACATTTAAAATGAAATATTGAAATTCCACGCAGAATTTACAAAACTCCCTTTGTGATAAATGAACGATAGTTCTATTCTCTGTATAATGGATTATAATACGTCAATTCCCGGAATAATGAATTTTTAAATTCCACAGGAAATTTCAAAACAATTTAATCTTTTAAATGATATTTGACGTTGCTTGCATCAATGTGTCTGCCGAAGATGATAATTGACAGCGTTTAAACACTGCCCAGAGTGATTTGAATAATTCGAGGATGGCTCTTTGAAGCCAACAAAATTGTATGGATACCGAAACAAAGTCTGAACAAACACTTGAACGTTTACACTTTACGTTTACTCTGTCACAATGCCAGAGTACAATAAACCATCAACACATAATAATCTCGTTTTATGCTCTTTTATCTGCCTTCCTCTCTCTCTGTCGTTGACCGATTTTGCATTTTATTCTTTTTTTCACTTTTTTCGAGGTTGACATCACTTGTTTATCGGCGCGTACGCGCGATAAGAAGTTGACTTCCGGTATCGCGCGGGAGCCCTCCGGGCTCGTCCTCACCTAGTTACCTCGTCTTTTCACACGCTCGTCGAATCGGGATAACGTCAATGAAACTCTCTCGTTCTGTTTCAATTGTTACCGTCAATAACAGTATTTCAGTGAAAATTGACTGGAAACTTATTTTTCAAATCAATGAACGTCATTGATTTTCCATCGTCAAATCGTTATTGGTTTTTTTTTTCACCGACGAGATGTAAATTAACGCAAAGATCGTGGATATACAGTGGACCATTATGAAAATATCATTGTTAAAAGTTACATTTCGATTGTTATTTTTTAATAAAAAAAATACACACTCACCATTAACTGTACCGTAGAGTGGTAAATTAAATTAAACGAGCAAAGAAATAAATTAGATAACAAACTAAATGATGAATTGAATTGAGAAAAATTTATCAACAATTTTTACTAAAGTTTATTAATCGATTGTGGGTCTATACAGTAACACTGGACGTAAAAACCAATACTTCGGGGTAGTTCTCTCGGTTAACTTACATCCGACACACGAAACGAGGGTGGGTGTGGAAGATCGATCTTCGGAAAATATTTGTTCCCCGTTGCCGCCTGGTAGTACTATAAGAATACCCGGGAACTCATGTATATGTATTTTACATCATGTATATATAGCACATAGTACATAAACATTCATAGAAGAGAATTTTACGGGGCGAGAGTTCGAAATAAAAGCGAGAACTGCAAAGTGCTGTAGCTCGGAGTCGTGTGACAAAGTGTATGATGTATATAGATAGTTTCGCCATATAATGAAGGGGGCACACGATTAATCGGTTGGCTTCGAACTCCGATAATCGATTGAACAGCAATGAGGGCGTGTAATTTTGAATGCTAGTGGAACAATTCAAACAGATTTTCCTTTGAATTGATCACTATAATAATTTCAAGGAAATCTACTTATATATCTTATTTTAATAATACATTTATTTATCTTATTCTTTATATGACAGAAAACAATTTTTTTTTAAATTCACTTTAATTCACAATTTTTTTTTAATTAATTTTTATTGGATACAAGAGAAATAAAAATTTATTCGCTGCCCTTGAACGATAATTTGATAAATCGAACAAAATTATTTGTCATTAATGATATTCGTCTACATTCGTATAATTGTTAATGCGCTGGTACACAGGAAATTGAGAAAAGGGGATTTTAATTGTCGAATCGAGACGATGAGAGAAGCGGTTTAATTATAATGCGGAGGTCGTTAGAAGTCACGCAGGTTAATCTATCGTGGCTGTGTCTGAGCCATGCAGTACCTTATCTACTGCGAACTCCGGGTGTTAACGGGAAAAGGTTACGTGTTACCGGGAAACGTGTTGGACAAGCCGATAAGTATTACTTTGCGCGGCATTTCAACAGAACAAGCGAGTCAAATACGTATACAGGGTGCCAGAAAACTAGCACGTCAGAGTGACTCGGGGGTTAGATTGGCTCCGGACCTATCAGAAAAAAAAACAAATATAACCTTAGTAAAAGTCTTATGGTTTTCGAGGAAAATCGTCTTTTGTTTATTTCTCGGAAAATCGCTTCCTGGTCCATGAAAGTTCATATCGTAAGCAAATCAAGATCCAAATTCACAACGAATCCTAAAGTGGTCATAAACAGAAACGAAAACAGCGAGATAACAAGAATAACAATTGTCCGAAAAATCGTTTTTTTTTATTTTTCGGAAAATCGCTATCCTTGTTATTTCGCTGTTTTTACGATTTGAACTTTCGTAGCAACGGTAGGAGAATAACAAGTACTAGGTAGCGATTAAAAAAAAAAGACGTTTTCTCGAAAACCATGAGACTTTTACTGAGGGCATATTTGTTTTTTCTGATAGTTCCGGAGCCAATCTAACCTCCGTGTCACTCTACATGCTAGTTTTGGCATACCCTGTATATGTTTCTCATACTTCCCCACCCCCATGATTGTTGCCTCCTATGTGGGTACGTTAGGGTGGGTCAAATAAAATGACTAATTTTTTTTTCCTCGATATAATGAAAAATGTATTGTTTGGCATCTCAAAAAAACCCTCTGCAAGTATGAGCCCTTCATATTTAAATTAAGAGGTCCTCATCGCGAATTCTCATTTCCCATTTAAATAACATGGAAACATTTTTTTTTTTACTTTGGAATTTTATTAGACTCAAACCGTTGATGTTAGGAGAGTCTTTTAGCACATTTTTGTAGAACATTTGATGCTCTACAAAAAAGCTCTCTTGTGTCTAATCGATAAAAGTAACCGTACAAAAAATAATCGGTGATAATTAGCTCTGGATTCTCCTTATATCGTTTATTAGTAAATAAATTTCAAATTTTAAAAAATTGTAGTTATCAATATGAATAAATATACTACTAATATATACTACTAATATATACTATTAATATATTACTAATTGTTCTCAAACAAATATGAGAGAATCCAGAGGTAATTATCACCGATTATTTTTTGTACGGTTACTTTTATCGATTGGACACAAGAGAGCTTTTTTGTAGAGCATGAAATGTTCTACAAACATTTTTTTTAAGTCTAATAAAATTCCAAAGTTAAAAAAAAAATGTTTCCATGTTATTTAAATGGGCAATGAAAATTCGCGTTGAGGGACCTCTTAATTTAAATATGAAGGGCTCATACTTGCAGAGGGTTTTTTTGAGATGCCAAACAAAACATTTTTCATTATATTGAGGAAAAAAAAAATTAGTCATCATTTTTTTTTACTTGACCCACCCTAGGGTACATATGTAAAGTTCGAGAAAACGTATATATTAAGCGTTATAAATGTCTCACATAATCATGTAACTAACTTCGTTCGAATTTCGATGAAAGAGTGAATAATATAAAAAATAGAAAATAAAAGCTTGATCCGTTAGAAAGAAGGCAAAAAAAAAAACGCCTGAAAAATTTGGCAAAACAACAGCAATGTATTTTTTCATAATTGAACACTAACTTTCCGATGTCTGGTTACAATTTCACACGAAGGGAGAGCCTCATTGCCCATTTTCATTTTAAACGCCACAGTTATATACATATATTACACAAAGATGTGTCTAATGAGTTCGAGAAAGATGGTCGACGTTTAATAGAGAGATCACCCTCGTCTTCGTGACGTCAGGTGCGCGAGAGCAACCATTCAATTATCTGCATTTGGTAAATGGTCACACAAGATGTTAAAGTTTACGATAGCAAAAGAAAATGTGTAAAATATCTTAATACAGATGAAACGTGAATATTTTTAGCTTGGAGGCATTTATTTTGTATTCTTTTTTTTAATATTTGAAACGGAAAAATTATTCCGTCGTAGTCGAAGCCCACTGGAAGGATGTGTAACGAAATCTTCGCCGAAACTCAATTATCTAGCGAAAAATGTTTTGAAACTGAATTATAGCATAAATTGGCTGAATATTCATCATAAATCTACTTCGGATAGTGAACAAGTTTACTGTACAGACGACAGCTTCGCGTGGCACGTAATTAAGCCCAGAGGCTGAGATTTTTCTCGGCTATGTGCAACTCCACCTTTCTCGCTATCTTATATACTACTCGCTTTTTTTTCATATACATTTATAAAATACAAAATACATAGTATGTGAATTGGCTGGCTCTGACGTCAGCAACGAGATTCAAGCTCCTGTTTCATCTCACTCAATCGCAAATTCTCTCACTCGTGAATAACATACCGGATTATTATTTTAATTTATTTTATATCGATTTCTGTGTGACTATAGAGTGGAGGGGGATAAAAAAGATGGAATAAAAAAGGGTTTTAACAAGGCGTTTTCCTTAATTTAATTTATAAAGTCGGGGAATTACGGCGATTTCGAAAAATTAACTGGTCCAAAAAATGTTCTCCACTTCACGTTAAATATACCATATACTTTGTGGATAAACTGAGATAAAAACTGCAGCGTGTTACTGTAGTTCGGGTCCGTCGGCCCTTGAATTTTCACGAAAGGAAAATGACATGAAGATTTTTCGTTTTTTTGCGCTTTTATATTGAACTTTCATCCCACCTCAATTTTTTGTAGCCGCACGTTATTTTGATAATCGGCGAAAAATTATGGAAAGAGATATTTCGCAAAATTTACGAAAATCGCTGATGTCATTTTGAAAATTCGTCGAAATTCCAATAAACTGCTTGGCTCGATGAATCAAGCGGCATTTTAAAGTTTAAAGGACTACGGGGGGAAATAGGGTTAGAACAGCGTTTTCTCAATGATTTTCATGAATTTTTTTATAGTATAAAAAATGAATATAATTTATTTAAACTTTGAGAATATTTTGTACATATATTTAAGTATATACTATAAAATATTAGCGACCCCACATTGCAGGTCCCAATCAGACTCAGCATTTTGCGTACATTCTGGAAGCCGCAATTTTCATCTGAAATCAAACGAGGTTGGAATTTACTTTGTTTATATGCCTCCCTTCTATATGAACCTAAATGCTATCAAAAAAATAGAAAATTGAATTTTTTACTGGGGCCAAAACAAAAAAGCATGATTTTTTGCCATTTTTTACAACTTTATTTGCAAAAAAAAATTATTTCAAATAATGTAAATATTCCGATTATAGGTTCATACAGAGCGCAATACTATGAAGAAAGTAACTGCCAATTTTCAAAACGATTGGTTGAAAATGTTTCAAACTAGCGTGTACACAAGTTAAAAAAAAGTCGTTTTCAGAAAAACGCGTTTGAAAAAATAGTACCAAGAAAAACAAGCAATATGGGGTCGGTAATATTTTATAGAATGTACTTAAATATATGTATACAAATTTTATAGTAGATACTTAAATATATGTATAAAATATTCTCAAAGTTTCAATAAATTATATTCATTTTTTATACTATAAAAAAATTCATGAAAATTATTGAGAAAACACTATCCTAACCCTATTTCCTCCCTTAATGGCTTATAACAATAGAACGAGTCGGAATTTTCATAAAAAATTTTAGGAACATATTTTTCAATAGTTTTACTAACAATTTATGAAATAAAAAAAATCGATTTTTTGAACCGTCTAACCCTATTTCCCCCCTTAAGTAGACAACGAGTACGGAATATCATCAAATTTCGTCGGGAAGAAACCTTACAGTAATTTTAGTGCCCAAACTCATTTTTCGCTAAAATGCTGAACCAAGTTGAGTTAAAAAAGAGATTTCGTTTAATTGATTTTCTGCTTTTAGTATACGTATTCGAATTTCCTTTTCTACAGGAAATTAACTCGCGTAGGATATTTGTTACACGAGTTTAGACGTCACCCGATTAAGTCACGTTGGCGACACAATATACACACAAGTCTCCTAAACAATGCTCGTTTAAGCGAAACCAACTTTCAAAGAGGGCATACAGGGAGAACACGGTGTTTCGAATATCCGCGGGCGCCAAGTTCGAAACTCGTTGACGAATCTCGTCGTACGATTGTTAAAGGCACTTGCGGGTTTCTCGGTTGAATGATGGGGTCGTGACTTCGTACGAACTGCGTTTCTCGCACGTCTATCGCAAAGCTAATCCATAAAATTACTTGACAATGATAATAATACCATTACGATAAAAGTAAACATGCAGTGATAAAATTAATACCACGAGAACGTCAAGTTCACGTTCCTAAATCGGGCACTGTGTCACGCGCCAATTTCCGCTCTATAAATACCGATATATATGTATAAAGATGTATGTATATACGTATAGATATACCACATATATACCAAGAATCCTCCCATAATTGTTCTCTCCCTCCTGTCAAAGAATTCCAAGGGAATTCCCCTGTTGGGTTCGCCATATGCCGGGGGGGGGGGGGGGGGGGGGGGAATAATACAGAAACGATGAAAAGCAAAGGCCGAGAGGACTGAAAACCCTCAACGCGCTCCTGATTTTCTCTCTGGCCCTTTCTCGTACAAAGGGAAGTTTTGCGTGATCGGTCAGGGGAGGGGTGACCTTTTTTTTTCGTTTTTACCCTGTACAGAGTGAGTTTTAGTCACGATTGTCGTGCAAGGGGTATCGACCAATATATACATAGTTAAGACACTACACATATGTACTTGATGCTTATATATGATTATATATAGGCGACATACAATGCATGTATAGCAATATCTCGTGAACGCGAATGTCAGCATCGAGTACATATATATAACAGATACGATGCCAGCAGCAGTGGTCGTTTCGTTGTGCGCCCACGCGTTCCCCGGATCAATAATCTTCGGGGCGAGAGGTGTAGCAGCGGGTGATACGTCGGTTTCCAGAGAGAAAACTGGCTGTCCATAGTAGTCGACGTCGTTATCGTCGACGTCGTTACATCGACGACGACGACGATTCGCCTGGAAGGTTAGAAACGTTAAAAAAAATAAAATAAAAAAATAAACGTGAAAGAGAAATGGAGGAAAGCTCTCTGTGCTTTGGTATTCGATGAAAAATTCGTTTACAGAAATTTACAGGGGGATTGGATGAAAAAAAAATGGATCGCGATAATATGGCGATGTCGTGAAGTAGACAAGACGAACTGAAAAGCTTATTAACGATCGAAATTCTCCGGCAATGTCGGCGGTACAAGGGCATTTGGAGAGAATAACAAGAAAACCAGATCAATATATAATGCCGGGGTGGGATACCGATGTATACATATATTTCTTGGTATGTGTAGCAATACGAGAGATATAAGAAGATCGAGAATGAAGGGAAGAGCCACGATCCAAATCGCGACAAGCTCCGGTCGAGCAATCGAGGAGAAAAATAAGGGAGAAGGAGTAGAACGGTTTTTATCGATCGACCAGAGTAGGCAATCGTGGGATTGGTCTCTCGAGAAAATTGTGCTGCACCTCGAGCTGCTCTCGTTTCTAATTTGACGATTGAACGTACATGTTTTCAGGGATTCGCGATGATCGTAACATTTTCTCGTATAATGTAAGAAAACTCTTTCGTCCAGTTCTTCGGCTTCTAGATAACAATATCCACAGAATACATTATTATTCAATTGAATTGAAGATTCAACGGAAGTTGAGTGAAATAAAATGTACGTAAAATCCACTGAAGGGGGGAACTAGGGTTAGGACAGCGTTTTCTCAATGATTTTCATGAATTTTTGTAGTATAAAAAATTAATATAATTTATTGAAACTTTGAGAATATTTTATACATATATTTAAGTATATACAATAAAATTTGTATACATATATTTAAGTATATACTATAAAATATTAGCGACCCTATATTGCAGGTCACAATCAGACTCAGCATTTTGCGTACATTCTGGAAGCCGCAATTTTCATCTGAAATCAAACGAGGTTGGAATTTACTTTTATTATATGTCTCTCTTCTATATGAACCTAAATGCTATCAAAAAAATAGAAAATTGAATTTTTTACAGGGGTCAAAACAAAAAAGCATGATTTTTTGCCATTTTTTACAACTTTATTTGCAAAAAAAAATGATTTTAAATAATGATAATATTTTGATTTTAGGTTCATATAAAGCGCAATACTATGAAGAAAGTAACTGCCAATTTTCAAAACGATTGGTTGAAAACTTTTCAAACTAGCGTGTACGCAAGTTAAAAAAAAGTCGTTTTCAGAAATACGCGTTTGAAAAAATAGTACCAAGAAAAACAAGCAATATGGGGTCGCTAATATTTTATAGTATATACTTAAATATATGTATAAAAATTTTATAGTATATACTTAAATATATGTATAAAGTATTCTCAAAGTTTCAATAAATTATATTCATTTTTTATACTATAAAAAAATTCATGAAAATTATTGAGAAAACGCTGTCCCAACCCTATTTCTCCCCTTAATAGCTTATAACAATAGAACGAGTCGGAATTTTCATTTAAAATTTTGGGAACATATTTTTCAATAGTTTTACTAACAATTTATGGAATAAAAAAAATTGATTTTTTGAACCGTCTAACCCTATTTCCTCCCTTAAGGAGAGGCTTCTGCCCCTTAAGGAGAGGCTGGTACATTCAGGTCAATTGTCCGCGTCGAAGAATAACAAGATCAATCTGCAATATCATTGTGTTTTACTGAATCTACTTTTCATTTTTAAGGAGGTACGAACATCAGATCTAATTTATCGATATGAAATTTTCATGTGCACCTGATCGATTTATTTCTTGTCTCGATTAAAAAAAAAAGCTTCCAAGAACTATTTAGGAAAGTTTTCAATATTAAAGTGACGTTCATTACAGCGGATCTAGACTAAAGAGCGTCCATGTAATTTAAAAGAAAATAATAATCATAAATGCACACAAAGATGATCTAATTTTTTATATTTATTATGAGGGCTTTTTCTCAGGGACCTTTTTTCAAAAATGAAATCCATAAAATTGTTTTCGATCTTGACGAGTGAATTCTAAAAAACTGCGCGTAAATATGGCCAACGGATTATCGGCATAAAATTCGTAATCTTTTCTCTAAATTGATCCTCAATTATATTTTTTTCGACATACCATAGACATTCAATAAGTCGAATCACGCCCTTATTGCCATCCGTTTATCGTTGAAAACAATTAAAAATAATTTTTCAAGGTTCACTAAACGCGCTCGATATTTCCGGTATAAAGCTTCCACATCTCTATTACGCAATCCCTTATATATGTTTTTTTTTCTTTCCAATTCAAATAAATTCTCTTACTACAGTAAAATATACGAGTATCGAATGATACAATTTTTTTCTTTCGAGGTCATGACAACACCTTAAAAGTGTATGTAATGCATCATGTTGAAGGCGAAAGGATATTTGTTCAAGTGTGCGAACGTGTTCGTAGCCAATTGTAATCGCCAAGTCTATCTGGTCCACTGTAATACCATACACTGTATATACAGGTTGTACCAAAAGTACCACGTCAGTGTGACCTCAACAAAAGTCTCATGGTTTTCGAGAAAAATTATCCTTTTTGATTTCTTGGGAAATCACTACCCAGCACTTGTTATTTCGTTACCATTGCTACGCAAGTCCAAATAGTTAGCAGATCAAAGTTCCAATTCATAACAAATCTTAAAGTGGTCAGAGACACAAATGAAAACAGCGAGATAACAAGAATAGCGATTATCCGAAGAATCGTCTTTTTTGATTTTTCGGGAAATCGTTATTCTTGTTATCTCGCTGTTTTCATTTATCTTTCCGACCACTTTAGGATTTGATTGCTATTTGCATTGAGTGCTATTTGCTTTTGGTATTTTTTTTTTGGGCCCTTGGCATCCACAATTTTTGACCTAGAACGAAAAAAAAAATTCTCGTTAATCGACATCAGGATACCTCGAGAAGTACGTACGGAATTTGAAAAATATTGTTTTATTCGAATATTGTAGACGTTTGAACTTAAAAGGTGAATTTCCAGTGAAAAATTTCGTACAAAACTGTTCCATAAAATGGAAAGTTTTTAAATAATCAGAAATTCCGTACGTACTTCTCTGCGAAATGCAATTAGAAACATAATTTTTAAATCTAAAGTCAATCGGGCGCTATTTTCCATGAAACCGAAAAGACGATTTTTCTCGAAAACCATAAAACTTTTACTGAGGTCACATTTGTTTATTCTTATAGGTCCGGCGCCAATCTAACCGATGTGTCACTCTGACGTGCTAGTTTTTGGACACCCTGTATATAATATATAGATGTATAAATGGCTCGTGGACTAAACTCTCGCAATTCTAGCATGGTGCAGCACACAATGCAGCTGGTGTAGGTGTGTTTTTTGTGCTTTTGTCACACACTGGTCAGGATCGCAAACGGGAGAATACGTCGGAGCACGAAATACATATCTCCATATACATATACGAATTCATATAGAGCGGAGATAATAAAACTCGAGCAAACTTACACGTACGCAAACTCGATGTGACCTGGTATATGGGCTAAACGAATGGTTATCGATATAACGGAAGAAGAATGAAAGGCGTATATGCATGAGAATGAGAGTGAACGAAGGAAAGATAGACGCGGGCAAATTATGCAGGTATATCACGGATCATTTAAGGGGGGAAATAGGGTTAGGACAGCGTTTTCTCAATGATTTTCATGAATTTTTTTATAGTATAAAAAATGAATATAATTTATTGAAACTTCGAGAATATTTTATACATATATTTAAGTATATACTATAAAATTTTTGAAGAATTTTCTTGAAAAACACCGGGGATATTAGCGACCCCATATTGCACGTCACAATCAGACTCAGCATTTTGAGTACATTCTGGAAGCCGCAATTTTCATCTGAAATCAACTGAGGTTGGAATTTACTTTTATTATATGTCTCTCTTCTATATGAACCTAAGTGCTATAAAAAAAAATAGAAAATTGAATTTTTTAATGGGGTCAAAACAAAAAAGCATGATTTTTTGCCATTTTTTACAACTTTATTTGAAGAAAAAAATTATTTTAAATAATGATAATATTCCGATTTTAGGTTCATATAGAGCGCAATACTATGAAGAAAGTAACTGCCAATTTTCAAAACGATTGGTTGAAAACTTTTCAAACTAGCGTGTACGCAAGTTAAAAAAAAGTCGTTGTCAGAAAAACGCGTTTGAAAAAATAGCAAAATGCTGAGTCTGATTGTGACCTGCAATATGGGGTCGCTAATATCGTCGGTGTTTTTCAAGGAAATTCTTCAAAAATTTCATAGTATATACTTAAATATATGTATAAAATATTCTCAAAGTTTCAATAAATTATATTCATTTTTTATACTATAAAAAAATTCATGAAAATCATTGAGAAAACGCTGTCCTAACCCTATTTCCCCCATTAATGGCTTATAACAATCGAACGAGTCGGAATTTTCATTTAAACTTTGCGGAACATATTTTTCAATAGTTTTACTAACAATTTATGAAATAAAAAAGAAATCGATTTTTTGAACCGTCTAACCCTATTTCCCCCCTTAACGTGATTCTCCTTATATGCTGAAGTCATAAACATCAGCGATGACGAATTATAAAAAATCTGTAAAATAACCTTTCGTAATGATAACCCGATTGATAATCAAGTATTTGTAAATAATTTGTATCTTCTTTGAGGCATCGTCTGTTTAACGATGAAATTAATTTCCGAAATGTCCTATGACTGCCTCTTGTCTCCCCCTGTCCAATTTGATGCTTCTTCTATTTTTCTCAATCTTGTTTCCAAGTGCAGAAATTATCGATCTAAGCACGGGAATCGTAGCTGTCTGAATTTACAATTTAAAAATCAGTATGTTAAAATGACTTTTGTGTCAACATTTTTTCAAAGTCAAACGATAAGACTCTCAATATTGTTTCGTAGCTGAGAATCTAGAGCTCAATAATATAAAGGTGATGATTTTTCAATGAATATTGTTGAAATTAGTTTACGATAATGATTCATCGATTTGCCGAAGGAAAATTGAAAAAAAAAGTGTACCAAGATCCGATTAAAATAACGTTTGTTATATTTTATAATTCTACAAAGAGAAAATGATAAGATATCAAATATTTCGATACCTGAGAACTCAAAACACCGTAATATGAATTTATTTCCGATGGAAATCGTTCGATTGTTTTTTTTTCTAATCATGTCAGTCGTTACTTTGTTTGTCGACTCTCTAATGAGTTAGTTCGAAGAGTTTTTTTTCAAATGACTTTCGCTTGATAAACACTTTTTTTTTTTTTTATCAAGACCGACTACCATTACCCGTTGACTTCTATCTCCCCCCGAAGCTTTTGACACGCACACATTTAAACGCGTGCGTGTGAAGATAAATAAAAGAAGTGAGAGGATGGGAGAGGGATAAAGAAGGTACAAGAGAGGTATAGTGCACAGGTGGTCGACCATAGTTACAATAGTTTTCGAGCGTCTGTGTGCGTGTGTGGGTCTATGAAAAATAACGCTATCGCTTAAACTTCGCCAAGGAAACTCGATCGGAACGACAGCGAGGACGGATGGCGGGGAACGCCGGATCTCGCGGTCACAGAGCCACGTAGCTCGTACCGTAGTACAGTAATAGTTTTTACACGCGCAAAGTCGCGGCTTTTTGTCCTTCCTTTTTTTACGTTTTTTTTTATTTTTTTTTTGTTACAAACTCTCGTCTATCCCTAGTGCAGAGGGTCCGCGTTAATAAGTGTCGAAGGAGAGACATGTCGGAGACGAAAACGGAATGGACCGAGAGCCCGACCAGTAACTCAGTAATTCCTTAATTAATCAACGCGCGAGAACGTTATAAAAAACGCGACGATATATTGAGAGATAATAAGAACACGCGGGTCGTCGCGTTGGAGAAAGAAATAGAGAGAGAGAAAGAGAGAGAAAAGAAAGGAGAGAATAAATACGATATTAAATAGTGAGGGTGAAAAACGAGAGAGAGAATTAAATGTCCAGAAAGAATCCAGCTGCCGGGTCGGTGAAGGACTCGGTATTCGAGCTTCGCACGCGGATGACCCGAATGCTTTCCATCGTCGAGATAACGTCGCCGAATTATCATCCGGTATAGCCGGGAAAGGAAGAAGCAAAAAAAAAAAAAACGATATCTTGAATTTTTTATTAGCTTGCGCTTGGGAATCGATTTTAATTTTAATGTTCATCGAGCGATATCATTGTTATTAAAACAGAAAAAAACGATCACGTCGAAAACGTTGTCGAATTATCGTGCATTATGGCCGGAACAAAAAAAAATTGTTTTCCTCCTTTTTTTTATCGTGCGCATGCTATCAATTTTATTCTTAGTGTCTCAAAGCGAGTAGTACTTGAAAATATCATCACGTCGAATACATTGCCGAATTATAATCCGGTAGAAAAAAAAAATGATGAGGATCAATGTGATTTTTTTTATCGAGTGATGCAATCATTTGTTTTTTTGTCGTGCTCGTGTTATCAATTTTAGTTTTAGTGTTCGTTGAGGGTTTTGAAAATGAAAATTGTTAAAAGTATTTACAAAAAAAAAAAACGGTGAAAAAATACTTATCACGGAATTAACGAGATGTAAATGATTTCAAATGATTTTTTATTCCATTAATGTTCATCACTGATGAGCAAATTGTTTAATTTGTCATTTGAAGAACGGAAAACATGTTGACACTGACGATAATGAACGTGTATAATGGCAATTTTTCATATTACAGATGGCGGGTCAGGATCCAAAATGGCAGAAAGACGCGACGGATCAAAACTTCGATTACATGTTCAAACTGTTGATTATCGGTAATTCGTCAGTCGGAAAGACGTCCTTTCTATTTCGATACGCCGACGACTCCTTCACCTCGGCCTTCGTCTCGACCGTTGGTATTGACTTCAAAGTTAAAACGGTCTTCAGACACGACAAGAGGGTCAAGCTACAAATCTGGGTCAGTAATATTATCCCTCGTTTCTTTGATGTTTTATGTATATCGACGATTACCAAACAAACGGGCGTAAATCATATCGATTTTACACGTTAAATCGTCTGAATTTACGACCATTCGTTTGCATAACAGTCGTTAAATATCTAGGCTCCTATAGATGTTCACGATTCTCGTGTTTCCTCGTGAGTGAAACTCGAGTTTTATTAAATCTCGTGTATAATATTGATCTATAGTTCCGGAGCTATCAGCATCTTCCGATTATTGATCAACATGCTCTCCTAAATGTGCCGAGTATGGGATTTTGAATTTATTGCGATAAATTGCACGTGGCAGGAGGACGAACGTGATAGCTGAGCAAAATTTTGTACACGTGTCGAGGGTCGATAACGTATAAAACTGGCATAGAAGCATTTCATTGTTCACAGGCTATTTCTGTACTACCTATATTTGTTCCATGATTGGGTGATACGAAATAAAATCGTTTTGAATGAAAGATTATATGAAAAACGGATTTATGAGATAAACGTACACGTAATTCGAATCAAAGTTTTATAAAAATGTATCGCGTTTATTTATTCATTTAATTATTTATTTAACCCTCATTCTGATCAAACGAGATCCATCTTAATTGAATTTATTTCTGAGATCGGGGAGAACGAGAGTCAATTGTCGAACACCTAAGGCAATATTGAATTTATCTTATACAACTGTTCGATTGTCCTAAAGCAGAAAATGACGATTTCATATGTTTTCTTTGTACATAATGTCAGCAACAATTGAAATAAAAAATTGCCTTCACTTGTGATCAATCGCGAACACCCTATGGGATTAATCTAGTAAATCGACGGAACAAATAAAGGTTCGAGAAAAGAATATGAGAAATTATGCGAAATGCGACAAAGTCCTCGTTAAAGGGGGAAATAGGGTTAGGACAGCGTTTTCTCAATGATTTTCATGAATTTTTTTATAGTATAAAAAATGAATATAATTTATTGGAACTTTGAGAATATTTTATACATATTAAGTATATACTATAAAATTGCTATATACTATATACTATATACTATAAAATAAAAAAGACTCAGCATTTTGCGTGAATTCTGGAAGCCGCAATTTTCATCTGAAATCAAACGAGGTTGGAATTTACTTTTATTATATGTCTCTCTTCTATATGAACCTAACTGCTATGAAAAAAATTGAAAATTGAATTTTTTACAGGGGTCAAAACAAAAAAGTATGATTTTTTGCCATTTTTTACAACTTTATTTGCAAAAAAAATATTTTAAATAATGATAATATTCCGATTTTAGGTTCATATAGAGCGCAATACTATGAAGAAAGTAACTGCCAATTTTCAAAAAGATTGGTTGAAAACTTTTCAAACTAGCGTGTACGCAAGTTAAAAAAAAGTCGTTTTCAGAAAAACGCGTTTGAAACAAATGGCGCGCTCGGGGCCTGAAGGAGAGCTACTCACTTTAATGGCTTATAACAATAGAACGAGTCGGAATTTTCATTTAAAATTTTGGGAACATATTTTTCAATAGTTTTACTAACAATTTATAAAAAAAAATCGATTTTTTGAACCGTCTAACGCTATTTCCACCCTTAAACTTTATAGTAGATACAAATTTCTTTAACTGCGTTTGTAAAACCTTGTAGCATTCATAAATCTTAAATCGAAAATGGTGAGAAACGACGCAAGCTTATAACATTTATGACATAACTTAATGAATGATAAAATTAAAAAGAAATTTGGTATAAGACGTCTATAGTAAAGACTGTGAGGATAAGTTGTTTCTTTATTGACTATACTATATTTCTTTGATTCCGGATGTTCACCATTTCTCGCCCCCTCTACAATGAAATTATAAAATCGGTCCAACAGAGTCTAAAGTGAAATAGTCGTTGAAAAGAAAAAGAAAAAAAAATTGATTAATATTTTAATAATTATTTTTAACTTTTCTAAACAGGACACCGCCGGTCAGGAAAGATATAGAACCATCACAACGGCCTATTACAGAGGCGCGATGGGTTTTATTCTGATGTACGACATCACAAACGAAGAATCATTTAATTCGGTACAAGACTGGGTGACGCAGATAAAAACTTACTCGTGGGACAATGCCCAGGTTATTCTAGTTGGCAACAAGTGCGACATGGAGGATGAGAGAGTAATTAGTTTCGAGAGGGGTAAACAGTTGGCCGAACAGTTGGGCGTTCAGTTCTTCGAGACATCGGCCAAGGAGAACATCAACGTCAAGGTAAATCAAATCGTATATTTCGCAATCAAAGTAGAGAAATATGATAGTGTGGACGTCAGACGGAAATTTTCACAAGAAATTACTATGAAGTATGATTGTGTGAAATAAAAAAAAACGGAAGCAATTGCTCGTTGGAAGTGTACAAGACAGATTATCGTGATTAAAATTTTTTTTCATAACAATTAAACGTTTTTATTTCGTTTCTACATTATAGGCGGTCTTCGAGCAACTTGTCGACATTATTTGCGACAAAATGAGCGAATCCCTGGACAACGATCCAGCGCTAATGGCCGGGGGTGCAGGACAGGCGAAGGGTCAACGTCTTACCGATCAACCGGCGAATCCATCAACCACCAATTGCAACTGCTAAAGTATAATATTACAATATATATATATATATATATATAAAAATATAAAAAAAAATATATATATATAGAGTTTGAGTGATGAATATTGAATATAATATGAGCAAAAAAACTACGTGAAAAAAAAAAGATAATAATATGACGAATACGAAGAGGTGGGAGAAATCGAAGATGAAGAAATGAGGAGAGAAATACAAACCCACAAACATACACATACACACATACACAAACACCATTATTGATATCGTCAGGTCGATAAACGCCGGTTAGCTAGTTTCAAATTTCCCAACAAAAAAACAAAAAACCTTTCGTCGTTCGTTTGTTGGTTATTTATTATTTCGTATACTCCCAATGACCATAAACAATTTCACTTCTGTTTAAATAGTAAAAGTTATACTTGTTAATGCATTTATTACTTTCGTTTGTTATTTCTTTTATTTATTTCAATGGCAACATTCGATGGAGGCGTGGGAATGAATCGGATGTACTCGGAATGACTATAAAGCATTTCATATCTGTTAATGTACACTGTACTCTTTCTTTTTTTTTTTTTTTTTAATATCAACAAATAATCAAGAGACGAATCTCGTGAATCGTTCTTACGAGAATTACAGGTAAAGAAAGAGAAAAAAAAATGCGTTAGAAAATACACGAATACACACAGACACAAAGGTGCTCGCTGGGGCGGGGGGGGGGGGGGGGGGGAGAAAAAAAAAGAAAATGCACACCCGAAAATTTTAACGGGCCACGAGCGACGCGATATGTTGAGATAGAATTATTGCGGAAGCGGAAGTAATAATGAGGACCGGATTTATAATTAAATATTATACATTATATGTGTACTCTCACGTGAGAGTTTGAAGGACGCGAATTATAAATTGCTACGAGAGTTATTTGGGGGCCGAAAATTGCTTTTACGAGAGGCAATATTATTTCAATTATTTTACGAATCGCCCCTCAAAACTAGCTCGTAATATATATATATAGGGTATAATGGCGCACGTTTTTCGATCCTCAGCGCGGAAATTCTTTGTCTCTCGAGAGTGTCACGAAGTTATATCTCCATAGATTTTTCACGATATACGCCAAACCAAAAAATGAAGGAAAAAAAACAATATTAATCTCTCGAACATTGTTACTTATGTTTTGAGAAGGAGAAAATGAGACAAGAGAAACAAGAAGCAAAAAGTGGTTGAAAGAGGTAAACGGGTGAAAATTTATCACCAATGATAAAATTGAACTCGAAAATAATTGTGGCATATCATTTTTCGTGTCTCTATTTTCCTTTTTTTTTTCCGTGCGAATATCCACCATTACTCGTTGTACAGTGTGTGAGAATGGGTGATCGTGTTTGATTTTCTCTTGCTTCGTTGTTTAATTTTTATCGAAATTGTATAATTAGACGATTTTTTGTTCCGTTTCGTTTTTTTTTTTTTTTTTTTTTTGTTGCAGAGTATAAAAATAATTAGTGGTGCGCGCACGTTGAATCGTCAATTATACATCGCCGACCCCCTCTAGCCATCCCTCGCAGCAGTACCCTTCGTTGACCATTGTAACTCACCCGGATCCGCAATATTACTTGAGCTACCACGAACGTTACCTACTAGGCAAGCTGCCCTCTGTACATAAAGAATATATATTGTATTATTATCATTATTGACTCTGTAATGAAGTGTAATGTACGCGTTATAATTATCCGTGTGAATTTTGGCAAAGTGGATATAATCGTTCGGTTCCAATGACGGAACTGACCGACCCGCAACGCAAATAAATAATTTGTGGAAAAAAAAAACAACAGACAGGAGAACGGAAACAAAAGAAAAAAAGAACACGAGAATAATAATAAAAAAAAAAGCCCGATCCACTGCGTCGCGTGTAACACGACTCGTCGGTAAAATAGGGTCCTGTAAGGGGTCATATGTATACGTATGTATACGGAAGAATATATATATATATATATATATATATATATATATATATTGAGGTGTTGATGCAACTTTGAACAACCACTTTAGTTTTAATAGATTCTCGCTCAAAGGAATTAAATACAAGTAGATAAATCAATTGTCCATTTCACGCGAAGTACTGCTCCTAGAAGTCCAGATTCCTTTTAAACATGCATATGTGCTCATTTTTCACTGAGAAATCCGCCTTAAGGGAGGAAATAGGGTTAGGACAGCGTTTTCTCAATGATTTCCATGAATTTTTTTATAGTTTAAAAAATGAATATAATTTATTGAAACTTTGAGAATATTTTATACATATATTTAAGTATATACTATCAAATTTTTATACATATATTTAAGTATATACTATCAAATTTGTATACATATATTTAAGTATATACTATAAAATATTAGCGACCTCATATTGCAGGTCACAATCAGACTCAGCATTTTGCGTACATTCTGGAAGCCGCAATTTTCATCTGAAATCAAACGAGGTTGGAATTTACTTTTATTATATGTCTCTCTTCTATATGAACCTAAATGCTAACAAAAAAATGGAAAATTGAATTTTTGAGGGGTCAAAACAAAAAAGCATGATTTTTTGCCATTTTTTACAACTTTAATTACAAAAAAAAAAATTATTTAAAATAATGATAATATTCCGATTTTAGGTTCATATAGAGCGCAATACTATGAGGAAAGTAACTGCCAATTTTAAAAAGAATTGGTTGAAAACTTTTCAAACTAGCGTGTACGCAAGTTCAAAAAAAGTCGTTTTCAGAAAAACGCGTTTGAAAAAATAGTACCAAAAAAAACAAGCAATATGGGGTCGCTAATATGTTATAGTATACACTTAAGTATATGTATAAAAATTTTATAGTATATACTTAAATATATGTATAAAATATTCTCAAAGTTTCAATAAATTATATTCATTTTTTATACTATACAAAAATTCATGAAAATCATTGAGAAAACGCTGTCCTAACCCTATTTCACCCCTTAATGGCTTATAACAATAGAACGAGTCGGAATTTTCATTTGAAATTTTGGGAACATATTTTTCAATAGTTTTACTAACAATTTATGAAATAAAAAAAAAGACGATTTTTTGAACCGTCTAACCCTATTTCCACCCTTAACGAGAAAATCGTACGGAGTAAAAAACATTTGTAAACATCGTCCGATAATCGACAATAATTCATTGTAGCCAACGAATTCACAATAATTTATCGACAATTCCGAGAAGATATACAATACATTAATCATACAATTTTAAGATTAATGAGCAGAAAATTAAATCAACGAAACTTTACGTGATCAATGACCTGGAACCTTTTTTTTTATTAATTTTAACCGGGGAAATCAGTCGATTTTCGACACAGGCGAACGGATTATCGGATCAGTCACTTCCTCACGATTTCTTTTTATTTATCGATAGACAATGTACATGCTGTAAAATACCCCAGAGCTTAAATCCAAAGAAAAATAGCCCAGCGTTCGTTGAATTGATAGTACGACTTTATAGAAACATTTTCTTTTTTTTTTTTCGTCGAAGAAATAAAATTTTTCCATGTTGCGGATAACATAGGTAAATCAAATTTTCCTATGTTATCCAACTACTGGTGTTACTGCGGTTGTACATTTCAGTTGTTAAGTACCAAATAGCCGTAGCGGTAATTTCTCTGCATAAACTACGAAGTAGTCACGCACATAAAGGTGAAAACACCTGCATCCAAAAAACGCAGGTCATCCAAATTTGCACCAATTCCTCTACACAAATATACATATATATATATATATATATATATATATATATATATATATATATATATACATATATACATATACATATATTATTGATGAGGAAAAAATGCTTGAGACTTGAGAGAAAAAAATTGTTAAAAAAATGACAGACAAATTCGTTAGTCGCGTCGATTTGTTCCTACGAGCAATCGGCGTACGACGAGATTAAAACTTTTCCAATTTTTATTCCTCTCCCGCTCGGACGAACTTCGCGATGTTAATAAGAGGAATTTGAAAAAAAAAAAAAAAACATTCTGCGAGTCGCAGAGGAAACCAATGTGGAAAAATCATTCGAGCGCGAGAACGAGATAGAGAGCGAATTGTGAAGAGAAAGAAAAAAAAAAACGTGAAAATCTCCGGTGATCGGGCAACTTGTATGTATGTATTGTACCGTATGTAACTATTATGCCTAAAGTTAATTATAAACAACAATAATCTATATTACATACTGGAAAATGTGGGAAAATACGAAGAAAAAAAGAATTACTCCACTTACGAGGAAGAAAGAGGGGTGAAGGAGGAGTACATAAAAAAAAAGGTGTAGTCGATGTCGAAGTTAATGTTCTCATGCGACGCGATATATATATATATATAACTATCACTGTGTATGTATATGACGATAATGAAAAAAGAGCACAAGTGGGTAAAAAGATAAAGGAACGTACTCGCCAAAAAAAAAAACGGACAGAGACGGAAGAAACAAAAATTTAGAAATGTGTAAAAATGTAGTGGTATTGCATAACGAATCGGTATACACGTGAACCAAATACCAACATACCGGTTTGAAAACAAAACAGAAAAAACAATGTGAGGATCCCTGATTACAAGCGATGTACAGATAATTGAAATCCCGGAAGGAATGAGCGAGAGAAATAGCCAAAAAGAGGGAGGAACATGATAAAAAAAGATTATTCGTATAACTTGTGATGGGCCTATACAAGAATGGGATTATAACTGCTACTACTGCCTTCCTTCTAATTCTCCAATATTTCATCGATATCTCTTCGCTGGATTATTATTTTTTTTCTCAAATTCCGATCGCAAGAGCAAAAACTTTTTTTGTCAAAATCAAAGAAAAAAAACAGCCAAAATGAACTCGAAAAACTGAGTATCCCGAGTTATTTGTAATCCGTTCTCGAGAATTACTAAAAATTTTAGGAAACAACAAAAAAACAACGATCTTAAGTATTTTTGACCGGTATTCTCTTTTTCGATATTCACGTGTATTTATATATTTCTTTTTTTTTTTTCAATATCAACCACCTTAAACGTAAAAAAAAATTGAAAAGACTAATTTACGAACTAATGCGAGCAAATGGTATCTGTACAAATTCAGGCTCTGTTCTTAAAAAAATTTTCTTTTTTCTTTTTTCCCTCGTATCGCACACAATGTACAAACGATTGAACGTTTGAACTTTTGGTTTTCTCTCAGCGATTGTCATAGTAATCGTCGGCATCGACGGACGAGGAAAGTATTTCCTCGTTGTACTCGTAATCAATGTCGGTTAGGTCACGGGAGGCGGATAAATCATCTTTCGGAAATCGACGTTTTCGTATTTTCGTTTTTGACGCTTTGCAGCTAGCACGACAGGGGGTAAATTCTTCCTGCGAGTGAGGCACGAATTTCGTGAGTTCGTGCGGTCCGCAGAGAGAATGTGACGATGTTTTGTCATCGATCTTCGGCATCGGCACTACCTTAACGCGAGTCACGAAAATCGTCTGCGCTGGCGAAATAAATTTATCATTTTCAAATTAACAATTAACCATTGAAATGATTTTTCGTTACTCGAACGATCGCGATCAATTGTTTTAAATAATACACTATGGTTATTTGATTATTCTCACGGTATCGTTGCGCTCGGAGTCGTAGAGAAGCACGACTTTGCTCGGTCGATACATCTTAGGTCCTTTCTGAAAAGTCACGTAGGCGTTCTCACCGCTCGTTACCAATGGCTTTTGCGATACTCCCATATTCAGATTTGTGCGAAATACGAGATCCTCCGTTTCCGAATAAATCGTCGCGCAAAACATACCGTTATCGATGGTACTCTCGTATTCCTTGTCGGACAAATTAACGTTCTCTTTGTCGCCGGGATCCAATGTTACGATTATCTTGTAAGCGAACACTGCCACACGACAGTCGGTAAAGTGTGAATTTTTATTATTTTTTTTATTACTATTTCTGTAGGGTATTGCTCTGCTGATAATTTAGAAAAACGACATGCCAGATAGAGCGATCAATGAGGTCATTGTCGTTCGTTATTTTCAATTCTAATCGATTACTTTTAGCAGAAAAACGATCTAATCTTTAATTCTAATTTTTAATCGGCAGAGCTTTTTGATTGTGTGTTGATGCATCAATCGTCACATTTCAGCTCGATCGAACAATAATTATTGAAGTTAAAAGTATTTACAGTTATTTTTCAAAATCTTCAAAATTCCATAGAGTTTTAAATGATATATTGGTTTTCGTGAAATTGAAAGGCTTTTTCATACGTGCAGCAAGTTTTAGTTTCGTTAGATTAAAATCTGCACACGTTAAGGTAGTAGTCTGGTAACTTAAGCCGAATTTCATGTCTTTTTTGGAGGGCGTTTTTTTGTAGGAAAATAAAAATAAATCGTTTTGGATATTTAGGATGTTTTTATTTACATACAAAATTAGATACAAAAAAAAATTTGTTTGATAAAAATTTAATAGTTTATTATTATTATTATTATTGATCGAAGTTGGCACCTCGAAGTTGGCAGCCCGGGTCCTAACTTTTTTTCTACCGAACCGATTGCCTTAAAATGTTAACAGGCTACTCTACACACTTGTAGTTCTCGTCGGAACCACCGAGAAATTTGTTCACCTCTAACTTTTTATTTTACAACCTCTTCTTTGCTAAAATAAAAGGACCTCAGCAAAGAAGGGGTTGTAAAATAAAAAGTTAGGGGTGAAAAAATTTCTCGGTGGTTCCGACGAGAACTATAAGTGTGTAGAATAGCCTGTTAAAATTTGAAAGCAATCGGTTCGGTAGAAAAAAAGTTAGGACACGGGCTGCCAACTTCGAGGTGCCAACTTCGATCAATAATAATAATAATAATAATAAACTATTACATTTTTTCAAGCAATTTTTTTTTGTCTTTTTAATATGTAAACAAAAACATCCTAAATATCCAAAACGATTGATTTTTATTTTCCTACAAAAAAACGCCCTCCAAAAAAGACATGAAAATCGGCTTAAGTTACCAGACTACTACCTTAAGGTATGTTTTTTTTTCATACAAATTCTAAATTTATCAGGATCTGAATACCGGCATGAATTTTGATTAAAATCAATCCTCACAATAGCGACTGGATTGTTCAACTAATAGGCTTAATTTTCGTCAAACCTCACCCATACACTTACAGCCATTTGGACATTTTTTTTTCTGAATGTGACGTTATAATTATAACGTTTTGAGCACGAAAAAAAAGGGAATAGAAAATTGTTTGTTTGAATGGAATTTAAAAAAAATCACTCTTACTGCAGTAAGGTGATACGTCATTGGTATCGAGAAACAACTTGGCATTCGGTGGCACGCTCATATTACCGGCGAGAATACCTGCTGGATAACCCATTGGGGCGCACGTACGACCAATTTGACAATCGAAACAGTCGCCCCTAAGAAAGGAGGCGTAGTCAGAGCAAACGTAACCGAAGAAAGCACAGTCCTTGGCCTCGTCGATACTAGCGATGAAATATTTTGCCGCTCGCTTGTGACTACATCCGGGGGCAACTTCGCCGGCTCTAAGCATATCACGGTTTATCTCGGCCAATGGGGTGTAGAGGGATGTGGCATTACAGCCTGACTGTGTGAGAGCTCCGTTTGGATAAAAGTTGAAGTGACCGAAGGGATCGCCACTACCCTGACCGAGATCTGATAATAAAAATCCGTTAATCAGGTTGAATTTACATAAAAAATTAGCAATTGAAAATAGCATTTATTATTTAGATTTCATTTCAGAATTAAATCGCCTTGCAATTAGGAATATTAAAGCTCGAAAGTCACCGAGAAATTAATCATTCGTATTCTTAAACGTACATCGTTGCTATTTCGTTTGTTAGATTTGAGATCGTTCGTGATTTTTTATAAATAGATTAATAATTATAGTCAAGAGTCGATATAGTAATAACGCTACAAGGCAAAAAGCTCAATAGAGTAACGGTATTCATTAATCTTCGACGAGTGTTCGACGAGGATTAATGAACATCGCCCACTCGGATTGATTGTGTCTTCGCACAGTCAGACTCGCACGTAAATTTTAATTCATTCTAATAATACTTAATTTATCCTCTTGCCCATATCTCATTGCTCCGCGAAGCTAAATTATATGCATATACAGGATGTACCAAAATTAGCACGTCAGAGTGACACGGAGATTAGATCGGCTTCAGACCTATCAGAATAAATAAATACGACCTCAGTAAAAGTCTAATGGTTTTGGAGAAAAATCGTCTTTTTTGATTTTTCGGAAAATCGGTACGTAGTACTTGTTATTCCGTTATCATTGCTATAAATTACTTTGGGTTTATTCATATTTTGTTCCTAAAATATGTGCCATTTGTGTAATTAGGGTTGGAGGTAGACAATTTGAACGCAGGTTGTAAAAATTCAATAAATCATTAAATATTGTATACTCACACAAAGGTACTATTTTTTTTCTTCTTGGAACCAATTTGCTTATCGCCTTGGGTACCAACTTCGTCCGCTTCTTCAAACCCAAAGTAATTCATAGCAATGGTAGCAGAATAACAAGTACTAGGTAGTGATTTTGCGAAAAATAAAAAAAGACGATTTTCCTCAAAAACCATTAGACTTTTACTAAGGTCATATTTGTTTATTCTGATAGGTCCGGAACCAATTTAACTCCCGTGTCACTCCGACGTGCTAGTTTTCGGCCACCCGTTATAATCCAGTGTAAAGAATCTCTCTTCCATTCTCATCCCGAGAGTCCTCTGCTCGTTTTTATATTCCCTCTCGTTAATAATATATGTATGTTATATATATTTATTTCGTCTACCGTCGTGCCTCTCGTCCCTGACGTATAATTGAAGTCCGTGATACTGACACGACCTCGCGAGGGGCGAGAGCGTTAAATGATTCAAATGGAATTAAAACGTCACGCAAAACGCCGCCAGTACCAATGTGCACGAGATTTTATATACATATATAAAACATTTGTGTATATGGGGGCTTCGCTGAAAACCCAACTCCAAACAAACCCAAAGGAAACGCCCTCCAGAATGACCGAAAATATTTTCGGAAAAACGCGAAAATTGAAAAAATCACTTTTTGGACGATTTTCAATGAAATTTCGAGTTTCTCAAGGAAACGGGTACTGAATTAGTAATCTGCGAGTCAAAATACATCGATATAGTGTCCTAAAAGAAAATTAAAAAATTCAAAATTTTTTTGCATTTCGGCGAAAAAGAAGTGGCTTTACTAAAATCGCTGTAACGTTGCTTCCCGATGGAGTTGGAACCCCACTCTGTGCTCATTCTTTTCGTGATCGAAAACCCTTTAAAATGGCGCTTGAATCATTGTGCTATCATTATTATTCGATTTTTTACAGATTTTTAAAGTCGGACCATCGATTTTTGCGAATTTTTCCATACATACCCCTTCTCATTTTTTTCACCGATTTTCAACCCGCTCTCACGGCTACAATAATTGAGATACCGGGATGATCCCGAAATGCATTCTCTAAGTCTGCTCGAGTCGTTTACAAAACCCCCCCTTCAAAATTCAAAATCGATCAAACGGGAGTCAAGTTATGGCCATTTGAAATTTCGACATTTTAAGGTTTCTGAAAAAGTAGGCAAAAGATAACAAAAAAATTTTATTAATTTTTTTCAATATTTTGATACCCTAATCAATCGGAAATTTTCCGCTGATTACGAATAACACGGAGTTTTAGTCGAAATCTCAAAATATCAATGTGAAAAAGGCGAAAAACGAAAGAAAATCACTTTTTGGATGATTTTCAATGAAATTTCGAGTTTCTCAAAGAAATGGCTACTGAATTAGTAATCAGCGAGTCAAAATACATCGATATAGCGTCCTAAAAGTAAATTTAAAGATTCAAAATTTGTTTGCATTTTAGCCACTAAGAAGTGGCTTCACTAAAATCGTTGTAACGTTGCTGCCCGATGGAGTTGGAATCTCTGTGCTCGCCCCTTCGCCCTCCGGCACTGCCACGCAACTCTTGTACGCGGCGGCAGCGGTGATATATTTATATAATATGGATATCTCTCGATATTATATAAAGGCTCTGCCCCCCTGCGCGCTTTGCGACCCTACCCCCTCCAGCCGCCCCTGCCGCCGCTCTATCTCCTCACGGGGCTTACTCGATCCCGCTCGCTCCCCTTAACTCTTGTACACGGCGGCGGTGGCGGTGGCAGCGGCGAAATATTTATATAATATAGAGAGATAAAGGGACTCACTTTTGTTCACGTCCGTGTATATTATATCCACGAGTTTAGCGTCCTCAGTGTCCAAGTGGGCGAAGCAGGGCATGTCACTGAAGTAAAGACCGCTCGGATCGAGGCCAGTTATCCGTCCGATCCCGTCGAATCGCTCGGCGGCGTATCTGTCAATACCGGACAATATTTTTATATACAAAAATAATTCATAAAAATATAAAACATTATTTTTCTGACGTTCTATAAATATATCAAACACACATTAACAACGTGAGCCAATAATTTTTTTTGTGGTCATTCGTCTCATATTTGTGTGGAAGCTGGCGCGAAGCTGGACCAAAAGATATCATTACTTGAAGTGACAAATTATTTAATTTTGTAAAAATTATATTTTCACGTTTTCCATACAAACGAGAAATATTTTGTCGAGAGTATGGTTATTTTTTTTTCTTTTAAGATCGAAAAATGCAGCTGGCCAATCAAAAAAAATCGATTCTGCAGTACTCGTTCACGGTAGAGTGCAATCGCTACTTATTTCCAGCAGCATCGCAATTCTCGGCTATTCTACTTCTCGCCGGAGCGAGATATGTGCGAGCGAACACGTGACCCGATTAATACACCTCATCGAATCAGCCAAGTACCTATTTTACTTCCAAATGTTGCTAAGCGACTTTTTTTTTTTACAGCGTCAATATCGGTGATAATAGTGGTATAGAGCGCCGGAAGCTTAGTCCATCGCTACTTCACTCGAGATTTAACGTCGAATGTCTGAACATACGAGGGGGGACCCAAAAAAAACGGGAATTTCGTCATAATTTCTTTATTTTTTAATATTTTCACACCAAATTTTGATCACCTTCAAAGTATTCTCCTTTGACCACAACGCACCTCTGCAAACGATCCATCCAATGTTCAAAACATTTTTTAAATTCACTTATCGGGATGTTCTTTAGGCCTTCCAGCGATTTTTGTTTTACCTACTCCACAGTGGCAAAACGCTTGATTGCTGCTTTGTTTCGGGGTCGTATCCATGGCACCACGATTCATCACCAGTAATCATCTTGGAAAAAAGTTCAGGGTCCTCTTCGAGCTGATTTTGAAGTTCAAAACATGCCTGAAGTTGACGCTCCCTTTGCTCGTCCGTGAGAAGGCGAGGGACAAATTTGGCTGCAACTCCGCTCATGTGCAAATCTTTGGATAAAGTCCTCTGAATTGAACTCCATGATATCCCAGACATCGCACAGAATTGATCAATGGTTCGGCGACAGTCTTCATGAATGAGAGCATTGATTTTGTCGACGTTTTCGTCACTTCTTGACGTTGAGGGGCGTCCTGAACGGAATTGGTCTTCAATTGACATTTCTCCATTTTTAAAACGTGAAAACCACTCGTAGACTCTGGTTTTACTTAGGGCAACATCTCCATAAGCAGTCTTAAGCATTACGGTAGTTTCCGCGGCCGATTTCCCCAACAGGAAACGAAATTTCACAGCCGAGCGTTGCTCTCGACAATCGACCATCACGTTTTCGCCGAAATGGAAAAAGTTGTTTCACTACAAAAATTCCCACGGGCGAACCGATGCACTCACGGCGACAGAACTTCGCACACTGACTCAGGAGACGTGTCCCCAACGGACACCTGGTCGAGCAATGGGTTCCCCCACTCTCCCTCCCCGCCGCAGCGCAATTCCCGTTTTTTTTTGGGTCTCCCCTCGTATATGCGAGGAACCTGAGTACAATTGGGAGTAAAATAAAAGTCGTATTTTTCAGCGTAAAAAAATTATATTCGAATGCTTTCTGGGTGACAGTGGTATTTCCATCGGAGCTAAAATCAGGAAAATATATTTATTGGAAAGTGAACGAAAAATAAACATTTTTTATATTGACGAATATTTGTTTTTAATACAATGCGCTTGAGATGAAATATGAAAATGTCTAAGATGTCTTTGGGAAGAAAAAAAAACGTGGTTGTGCTGATAAACAATGCCCAAATATAAGTAAAGAACAAAGTGTCCTCAAAAATGTACCGCCACGACGTAAATATTGGTAAATATGTTCAGCCTCTTTTTTTTTACCGCTTATAGAATATGCAAGAAGCGCGAATCTCTGTCCCCGAACGACGGTAATAACTTGTAAGTACATCGAGGAGTAAGAAGGGTTGATTATCTTTATAATGGCAAGTACAGAGGGCCAAGAGAAGGAACGTGACGATGATTTTTAAGATTGGATATTCACGCCAGTGGGGGCGGGGAAAAAAAGCACTCAGCCATCTTGAACGAGTCAGAGATGTCTGGACGAGACCTCTCTTTCGCTGACTGCCAGAAAGGAGCATCATCAATTTTCGTTTATCCATCACGAAGCAATGTTCCGTTCTACGTTCTTATATAATACTAACCGGTATACGAAGACGGATCATCGGATAACGCTCGTGACTTAAAACCGGCGGGGGAAAAAGAAAAAAAAACACCCACACATACGCACGATAAATTCTCGTGGGTTTACCAAAATGAGGACAAAGAAAAAACGAGAAGGACGAAAAGGGATTTCGCTGGTCCCGTTGGAGCTCAGACGCGAATCAGATCTCGTGAATTGTTTTCCATTATATACCCATACACCATATTTTTTTCCCGAGGCAAGTGAGAAAAAGCACTTTACCCCGAATGAAGAGACTCGAGCGGATCAGAGAGAGAGAGGATCGCTCGAAAGAAATAAAACCAAGATCTTAACGACGAAAAAAAAAAAATGGATTTATTTCGTTTGAATCGGAAAAAAACGATTTCAATTAAATGTGGGTTATTGGATCGACAATTGCGCAATCTTCTTTACATTTTATTTACGAATGATCTTTTTTTTTTTATTATTGATTCGGATATGAAGTTTACCAAAAGCACATATGTAAATCCATTTGTTTTTTCTCTTCTCTGACAAATACAAATCCGAGAAAATTCGTATGACTCACGCAGCAATGTGAGCACCGATTCCCATTCCAATTAAATGAAACTGATCGAGCTTCGTGCCGACCTCGTTGACGAGAATTTTGATGAGGTATGCGAGCTCGAGACCGACGATTCTTGCATTTTGTACGGCTACGGAGTAGGGTGGTTCAGCACCACCGGTCCAATCGACGCTGATCACGTTTCCGATGTTTTTGCTCAGCATCGCTTTTGTCACGCGTTTTATCCAACCGGCTAATCCGTTACTCGTAAAATCATGCACGAGTACGTGAGTTTTGAATTTTTTGTTATAACCAGTGAGCTTGATGTGCTTGTAATCGGGCAATAAGGTTTCAACGATCACCGGATGTTTCGGATCTTTTCCATTCGCAAAATGTCGAAATGTCGTTTTGATAATGTGTCTCTCGAGGGGTGGTTCGTTCAACGGTCGAAATATTGGATGATACCAATCGGGTGTGTTGTTCACGCAGCCCAAGTCCTCGTAACATCTGTGCCACATCGCTGCGATACGAGAACAGAGATGGAGCAAAATGTTGACGGTCGAAATGAAAATATATTTTTTTTGTCAGCAATTTACAAATCTTTTGTTCGACATAAGAATATAAATTTTGAGTAATTATTATTTAATTGTAGTTCAGACTAATGGAAATTCAATTGGAGAAAAAAAAAACCCCCTAATATTTAACTCACATCAGTTTTGCTAAAATGGCAAGGATCGTATTCCGCTGTATTGAACAAAAGATTTATTAAGATTAAATAAACTCTGAGTAGAAATTTTCATAAATAAAACACATGGTTTACTAAAATTAATTTATCCTTAAATTAATCACAATTGAATATCTTAATTATTGCTACGTTGAGATTTTGTTAAGGGAGGAAATAGGGTTAGGACAGCGTTTTCTCAATGATTTTCATGAATTTTTTTATTGTATAAAAAATGAATATAATTTATTGAAACTTTGAGAATATTTTATACATATATTTAAGTATATACTATAAAATATTAGCGACCCCATATTGCAGGTCACAATCAGACTCAGCATTTTGCGTACATTATGTAAGCCGCAATTTTCATCTGAAATCAAACGAGGTTGGAATTTACTTTTATTATATGTCTTTCTTCTATATGAACCTAAATGCTATCAAAAAATAGAAAATTGAATTTTTTACAGGGGTCAAAACAAAAAAGCATGATTTTTTGCCATTTTTTACAACTTTATTTGCAAAAAAAAATTATTTCAAATAATGATAATATTCCGATTTTAGGTTCATATAGAGCGCACTACTATGAAGAAAGTAACTGCCAATTTTCAAAACGATTGGTTGAAAACTTTTCAAACTAGCGTGTACACAAGTTCAAAAAAAGTCGTTTTCAGAAAAACGCGTTTGAAAAAATAGTACCAAGAAAACAAGCAATATGGGGTCGCTAATATTTTATAGTATATACTTAAATATATGTATAAAAATTGTATAGTATATACTTAAATATATGTATAAAAATTATATAGTATATACTTAAATATATGTATAAAATATTCTAAAAGTTTCAATAAATTATATTCATTTTTTATACTATAAAAAAATTCACGAAAATCATTGAGAAAACGCTGTCCTAACCCTATTTCCCCCCTTAATGGCTTATAACAATAGAACGAGTCGGAATTTTCATTTAAAATTTTGGGAACATATTTTTCAATAGTTTTACTAACAATTTATGAAATAAAAAAAAATCGATTTTTTGAACCGTCTAACCCTATTTCCCCCCTTAAGAGAGACGAGCAGTTTCAATGTCTAGTCAAAAAAAGATTATAAATTCAAAGGTTTATGAAAGAATTATTGCACTGTCGGTTTGAAAAAAAATCAACGAAGCATTAAAAACCATTCAACAAACCATTGAATTGATAATTTGAGGATGAAGATATAATATACATTTTTACATTGTGTATCTATTTTACAAATGAAACTGAGTCGTTTTTTTTGGCCATAAGTCTACGAAATAGAATAAATTGTTTTGCCAGAAAGAGACATTCAACGCTGGTGACGTAAATGATCGTATATCCCGGGATATTTTTGTGGCCCTTGCTGTACAAACGATTTCTATTAAGGCTCGTGTCTATCTCGTTTTCTCGTCTAACTACAAATGTGTTTTCCCTCGCGGATACCGACTGTCTCATCATTCGGTAAATTCCTCGGTTCTGTCTCTCCCGAGAGAACTCGATCCTTCGTCCCTTCGTGCACACTACACACGAATAAACACATACACACACACGCTGATCCGAGAGATAGCCGGAGGTGTTTGTTGACCACAAATCCCACGGGTCACTTTCCGCCCTGGATATCGACTGCTAACAAAGAAAAGGGCGTAATCCGGATAACTTTACCGTGTTAAAACGCGTGAGTTACTTCCATTTTGTTTACTAGCAATCGATACATTATATCTATTCAATCGGAAATTTTCTCGAGTGTCAGAAAGATGTAAGATATTCACTTACAATCGTGTTTTTCAGGTGCGTCAGTCTCGTACGTTCTGGATTCAAATTGCCAGCTTAAACAAGCAATTAACAGTACGATGGGCAATCCATTCATTACCAGCACTCGCGAACGTTACGTGATATCATCGTTCTTCTCTTGACAGTCCCATTTTTTTTAAACGAAATGCATTATGTTATCGAAAAAAAAAACCTATTCACTCAATCTGTCAAGATTGCTGTCGCAACTGTCATTTTCGTCTCTACTCTTTTGTTGTAGAGTGCATTTTTTTGTCCACTCTTAAGGGCGGAAATAGGGTTAGACGGTTCAAAAAATCGATTTTTTTTTTTTTTCATAAATTGTTATTGAAATTATTGAAAAATATGTTCCCAAAATTTTAAATGAAAATTCCGACTCGTTCTATTGTTGTAAGCTATTAAGGGGGGAAATAGGGTTGGACAGCGTTTTCTCAATGATGTTCATGAATTTTTTTATAGTATAAAAATGAATATAATTTATTGAAACTTTGAGAATATTTTATACATATATTTAAGTATATACTATAAAATATTAGCGACCCCTTATTCCTTGTTTTTCTTGGTACTATTTTTTCAAACGCGTTTTTCTGAAGACGACTTTTTTTTAATTTGCGTACACGCTAGTTTGAAAAGTTTTCAACCAATCGTTTTGAAAATTGGCAGTTACTTTCTTCATAGTATTGCGCTCTATATGAACCTAAGATCGGAATATTATCATTATTTAAAATAATTTTTTTTTTGCAAATAAAGTTGTAAAAAATGACAAAAAATCATGCTTTTTTGTTTTGACCCCTGTAAAAAATTCAATTTTCTATTTTTTTGATAGCATTTAGGTTCATATAGAAGAGAGACATATAATAAAAGTAAATTTCAACCTCGTTTGATTTCAGATGAAAATTGCGGCTTCCAGAATGTACGCAAAATGCTGAGTCTGATTGTGACCTGCAATATGGGGTGCCTAATATCTTTGGTGTTTTTCAAGGAAATTCTTCAAAAATTTTATAATATATTTATAAAATCATTGAGAAAACGCTGTCCTAACCCTATTTCCCCCCTTAATAAACAGCGACGAAAATATCTCGAATAAGTAAGATCAGTCAATTCGACAGATAACGTCATTGAATTTTTTGATTTTCTGATTTCACCGGCATTCAGGGCATAATTAGAATTCAGGAACTAAAGTATTTAACAATGGTAACAACGTTTTTAGATTTCATAAAATAAATTCTATGCATTGTGTAGAATTAAATTTATCGGTTTAACTAAAAAAATTTGAAAGCATGCAATAGTCCATTGATATAGTCCATGATATTGTTCATTCCTCGGGACTAAAACGAATTCATAACTTATCAAAGTTTGTTTAAAACTTTATTGAAACGATATCAATGAAAATCATAGTCGGCAGTACAATTGGGAATAAAAAAATAAAAAATAACAAAACAAATCATTGAATGCAAGTGTGTTAAAATTCAATATTATTTCGGATGTGATTGATCGATTAAATGAAAACCCATCGTCCTATATACAGATCGGAGAATAAACGTCCTCGTTTCATAGCTTCGGGATGAGAATTCAAAGGGATGAAAAATTCATTTTGGTGAACGTGCAGAGCCAAAAGCGTAGTTTGCGTTTGCGCTATATTTATACGGTATGGAAATTGAACTGCAGTTTTCCCAGGCGGATAGATGAAAAGAGTTTATTCCCGAACCAATTCGTTCATACTCACTCCCTCTCCTCACCCTCGCTATCTAGATCGTTCACTTTTTTTTTATATCTCTTTTAGTAGAGTTTCCTTTACAATTGATCGTTGAATCCTGTTAGATCAGTTGACCCAGCGACAGCATAGTAGTGGAGAAAAGCGTCGGAGTAAGTTCGGCGCCGGTCTGACTATCCGGCTTGTCGTTTCCCTTTGCCCGCTATGCGAATGCGTTTTGGGTCGCTTCCCGGTAACCATACAACGTTGATATATAGTATACTTTATGGTTCAGACGTCTTTTTTCTCTCCCAATATCTCTATCTCTCTGCGTCCCTCTCCGTCACTTTTGTACAAACGCCAAATACTCGTACACCCTTACTGTTACGAACTTCTACAGTGTGCTTCGAGCCAACCACCAATTTTTCAAACTGCACTGCACGAGTTATGTCAGCCATTATTTATTCCTTAAATGTTATTTATTTTCAACGCCTCGACATCATTTTCTCTTTCTCACAAGATACAAAAAAGTATGTGTGACGAATAAAATTTGATGATACGAAAAAATCCGTTTCCGTTTGTTACGGTCGAAAAATAATAATTGCCCGAAGGGCATTAAAAGCGCTAAAGGTTTGTTGTTCGGTAACTTTGTTTTTCAATTCGGCCTTTTGCCCGGAGCTTTTTTCTTCTCGTTCGTTTCGCGTGTCATACGTGATTTTCGTAAGCTCGTAGACGGAAAATAGGTTCCCGTTCACTTAGCCGAACACCTTCGCCATTTTTATTCAATTTTCGACGTTGAATGCGTTTTTTCACTCGCTTTTTCTCATCCGTACCTCTCTGTGCTCGCAATAGACTTTGCCGCACGCAGCTCGTTTTACGTCTCCATCTCTCTTCCTGAAGCTCTGTGGCCTATTCACGAGCGCCAAAGCGCACTCAGGCGATAAGTGCTTCGTCGACGCTTTCGATAAATCGAGAGACGAGTTGCCGATCGTGGCGGAGCAAGAACACCGAGTGAACAATCAATGAGTGGAAATCTGATTTTCTCTGTTAATGTATTTAAATAAATATATATATATATATGTATACAGTTATATTACATTTATATACTCAAGAAAAATTATATTTTTACTCAACTCTATAATTTCTTTATTACAAACCATCACCATCTCATTTTCTAACTAACTTATTAAATATCGGAGTTAAAATTTATTCAGATGTCGTATAATTTGTCTCTTGTCCAAACAATCGCGATTCTATTTACTTAAATGTTTTGGTTAATTTTCGTAAACTGTATTTACATCAAAATACGTTCATTTCATCTCGACGTGTTGTAAGGATAAGATTTTTCATAGCAACTTTCCCTCTTGAATTTCCCGTCTCTTTAAACGAAAGACTGCTTTCAGGGAAAACCATTTTTTTCCAATGAGAAAAAAATGACAAAGAAAACGATCGCAGGACAAGATTTACCATCCGTACTCCTGGCCAAAAGCCACCGAGAAATGGCACGCGAATTTCCACGTCATGACCCTCTTATTTTACCCTTTTGTCTCTTTTTTTTTCATTATTGGTTTTCAGGCTCTGCGCCAAGTGCAACACGATCGGGGGGGGGGGGGGGGGGGGGGGCTGATCTATATAGAATTCATGTCCGTGCATTCTACGATTCCAAGTACCGTAAGCATCAGCGAAAAAACATCATCGAGCGGTCGATGTACAAATTTCGTTTGCGCTCTTCCGCGATTACAAACCCACGCCTGAAATAAAGTATGTGGTTGAAGTTACGAACGTTCTGGTAAAAAACATTCAATGTGGTTAATTAGAGAAAACTTAGTCTTTAAATGAACGGGAGCGTATATTCGTACAAAAATCTCATGATTTAGTCTGTTAAGGGAGGAAATAGGGTTAGACGGTTCAAAAAATCGATTTTTTTTTAATTTCATAAATTGTTAATAAAACTATTGAAAAATATGTTCGCAAAATTTTAAATGAAAATTCCGACTCGATCTATTGTTATAAGCCATTAAGCGGGGAAATAGGGTTAGGACAACGTTTTCTCAATGATTTTCATGAATTTTTTTATAGTAAAAAAAATGAATATAATTTATTGAAACTTTGAGAATATTTTATACATATATTTAAGTATATACTATACAATTTTTGAAGAATTTTCTTCAAAAACACCGAAGAAAATTTATGACTGCCTTGACTTTGTTTTTCTTGGTACTATTTTTTCAAACGCGTTTTTTTGAAAACGACTTTTTTTTAACTTGCGTACACGCTAGTTTGAAAAGTTTTCGACCAATCGTTTTGAAAATTGGCAGTTACTTTCTTCATAGTATTGCTCTCTATATGAACCTAAAATCGGAATATTATCATTATTTAAAATAATTTTTTTTTGCAAATAAAGTTGTAAAAAATGGCAAAAAATCATGCTTTTTTGTTTTGACGCCTGTAAAAAATTCAATTTTCAATTTTTTTAATAGCATTTAGGTTCATATAGAAGAGAATCATATAATGAAAGTAGATTCCAACCTCGTTTGATTTCAGATGAAAATTGCGGCTTACAGAATGTACGCAAAATGATGAGTCTGATTGTGACCTGCAATATGGCGTCGCTAATATCTTCGGTGTTTTTCAAGGAAATTCTTCAAAAATTTTATAGCATATACTTAAATATATGTATAAAATATTCGCAGAGTTTCAATAAATTATATTCATTTTTTATACTATAAAGAAATTCATGAAAATCATTGAGAATACGCTGCCCTAACCCTATTTGCCCCCTTAATAGGTTTAATAGGCGATAAAATGAAGTTCCAGTTTAATTTTGTTGAAAAAAAATTGTTTCTCGAATTTCACGCTCGTGCGCTGTTCTTTTAATTTTTCGAGGACACTGCTAGGACTCTCTATTAGGTAAAAAAAAATGTTTAAAAAAATAGTCCCGTACAATTGAGGATTAATTGTAAGTTTTGTGTAGTTAAGCACATTTAATTTTTGTTTTGCCAGAACGTTCGTAACTTCAACGACATAATAAAGTTGGTCTCGTAGAAGGCCGAATAGCGCGAGAGAGATTCATCGTCGTGAATGTATACAAATTTTGTTGAATTATGAAAAACGTTGAGTTCTCGTAGGTGAGACAGATTCGTTGTGATATTCATAAGTTTCGGCCAAGATTTTCGTGACATTTATATTTTAGCTATCGAGCCATAAAAGTTTTGCCTTTTCTAACGAAAATTTCTATAAAAAATGCAATTTTTTAAACACTTTATATTCTGAACGAGAATCGAAACATTTCGCAATAATTTAATGTGTTGGTGAATTAAATTTTTGTTAACCAGTGAAAATGTGATCCAAACCAAAAATTTTTAAAATTAACAAAGAGACACGTTATCACGGTAAAACTCTAATTTTGACAAACAAATCTGCAACTATTATAAATAAAATTGTAACGAATACAAATTTTAGCGAAAAAATAGCGTAAGAAGATGCTCCACGACTGGCACAACTAAACTTTCAATTTGAGATCGAACGGTGACCGAAAATTATTAATACCTTCGGACCTTGAACGAAAAACCATTTTTATTTGAAAAAATAAAATAAAAAAAACGAAACTCTAATATCTCTGCGGCACAATCGTATACGATCTTAGTAGAATAAAATGACCGTGGCAGCTTTGTTACGTTGTTGGAAAGACAAAATTTCCGATTACCTAATTCGCGTGTGAATATCAAGACTGCCTGGGCCAAGGATGAGGCAAAAGTGTACGTTTGAATAAACACAAACGTTAACAGTTATAATCTATATGTACAGAATTATAGCGATCTCACCCGCGTCAACGGTTAATCCACCGATCAATTACGACTCGGTCACGTTCGTATGTCTCTTGCCAAAAAGACTCTTGAGCGTACTGCATGTGCGAATTTTGCTTGAATAATAAATTATAGCCGACGCCTTCCTAAATTAGTGGTCAGTGTAGTGTCGTTGCGGATACACATGAAATATCCGGGGCTGTGGGTTAAAATTACTAATTCACCGAGGGACGAGCTCCGATGACGGAAAATCAAAGCTCTCTGGGACGAGATACTCGGAAAACACGCGACACGACACTTTCGCGGCGTTACGAATGAAACTTGTTTTTCACGATATCTTCTCTTCCTCGTCGAGAAAGTATGTTATCGTATTTTTTTTTTTTTTCGTTTCCAATGTCAGTATGTTTAAATGAAAATAAAAAAAAAAAAAAACCAGACATTTCAAAATAATGTCTACACATTGCTCGACATTAATAACTCTTCATCATTTTCTGATCAATAATCCGTCGTTGAAGAAATGTTTTATAAATTATTAGTGTCAAACACGGAACATAAGGGTTTCGAACGCAGCGACGTTCCAAATTTCCATTCGACATCGAATATCACTCGAACCCATATAATAATACACGCGCGCCCATCAATCAAAGTCCGCCGCATAATTATAAAGTTCGAATTTAACATTTATCAGAGAAACTCTCTCGCCTATCGTCAAATGTGGGTTAACAAAAGTATCATTATGAAAATGTCAAATTAACAACGGTGGTACAAGTACCGATGTAACCCTCAGTAAATTAGTTTTTAAAACTTGCTTAATCAAGTTGCAATAATCCACGAAATTATTCGTAAATTATAGCGGCCTATGTATACGTATACATATGCCCACAGAGATGGGAAACAGAGAGCGTGAGCTTGCCAGACTGTGAGGTATAATAGAACGATCGGTCATTCTCGTAGTTCCCAAAACTTTCGACAGTCCGCCAGAGTGCATATATGGACGAAGTATCTCGAGGATATTTTCGTTCGTTTCCGTACAATTATTTTCTTTACAATAAATAAAATTAAATAACTCGTTCGATTTCTACGATCAGCGTTTTCTCAATGATTTTCATGAATTTTTTTATAGTATAAAAAATGAATATAATTCATTGAAACTTTGAGAATATTTTATACATATATTTAAGTATACATATACTATAAATATTTTAAAGAATTTCCTTGAAAAACACCGAAAATATTAGCGACCCCATATTGCAGGTCACAATCAGACTCAGCATTTTGCGTACATTCTGGAAGCCGCAATTTTCATCTGAAATCAAACGAGGTTGGAATTTACGTTTATTATATGTCTCTCTTCTATATGAACCTAAATGCTATCAAAAAAATAGAAAATTGAATTTTTTACAGTGGTCAAAACAAAAAAGCATGATTTTTTGCCATTTTTTACAACTTTATTTGCAAAAAAAAAATTATTTTAAATAATGATAATATTCCAATTTTAGGTTCATATGGAGCGCAATACTATGAAGAAGGTAACTGCCAATTTTCAAAACGATTGGTTGAAAACTTTTCAAACTAGCGTGTACGCAAGTTTAAAAAAAGTCGTTTTCAGAAAAATGCGTTTGAAACACGTGGCGCGCTCGGGGCCTGAAGGAGAGCTACTCACTTTAATGGCTTATAACAATAGAACGAGTCGGAATTTTCATTTAAAATTTTGGGAACATATTTTTCAATAGTTTTTCTAACAATTTATGAAATAAAAAAAATCGATTTTTTGAACCGTCCAACCCTATTTCCTCCCTTAAACGTTTTTGTTTCAGCCGCTTACACTTTGAAAATGGCGAAAAACACGAAGAAGAGTTGAGAAGGAATTTTTAGTTGTAAAATAAAAAATAAATCGTCACCGAATAAAAAATAAAATGAAGCTAGTGACACTTTGAAGTTTACGAACGATTGGAAAACAAACAAGCATCTGGTAGAATTACAAATTCATCGAGAAATAAAATTACAGAGATTTTTACAAATGAACTCATTTTTTAGCAAAATTGAACATTTTCTACATAGACAATGGCGAAGTTCGTGTTCTTACTTCCTCATGTACAATGTTTTGTTTTCATGATAACAAAAAAATCGACATTTCATTGGCACATTCCGGTAAAATGTGTAAAACAAAAAACTAACCATTCGAGGCCTTCAAACTCTCGGAAGATCAAGAGCTTTAGTTTGAAACTCGGCAATCATGTTTTCGATTAAAAAAACAAAATCAATCTCTCAGGTATTGAGGGACTAGCCATAGATTACAAAAAAATAATTAAGAGATGCGAACTAAAGAGGAAACCTGCCGTCGAATTCAGGGACATTGCGCACAGGTTGCGCAGGTTAACTCGACGACAGAGATAGGAAGAAGAACAAGGGAGATGGAGAGAGAGAGAGAGTGTGTGTGCGTTCAGGACAAAACGAAGATCTGCCAGTAGTCTCGAAGGTTTGTTGAAGAAAGACGACAGTAGAAATGGTGCGGTTCGTATCAGACTAAACTACGAATCGTTTCTGTGTGCGTGTCTCTCGAATGCGCGCGGATGCGAGATCGCGTGCTGGTGCCTGTCCGGCCTTTGGACTGTCGCGCGACAGTAGAACGAGTCAGTGCTGCGCGGGCGTTCGTTGCGCGCGGATGTCTTTATTTCGGCACAAACGCGCTCACAGATGAGTGCCGGGCAAATTTTCTAACGCCCGAGGGCAGAGAACGTAAAGAAAAAGTAAGAAGACAAAAAAATATCCAAGATCAACAATATACATCAATATATATATATGTACAGACATATTAGTAAACTTGAAATCTCTCGTGCGTTATACGTTTATCGTTGAGAAGTACGCGTTAGAGGCAAACACACACGTACTAACGAATTTATTAATTCTATTTTCGTAACCGCGACCAAAGCGCGGTCTCTCTTTCTCACTGTCTCATGTCCAAAGAGTGCAGATGGAGGGAAAGATGAGAAACACGAGAGAGAATCGCGCCTCGGGTCTCTAGCGACCGTGTGCATCAGCGCGGCTTCGTTTAATCTCGAGAGTTGACATTTCCTTTTTGTTTATACCACGGACGAAATCTCGTTCCTTCTTTCAAACTCGCCCGAACAATCACTCGTTAATTAACCACTTTTTTTTCCTTCATCTTTTTCTCGTTAAACTTTCGTCGTTTCGATTTAAATTAAAAAAGTAACTACGTAATATAATTAAATGGACTTTCATTCGTTGGCTTCGTTAATTATATTTGCCGGAAGATTGTCTATGGAAAATTCGGCGAATCGGAGAAACTCGAACGGGTTCGGAAATGGAATGCGAATGGTAACATGAATCTTCAATAGCGTTTATACATTTATGTATTGGCATCGAGAGAAAAGTGCAAATTTCTATCGATATTTTCTCTCATCTTGGAAAACTTATTTAGAGCAAAGCTTGTGATACAAATTTATCACTTTACACTTTTACACTTTTACACTTTTACACTTTTGAAATTTACACTTTTTTCCCTCGATGTAGTATATTATTTGTGTGTATATGGAGAGACCGGCGTAGTCAGAGCACGAGGACTACTTTAATAATAATAAATTAATATGCTGGAAAGTGGAACACGAAAGAAGACCCACGTAGGATGGTCTTATACTTCGAGTAATAGTCTCGCCAGGGTATACAAACCGAGCGGACAAACCGAGGGTGAGAAAACGTACGCGCGTCCGCGTGGTTCAAATCTTACGGAAGAACGTGAATGCAGTTATATATTTTGCATGGCAGCAGGGAGCGTAGAGGTACGAAGGGAGCGAATTAAAGTAAATACGAGCTTGAAGTGCTGCGTGTATCTATATGCGCTCGCTGGATAAGAGAAGTTTATATACTTATAGTTACTACATTATTCACTATATATGCAGTCTCGTGCGGAGAGCCGCATGAGTGGTCGTTAAAGATCTCTTGGCAGATACTTTTTTTTTTTTTTTTTTTTTTTTTTTTTTAATATACGATACTGAAATTTATGACAGTGCCATGTGTGTTTAATGTCATTGGTCAGTTACCTCGACAGCTTGAATTCGGTCGTATACTTTACTGAGCATCGTTCGAGTAAGAAAAAAATCATTTTATCATGACGAAATAATTTAGGTACTCAATTCCAATTTTTTTGGTTATTCTATACTAATTATTGTTGATAATGTTATTATGTTATTGCATGACTTAATTTTATTGCTGATATATATTTTTTTCTTTGTTCCAACGTATACCTTTTTTGGGTTTTTACGTATGCCCCTTCCCAATTTCATTTTTTCCCCCCTATCGCTCCCTAACCGGACTTGGCTAAACTAACTTAATTTTCATTACGCCCGCAGACCGTCTTAGCTACACCGTATCGCATTTTCCATGGACACAGGGGAAACTGCGGAAAACCTTTGTCGGTACAGACGGCTTTGTTTTGAATTTAAGTTATATGTACTACATGAGAAACACAATAATACTGTCTCCCGCTCAACAGTCGATGCTCCAGCCAGTGCACGGCTGAGCGGTCACCCATCCAACCAGTGACTGCGGCTAAGACTGCTTAAGGGGGGGGGGGGGGGGGGGGAATTGGGTTAGGACAGCGTTTTCTCAATGATTTTCATGAATTTTTTTATAGTATAAAAAGTGAATATAATTTATTGAAACTTTGAGAATATTTTATACATATATTTAAGTATATACTATAAAATTTTTGAAGAATTTCCTTGAAAAACACCGAAGATATTAGCGACCCCATATTGCAGGTCACAATCAGACTCAGCATTTTGCGTACATTCTGGAAGCCGCAATTTTCATCTGAAATCAAATGAGGTTGGAATTTACTATTATTATATCTCTCTCTTCTATATGAACCTAAATGCTATCAAAAAAATAGAAAATTGAATTTTTTACAGGGGTCAAAACAAAAAAGCATGATTTTTTGCCATTTTTTACAACTTTATTTGCAAATAAAGATTTATTAAAAATAATGATAATATTCCGATTTTAGGTTCATATAGAGCGCAATACTATGAAGAATGTAACTGCCAATTTTCAAAACGATTGGTTGAAAACTTTTCAAACCAGCGTGTACGCAAGTTAAAAAAAAGTCGTTTTTAGAAAAACGCGTTTGAAAAAATAGTACGAAGAAAAACAAAGTCAAGGCAGTCATAAATTATTCCGGTGTTTTTCAAGGAAATTCTTCAAAAATTTTATAGTATATACTTAAATATATGTATAAAATATTCTCAAAGTTTTAATAAATTATATTCATTTTTTATACTGTAAAAAAATTCATGAAAATCATTGAGAAAACGCTGTCCTAACCCTATTTCCCCCCTTAATGGCTTATAACAATAGAACGAGTCCGAATTTTCATTAAAAATTTTGGGAACATATTTTTCAATAGTTTTACTAACAATTTATGAAATAAAAAAAATCGATTTTTTGAACCCTCTAAGCCTATTTCCTCCCTTAACTTGCATGATCGCCACAGCCACGCATCGACCGTGCGTTCATTATTGTCGGTTTATTGTTGATATTTTGATTTTTCATTTTACGATGGAATATTTATGATTTGAAAGTAATTGGAATATTATAATGAAATTTCTTTCACATTACTCTTCATTATTCGCGCAGATAATTTATAGTTTCTTTTTGATCGATTATATTAAATCGTTTTTCGGTCGATCACATATCTCTTGCTGAGAAGCTATCGGTGTGGTCGCACGTTTCAATGTTCTTTTTTTCTTTTTGGTAAATCACTCACGTATAAAAGTCTCCGATGACTTGCCAAAGCATGCTCTTTATCCAAGATACGCGGTTCGAATCGAATTACTTGGAGTGCACTATATCCACCATTTATATATCCGGATAGTACACTCTCTGGACTTTCCTTCGACTAAAGACGTCCCGGGCAAAGAAACAAATATAAATAACGTTACGAACATTGAATTATACATGTGAGTCTATAGTACGAGAGAAAATAGAAGTTTTCACAGTTCCCTTCTCACTGTATACTATTTCAGCGTATAGTATTTCCCTTGTCGCTGTATAGTATTTTATTTTATTATGTAGTTGAAAACTTTGTTGCATACTCGTATATCCGATGTGACTTTGACATGATTTCATGACAAAGTCATATTTTTATATGAAGAGCATTGAATAATTTCACTACTCGACGATTCAATATTCTCTTTTATCTATGTTCCACGATTGACATTGAAAATCTTCTTATAATCATCGTAAAAATTAAAAATAACAAAAATAGTATCGTTCGTCATTTATTTTCGTCTGTTATTTACGTACAGTCTGACATCAAGGACATTAATAAATGAATCGTAAAAATAGTGATTCTAAAATCGTTCAACATCAGTCAATGTGAAATCTTCCCGAAAATAAATATCTCAATTCGTTAATGAAACTGAACATTTGTTTTCCTGCAACTTGAAAATTTGCATTTATATGTTTTTTTTCGCTCTTTCTCGTATATTTCTGCGATTGCCCTCGTGCTTCCCATCTCGCCACTCATCCGTTACGCACACCGGAGCTCATAGAGCATAGAGCCGAAAACTTCTATATATTTATAGCTCGAGTATATAATTAAATCCACGCATAGCGAATATTTAATGTTGCCAACTCGATGTGTGGCTGTCGTGATGACTCGAAATTTCACTCGAGAATTGTGAGCCATGATGATGGCCGTCTTGTCGCGATCTTTTTAAAGTATATTTTTATTTCACGCCTTCGCGAAGTTTTGTAAACGTCCGAGAGTGCGGCGGGTGTCGTGATGTAATTTTTATGCTATTTTATTTTTTATTCACTTCGTCGAGATATCGGTTCGTTCTCTTTGGGAGAAGCAAGGTCACTATACATTCTGTATTCCAAAAAAATAAATAAAACATGCGAGAAAACTGTATCAAGAAGAAGAACAAAAATTGTTCAATGGACTAAATTTGCCTTAAGGGGTGAAATAGGGTTAGGACAGCGTTTTCTCAATGATTTTCATGAATTTTTTTATAGTATAAAAAATGAATATAATTTATTGAAACTTTGAGAATATTTTATACATATATTTAAGTATATACTATAAAATATTAGCGACCCCATTTTGCAGGTCACAATCAGACTCAGCATGTTGCGTACATTGTGGAAGCCGCAATTTTCATCTGAAATCAAACGAGGTTGGAATTTACTTTTATTATATGTCTCTCTTCTATATGAACCTAAATGTTATAAAAAAAATGGAAAATTGAATTTTCTACAGGGGTCAAAACAAAAAAGCATGATTTCTTGCCATTTTTTACAACTTTATTTGAAAAAAAAAAATTATTTTAAATAATGATAATATTCCGATTTGAGGTTCATATAGAGCGCAATACTATGAAGAAAGTAACAGCCAATTTTCAAAACGATTGGTTGAAAACTTTGCAAACTAGTGTGTACGCAAGTGAAAAAAAAAGTCGTTTTCAGAAAAACGCGTTTGAAAAAATAGTACCAAGAAAAACAAGCAATATGGGGTCGCTGATATTTTATAGTATATACTTAAATATATGTATGAAAATTTAATAGTATTTACTAAAATATATGTATAAAATATTCTCAAAGTTTCAATAAATTATATTCATTTTTTATACTATAAAAACATTCATGAAAATCATTGAGAAAACGCTGTCCTAACCCTATTTCCCCCCTTAATGGCTTTTAACAATAGAACGAGTCGGAATTTTCATTTGAAATTTTGGGAACGTATTTTTCAATAGTTTTACTAACAATTGATGAAATTAAAAAAAAATCGATTTTTTCAACCGTCTAACCCTATTTTCTCCCTTAAAGGACGTTAAAACGAACTTCGAGTTAGTACAACAAAATATTTAGTACCTTTTTAATTAACGTTCGGATCAATGAACAAGAATGTGTGTGCAGTAACGAAAAATATTGTGGTAACAAGTAAAAATTCGTTTGAATCCCCGCAAACATAAATTCGATTCATTCAAAAATTATTTTCTCTCGAGGTACTAAAAGTTACTATTTAATATCAATTCGGCTATATAGTATGTGGCGAACCGGTCTCGCGATTCGTATACGAGTACGTGGGCGTTCCACCCTTGGGAAACATTTGGAATGGAACATCTATATGTTTATGTCCATCGTACATACGTTCATAGTATCACTCGTCCGGATACGTACATCTGTATATAAACGAAGTAAAATATATATATACATATGTGTGTATACATATAATATGAAGAAACATATCTTCTTAGCGAACTCGTGGATAATTGAATTCAATCTTTTTCGCCAAGAGTGCCTGTAACTCGGTTAAAGTTTTCTCGGAGAAACAACCAAAGTGCACGGCAAACAGAGATGTATATATCTAGTAAATCTGCCATTATATAATACACACGAACAGTATTCAACTGAAGTTTTCCAGCTATTCAAATCATTCGTCGTTTTCGTTAGCGAGTAATGGTATATATAATTAATTAACGCCAAAATCAACAATAATAATAATAACAATAATAGGACTAATTATTATGATGTTATTTGTTGTTAACTTAATAGTTCTTTGTAAAGTTTTTTTTTCACGCCTCCCAGTTATTGATTATCATTGTGGTAGTATTTTTGTCTATACCGGTGATAAAACACGTTTGGGGTTATGTTTAATTTATAAAAAATGAACTGTTCGAAAAATGGATACAGAATTGAAAGAAATTTAAAAACCAAATCCCTTTCTTCTCTATTTTGAAAATATTTCATTACATCACGTTGATTTACTTTGGCAATATTTCATTACACTACATTGATTTACTAAACTATCCAACCTATCGTTTCAGGGAAGTATTAACCCTTACTCATTCTCATTTTTTATTAATCCCGAATAAAAAGAGGAATGCTAATCGAGTCCTCCAGAACTTTTTTTTTGTCCAACCCGTGAGTACAACGATCGTACAAAATCGCATGAGCTTTTGTACCACAATATAGATAAATTTGTTTAGAAAGTCTTCTTCATAACTTTACACGATCATCGATAATTCGTTCAATTCCTAATTTTAACAACCTCACTCAGAAAATACGAAATTTCCCGCTGAAAAATAATCGCGCTACTTTTTTCCCCGATAACTCGAGAAGTTCACGAGGGAACGAAGAAAAAAAAAAGAATCGAAAAATTCTATTAATTCGCTCTACGAAAATACGATACGTGTTACAATAAGCCGAAGACACGTTAGAGGTGTGATATTTATTTGAAGTGCCCGGTGACAATTGCGCCACTCGTTTGTATTCGAGCGTTATGTATCGTGAAATGTACGATAAAAAAAAACGCGAGAAAAAGAGGTGAACGATAAAAATGTCGATCGAACGATCGCGTGTCTGGGGATATACATACGGTCGAGATCGACTGATGTACACGCGTCTATCCGCGTCGTTTATTCTCGGATCTTCGGGTTTCTATCACACTCGCTTGTACTTCTCTCTCTCTCTTTCTCCATCTCTCTCTCTCTCTCTCTCTCTCTGTCTCTCTCGCTCTCCCCCATTCTATCCTATCACGAGAGCTTTTCTCACCGACAATCACCACGAATTCTCTGGCAAGATGTCAAGAAGTTTTTATGTCACCCCAGACCATTGTCGCGCTTTTTTTTATCTCGTTTTATATTTTTGTCCCCTCTCCACCGTTCGCCACTTCTTATTCGTATTCTTCTCTCGTCGTTCCATTCTGTTCAACGTTTCGCGCTCGGTTGAAGCTGTATACGGTCGCGATACTACGTGGATAAATGGAAAAATAAGAGGGGAAAAAAAAATCATCTTTCCGGAGAATCCGACGAGATTCCTTTGCACGTGCACAGTTCCGTGAGGCGTTTTACGACAAACCGTGAGAGACGAGATAAGAGCTCCGTTGCAAAAGGAAATTGATAGCGCGAGAGACATAAAACACTTCTTGAGGTATATTACACGGCGCGTGCGGTACATATTGTCGCGTCTAACCGTCCGATATATATTTCAGTTCCCGGAGGATATTGATAATTGAATAATATTAACTGTTAATTGAGAAAAATAGATTGGGAAAAGATTGCTTTTGTCGTAAGATCATGCCTGTGGTTTCAAAGTTTTCAATTTTTTTTCGTTAAACCGACGACGATTTGACAATGTTTATACGACAAAAATCGCAAGCTTACAGCTAAATAGTAGTAACGGGTGTAGTTTTTTTTTTACTATTAAGGGAGGAAATAGGGTTAGGACAGCGTTTTCTCAATGATTTTCATGAATTTTTTTATAGTATAAAAAATGCATATAATTTATTGAAACTTTGAGAATATTTTATACATATATTTAAATATATACTATAAAATTTTTGAAGAATTTTCTTGAAAAACACCGAAGATATTAGCGACCCCATACGAGTATTGCAGATCACAGACTCAGCATTATGCGTACATTCTGGAAGCCGCAATTTTCATCTGAAATCAAACGAGGTTGGAATTTACTTTTATCATATGTCTCTCTTCTATATGAACCTAAATGCTATCAGAAAAATAGAAAATTGAATTTTTTACAGGGGTCAAAACAAAAAAGCATGATTTTTTGCCATTTTTTACAACTTTATTTCCAGAAAAAAAATTATTTTAAATAATGATAATATTCCGATTTTAGGTTCATATAGAGCGCAATACTATGAAGAAAGTGACTGCCAATTTTCAAAACGATTGGTTGAAAACTTTTCAAACTAGCGTGTACGCAAGTTCAAAAAAAGTTGTTTTCAGATAAACGCGTTTGAAAAAATAGTACCAAGAAAAACAAGCAATATGGGGTCGCTAATATTTTATAGTATATACTTAAATATATGTATACAAATTTTATAGTATATACTTAAATATATGTATAAAATATTCTCAAAGTTTCAATAAATTATATTCATTTTTTATACTATAAAAAAATTCATGAAAATCATTGAGAAAACGCTGTCCTAACCCTATTTCCCCCCTTAAAGGTGGAAGAGAAATATAAGAGCGCAATACTATGAAGAAAGTGACTGCCAATTTTCAAAACGATTGGTTGAAAACTTTTCAAAGTAGCGTGTACGCAAGTTCAAAAAAAGTCGTTTTCAGAAAAACGCGTTTGAAAAAATAGTGCCAAGAAAAACAAAGTCGGTTATACACGTGGCGCGCTCGGGGCCTGAAGGAGAGCTACTCACTTTAATGGCTTATAACAATAGAACGAGTCGGAATTTTCATTTTTAATTTTGGGAACATATTTTTCAATAGTTTTACTAACAATTTATGAAATTAAAAAAAAATCGATTTTTTGAACCGTCTAACCCTATTTCCCCCCTTAATGATCTTCTCAACACGTGACAGTACACTCGATAAAAGTTTATGAAAATTATGTAACGAAATTTAGTACTCATATTTGGGTAGCTTGATCGAAACAAAATTCAATGAAACTTTCCGTTGAAAATTACGATCGAAAGAGTATGAAAATTGTCAATTTGTGTGTTACATTACTTTTTTTTTCCACTCTTTCCCCCTGTCATTCTCCTTTATACCCAAAAATAACTAACATAATGTATAATAAATTGACGTGTGCTTTCCACCCGTATGAGCTATCGCTTTTACTCAACGAGAGCATCCTCTCTAATTTCATTATAATTTGCCACTCGACGAGATATCACTAACGGGGCTTTCGTCAGGCGTGGAGGATGTGTTGGGTTCCGAGCGAAATTAGGCCTGGCAAAGTGAGATTATAAACCGGCAAAGGATTGTCGTGATTCTCTCCCTTGTTGAGCTTCAGCGGATGAGAGAAACGAGGATATTTCATAGCCGAGAGCTCTCTATCTTTCTCTCTACCCCATCCCCATGGGGTTAAAATGATTCCGCGCTAATCTCTTCCTTTCCTCTCATTTCCCTTCGTTCTTCGTCCAACGACAAAATCATCTATTCTCGCGTACAGAAGATTCATAAATTGATATGTTCTTTTCAAATATATTTTCGATTCCTGATAATCAAACAAAACTTTTTCTTTCCCCATTTTATTTTCCTCACAAAATACATACGGAAATAATGCACGAAGCTGGATTCAAAAGGAGACAACCATTATTTCGCTACGTACACTTTACGATACGGTGTTTATTGGTTCGATGCCTTTTTGCGAGAAATAATATTCGACTATTTTATAACGTCAAAAGTTTGCGTCCAGCGAACGGTGCGGAGAGTTTGCAGTCTTCGTCATCGTTGAAATTCGTGTATGGCAGAGTAGAGGCAGAGAAAATTTTAATGGGATGTCAGTCAGTTCATCCCCCTTCCGCCCCACCAACAGCCAATTGGGGTCGAGCATTTTCGTGAAGTGCACACTGAGAGCAGCAGCGGTGTACACTGAGACAAGAGGACTTCTCTCGTTTCATCGCATCATTTCCCTTCTACCATACGTTTATGCCTTCAAATCGTGTGCCACCCCCCACCCCCCTGTCGCACGGTCGTGTATATACCACGGCAAAGTGTTGCCATTCAAAATATCCTCATGCTAGCCACGCAACGCTATCCTAATGCAACATCCACTGGATGTACGAGGTCTGTTCAATAAGTATCGGGAATTTTGAATTTCCGCGGGCTACGTATATTCGATTTTCGATTTTTTTGTGACGTTAGGTTGGTACTCGTGTCCCTCACTTATGCTGAAAAAATCGGCCATTTTGAATGTTTAGTTAATTGTTGACAGCCGTTTTGGTTAGACGTGTTTTGGCTTGTCTTCGATTTTTGCCTATTCCAAAAAAGCAGCTTCCATTGCGATAATTGAGCTTTGGTTTCCACGTCATAACCATAAACCCATGATTCGTCACCAGTTATGACCCTCTGGAGCAAATTTGGGTCGTCGCGGACCGAGTCCAACAGCTCCTTAGCAATGTTAAAGCGACACTGTTTTTTTGTTCGAAATTGAGCAATTTTGGCACGAACTTCGCAGCGACTCGTCTCATGCCCAAATCATTGGTAAAAATCGAATGGCACGAGCCAATCGATATGTTTAGTTCCTCAGCAACTTCTCTAACGGTGATTCGACGATTGGCCAATATTATTTTCTTCACTTCATCAATGTTTTCGTCTGTTGTTGATGTGCTCGGGCGTCCGGGACGCATTTCGTTGTTCGCATCTTCTCGGCCCTCCGAGAACATTTTGTACCACCGATAAACGTTGCTTTGGTCCAAGGGAGCTTCACCATATGCCACAGTCAACATTCGAAATGCGTCCGCGCACTTAATTTTGTTCTTCACACAAAATTTCATACAGATTCTTTGATCCAATTTTTTGGAATAGGCAAAAATCGAAGACGAGCCAAAACACGTCTAACCAAAACAGCTGTCAACGATTAACTAAACATTCAAAATGGCCGATTTTTTCAGCACAAGTGTGGGACATGAGTACCAACCTAACGCCAGAAAAAAATCGAAAATCGAATATACGTAGCCCGCGGAAATTCAAAATTCGCGATACTTTTTGAACAGACCTCGTATACCTTCGGTACAGTTCATATCAAATGACAGCTAACAAAAAGTCTTAGCCATAAATTTTAAAAGGTAACATAACGTTTAATTAGGGTGTTTTGCTCGCTATATAGCAGTCGATGAATATATCGATAGCTTAATGTCAAACGAGCCGTTTGTATATGCATCAGAACTCGCTATATATTCGTAAACCACATGAGATTACGTGTTAAATCGTATGCCCTTTTGTTTGTTAGCGCTCGTTCTATACGTTCAGTATGGTACACGGTATATCGAAGTATGAACGGGGAGAAAGTTCGCGCTCACTGAATAATCAACCAAATGTTCGAACGCACGTCAAGCGCTCCTAAATGATGGTGAACGCGCGTCTCCACTCGTCGCTGTTGATGAATTGCATTATCGCGTTCAATCAATGCCGATTGTACTAGAATTAATTGAGATGAATTTAACGAAGCCAAAGTTGATCGATCAAGTTAACTGTCACGTTTTCTTTCCCATATCATAAATATTCGAGTACAATTTCTTTTAAGGTAGTAGTCTGGTAACTTAAGCCGATTTTCATGTCTTTTTTGGAGGGCGTTTTTTTGTAGGAAAATAAAAATGAATCGTTTTGGATATTTAGGATGTTTTTATTTACATATTAAAGATACAAAAAAAAATTTTGTTGAAAAAATGTAATAGTTTATTATTATTATTATTGATCGAAGTTGGCACCTCGAAAAAAAAAGCGCGTGAGTGGCCCCGGTGATTTTGGCTCTTGATGTTATCTGAAATAAAAAATTCTTGATAATCCTTAATCTATAGACATATCATTCTGATCGGAACTACTGAAGTTAAATTTCATGGATAAATAACAAAATGGCGGACTTTGAAAAAAAAAACTTTGTTGAAATAAAAAATTCTCGATAATTCTTAATCTATAGACATGACATTCTGGTCGGAACTACTGAAGTTAAATTTCATGGATAAATAACAAAATGGCGGACTTTGGAAAAAAAAACTTTGTTCCAAAGTCCGCCATTTTGTTATTTATCCATGAAATTTAACTTCAGTAGTTCCGACCAGAATGACATGTCTATAGTTTAAGAATTATCAAGAATTTTTGATTTCAGATAACATCAAGAGCCAAAATCGCCGGGGCCACCCACGCGCTTTTTTTTCGAGGTGTCAACTTCGATCAATAATAATAATAATAATAATAATAATAATAATAATAATAAACTATTAAATTTTTTCAAACAATTTTTTTTTGTATTTTTAATATGTAAATAAAAACATCCTAAATATCCAAAACGATTCATTTTTATTTTCCTACCAAAAAACGCCCTCCTAAAAACGTAATTAAAAAATCGCCTTTTTTGTAATCCTGATGAAAAACACAGAGAACGAGATTCAGAGGCTGATATAAATTCTACCGAATAGTTGCACAGCTCATATGCAAGGTTTACTGTACTATTTTAATGATGAAATGAAAGCAATGACTAATGATAATTAAAAATTTGATTCTTTTTTTTTATCCCTTCGTTGCAAAACGCGAAATTGGAACGAGGTATGATAGGCTGGAAAAAAAATCGGCAGAGAGCACACATATGACGCTACGTAGGAGAGTGTACTATGTTATGTGTTATCTAGACGCATCACGTTTCTAACGCGGTCTTTCTTCTTAACTCGAAGATATATAGTGACGTTGCGAGAAAATGATTTCATTGTTATTCCGCGCGGGTTCCAGACGCTCTGATAATAAGCTCTTCGCGGTATGACATCGAGAAGGGAAGGCGCGAGCTCGAACGAGAAAATAATCCCAAACTTTCCTAGTTACAAGATAAGTACATATATGTGTATGTGTAGTATGGGATAGACTGAGAAAAGCTGTAGATACATCGCCCCTGATTTCTATTCCCCACACACGATCTATATATATTCCATATTCTGGAACACATACAACGAGACTGCTAGCGAACGAAAGGGCGAAATACACGTGTGAATTCACGTGTCGAATCGTGGCTGTTACGACATTTTGTTTCGCAGCAATTGACCTAGTCATATATGTAACAGAAGAGTTACAGGGATTCGCGAAGTCCCATATATATATACGACTTCGATGAGAAAACGGAGACCCACGCTGAAGCAGAGACTAAAGCAATTTTTATGAAATCGAGTGTATTAAAGCTCGCGAAAGTGGCAAACTTTAGTAATTTATCCGATAGCTTTTCAAAGTACGATAAATTCGTTCTCGTAAGTTTGAATATAGGTATAAATGGTTATTGTTCAACTCGCACGATTTCAAACCATCCACTGACAGTTCGACGAAAATCCTTTTTATTTTCTTCTCGATCATCTTATTCTTTTAATAAATAAGATTATCAATTATTTTTTGCAAAAACAATGTTACAATATAATTAATTGATCATTGGGAAATTTTCAATAATCAATAAGTTAATTGTGCTATAAATCGCAATAACAAATAATAAAAATTAGGTTGTTTAAGGGAAGGTTCCCGTCCAAAGACCCCAAAAATACCTCAATTTGAGGAATCTTTTTTCACTACAAAATAAATTATTCTGCGAAAATTTTGTTGTGGGTTTTATTTGTACATAAAAGAAGTATTGTAATGAGTTTTTTCACAATAAAATAATTCAAAATGGCGGCTCCAGCTTCCGCCAAAGAAGCCGCTCCCGGCACGAAGTGATGTGCGCGGTACCTTCCACAGCCTCATCAAGTGGTCTGAAATCTAAAAACCAAAGAGATTCTTGAACTAGATGAAATTTGTGGGGCCCTATCGGTTTCCGATTTTTTAAAAAAGCCCTTTAAAACAAAATGGTGGCCGTTTAAAAAAAACTCATTTTTTCATGCTTTTTTTGGGCTCTAACGTTAAAAAAGAAATATTTACAATAATTTTGTTCGACTCAATTCTGCTACCAGTCCTTAGTAACAGGCTACCTGAGGTACGTGCAAAATTTGAGCTCGATCGATCCATTAGTTATCGAGATATCGTGGGCGCCGATTTGAAAAACATAGTTCTGAGATAAACGCGTTCAAAGTTTCGACACCGTTAAATGAGCGACTTGGTAGCCTCTGCGTTAGCTGCTTCCTGACCGCGTTACCTGAGCGCGCGGCTTGCTTAGAATTTTTATTTCTCGGCTAATTTTTGAAATATCAATAAACGGTTTTCAGGAGCGTATGAAGAAAGGTCTAAGGAATAAGAAAATGTAAAAAAAAAAAAATCAATTTTTTCAAATTTCTAGACCAGACTACCGCCTTAATTTCAGCGGTGAAACTTTGATATCGGTGCATTCCACGAACCTGTAGAGCGTACCGCGCGTCGAGAAACGTTGTTTCGAGAAAAACGATTTTAAAATTGTATGCTACCTAACGTAGACTCACCCATCAGGTCAGACTGCTCCGTTCGATCCCGTATATCTCGAGAACTACATCATACATCGAAATATCCCTTCTTCCACGTATTCTCGATAACATAAAGATGAAAATTAAGCAAAAAAAAAAAATTTCGATTTTCTCATCGATTCGGACGGGAACCTTCCCTTAAGATCGAATATCGATACGGAAACGAGAGTAAGCTCAATGACTCCCCGATCGTTTCCGGTCGTAGAACGGAAATGTCGAACAGCTTGTGTTACAGACGTTCGTAAAATTCACGATGCTCAAATATTTATACGTCGAGGACCTGTATACAGTAATGCTCGACGTACGCTCGACATGTTGAAAAGCCCAAGTGCATGTAACGGAGAAAAGCGAGCGGAGCAAAAGAGAGAAAAAAGAGAGGATACACGTCGACGTCAAACTTGCCACATGCTTGACTCTTGTTCTCGTCTCTTTCTCGTTCTTGATCTACACGTCGTTTAGACGGCGAAAAAAAAAAAATAATAATAATACAAAGAGAGAAGGAACAAATAGAGCGACGGTTTGGCACTGTCTCGTGAAATCCGCCGTCGCATATCCAAAATATACCTGGGAGGCTTTTCTTAGACGTCGGTTCATGACAAACATCTCTCGAGCGGAAAGCTCGTCTACGTACGTACGTACGTGAAACGTTCTTCTCGTATATATACAATTTGTTATTCGTCTTATAAGCTCAACGGTGCAACAAGCATCGGGAAGCTAAGATGTTGCATGAAGAAAGAGAAAGGAAGAAGAGGAAGAGACAAAGCGGTTGATTACCCTTCTGACTTTTCTACTTTTCATCGTGTTTCTGTTATTTCTACAAAATGTTAAACTCCGATAGCCCGCGCGCAATGAATTGAAGATTGAACTCGCGTGAACGATGTGACACGAGCGAAGAGATAAAGACACGTCGTAAGGAAATCTTGTTCGTGGATGATGAAATAAACTTTTTGCCGGAAACGTTGAGACGGAGGATGACGAGGAATGATATTAATGGGAGGGTGAAAGAACGGAGTGATTTTCAAATATGAGATGGGCTGTAATACTCTGATGATAGGTCGATATACAGGGTGTCCCAATAACTATTAGTACCTTAGATATCTTCGAAACTATAAGGTTCACAGAAACATTTGCTGAATCAAAATTGCACAGTACGAAGGGGGCCATCCAATGATACCAAAGTACTCATCCCCACGGCCACCCCCTGGGCTGGAGGTGGGGCAACTTTGAAATCTTAAATGGGAACCCCCATTTTGTATTGTAGATTCGGATTCCCCATAAAAAAATACGTAACTTTTGTTAAAAAATTTTTTTCGATTCGTGATAGACGGCGCTTTAATCGCAAAAAATCGCCGCAAGTACAGAAAGTAGAGCTTGAACTTTTCCGGGTATCCGGATACCCGAGTAATTCGGGTTTCACGGATCCGACGCTTGAAATCCGTATATCCCGATAACTCGATAATATCCGGGTAATAACGGATTCGGGTATACGGATAGTTTCGGGGTATCCGGGTAACCGGGTACTTGGATAATAACGGATAATATCGGGCAATTACCGCCGATAATTGATGCCGAAAATGCTGAAAATAATTGTTGAATTTACACAATTTGTGAGGCATGCGTAGATGTTGCCAAGAACAATGTTTGCGAAGTACATTTATAAGACGAATAATAAATCATTACCGGAAGATTGAGAAACCGGGATTATATCGCTGTTCATGTCCAAGCATTTAGTTGACCATTTTCTATTTTTACCGACTGATATCAGTATTAAACAAATTAGATTATCATCATAACGAAGATTCTTGGAAAGAATCTTGCAAGCATATTTACCATCATTACCAAACTATTTCTTTACTGTAATTCACATCCGACAAAAACTACAATTTCAATAAACATTCCTGTGTAAATTAAAAAAGCAATGACATAATTTTCTATACAATGTTAGGGAAACACATGATCATTTCATAAGAACGTAATCAACATTGACCTGCACCATTTGCATCTTTAATATTATTTTTTCACCATGATTTATTATTATTTAATAAATATCCTTAGTTTCTGAAATGTATATTTGCTTTATAGGCGTGTGTACAGTTTTTATGAACTTTAGAGTTGGAGAGAAAATATAGAATGTGAAGATGCAGATCTCGGCTATTCTTAATATGCGCAGGCAAGCAATTGTGATCGTAACAGCAGATTCTAAAAAATTGTGGGAGTCACATGTAAAATGTTTTCCCGAGTAAATACACAATTATTATAAATTGGAAAACCGTGACGGCTGATTCGTCAACGCTAAGTTTTCATTTTTACCGTAGTTTTGCACAATTTCTTTGAACAAAGCAAATTTGATACAAGTTATTTTCCAATTTTTTTCAGTGGTAACTATTAACGCCCTATATTTCGGCTTATTTGATGACCAGACCAATACAATATCATTATTTTTTTTTACGCCAGCGGTCCTATTTGAGCCTGTACGCGAAAAATCGGGTAATTACCCGACATTATTCGTTATTACTCGGTTACCCGGATTCGTGATTATTCGGATATCCGGATACTCGGATACTCGGGTACTCGAATACCCGGATACCCGGATATTCGGGTATTCGAATCTGAAGTGTTGGATCCGATTTCCCGGATACCCGGATACGTTCGGGTATCCGGCTAACCCGGATAAAAGTAACAGCCCTAACAGAAAGGCGATAATACTTACAGTTTCGGTAGTAAATAAAATTACTACGTTTATAGTAAGTGTTCGAAATGACGACCATCAGTGTCAATGCAATATTGGATTCTTTTTTCGATTGATTGACATGCAAGCTTTACAGCGTCAGAACTTATTGATGCACAGGCTGTAATAATTCTTCCCATTCGTTCCCATGCAATTGAAACATTGAAAGATAAAGTGTACAAAGAAGTACCGACTACACTTGACGACATGCAACAAAGAATTATTACAGCCTGTGCATCAATAAGTTCTGACGCTGTAAAACTTACAAGTCAATCAATCGAAAAAAGAATCCAATATTGCATTGGTACTGATGGTCGTCATTTCGAACACTTACTATAAACGTAGTAATTTTATTTACTACCGAAACTGTAAGTATTATCGCCTTTCTGTACTATCGGCGATTTTTTGCGATTACAGCGCCGTCTATCACGAATCGAAAAAAAAATTTTCAAGAAAAGTTACATATTTTTTTATGGGGAATCCGAATCTACAATAAAAAATGGGGGTTCCCATTTAAGATTTCAAAGTTGCCCTGCCACCAGCCCGGGGGGTGGGGGTGGAGGTGAGTACTTTGGTATCATTGGATGGCCCTCTTCGTACTGTGCAATTTTGATTCAGCAAATGTTTCTGTGAACCTTATAGTTTCGATAATATCTAAGGTGCTAATAGTTATTGGGACACCCTGTATAATAGTTGTTCAGGGGCGAAGCGTCAACAGATCTAATCAAAGTTATGCAAATTAAATATATTACTAAATAATTTAATTACAAATGCGTCAGTGGCACAGAGGATTATACCCAAAGATACAGAATAAGATATAGAAACATCTAAAAATATATTTGTCTGGAGTATTCATAGGATACATTGAAATAATAATTAAAATAACAATTTCAATTATTACTTCTTTAGCGCGTTGTAGATCATCACGAAAAGCCACTCAAATTTTCTTTTTTTTTTCAAATGAGGTACTCCGTTGTATTAGTTAAAAAAGAAATGTGTCAAATTAATAAGTGAAACATTGTAAAACATTAGTATATGGAATTAGATCGAGGTCGATCGAACAATACCGATTCGAATGTTCCTGGAGAAAAAGCGAATATTTATTTTTCGGATGACGTTCTCGTTTGTACGAGCAAGCGGCACAGATAATTCGTCGATAGAGACATATAGAGAGAGAACCGGAATTTCTCTTCTCCACTCAATGGGATTTCCTTCGAGGATATCGGAATTATTGGAAATGGCTGGGATTCTCGCGGCCACAGGTGGGACTCGCTCACTCGTTCTCTCTTTCTCTCTCTCTGTCTCTCTCTCGAGCCGTTTCAGAACTCGATTTAATTGGCTGCTGCAATTATATAGATGCTCTGTTCTTTCTCATGCCGGATTAAACTCGTCTTCTGTACCGAATGCCATTCGAGAGATCGATATTAAAGTTTAATCAACGTACAATTATTGTAGGAGCACAATATACATACATGTATAACTGATATTCGGACGAAATTGTGTGACTATATAATCGTGAAATCTTTCAGAGTTTATATATTTCTTCATTCGGGGAATTACGGTCATCCGTCAGGAAAATTGAAAATTTGAATGAAGAAAAATTTGATTGATCCAAAGAGTGGAAACGCGATTTCTGAATCTCAAGCTTCAAAGGTTTTTTCCAATTGACGAATATTCAATATTTATTTTCGCAATTTTCTACTCCAGACATTATTAATTTCCGCTCCGGTTTAAAAATAACGTCGAAGAATGAACATTATAAACAAAATACAATTTGTCAATTTTCTCAAACAATTGATAGAAATTTATTAATTAATTTTAATGACAATTATTCATAACCATTTCATTAAAATGTGAGTTGAATGCCTTTATATTATGCCCGTTGTCCATCTCTGATAAAGTGAAAATATGTCCGTTAAGGGGGGAAATAGGGTTAGGACAGCATTTTCTCAATGATTTTCATGAATTTTTTTTAAGTATAAAAAATAAATATAATTTATTGAAACTTTGAGATTATTTTATACATATATTTAAGTATATACTATAAAATTTGTATACATATATTTAAGTATATACTATAAAATATTGGCGACCCCATATTGCAGGTCCCAATCAGACTCAGCATTTTGCGTACATTCTGAAGGCCGCAATTTTCATCTGAAATTAAACGAGGTTGGAATTTACTTTTATTATATGTCTCTCTTCTATATGAACCTAAATGCTATCAAAAAAATAAAAAATTGAATTTTTTACAGGGGTCAAAACAAAAAAGCATGATTTTTTGCCATTTTTTACAACTTTATTTGCAAAAAAAAAATTATTTTAAATAATGATAATATTCCGATTTTAGGTTCATATAGCGCGCAATACTATGAAGAGAGTAACTGCCAATTTTCAAAACGATTGGTTGCAAATTTTTTTGAACTAGCGTGTACGCAAGTTTAAAAAAAGTCGTTTTCAGAAAAACGCGTTTGAAAAAATAGTGCCAAGAATAGTATATACTTAAATATATGTATTAAATATTCTCAAAGTTTCAATAAACTATATTCATTTTATATACTATAAAAAAATTCATGAAAATCATTGAGAAAACGCTGTCCTAACCCTATTTATCCCCTTAATGGCTTATAACAATAGAACGAATCGGAATGTTCATTAAAAATTTTTGGGAACCTATTTTTCAATAGTTTTACTAACAATTTATGAAATAAAAAAAAAATCCTCCCTTAAAGTTCTCAGTGCAAGGAACACCACAGCGAGACAGAAATTTCTCGTGACAACAACAGAGTAGCAAGAAAACGAAAATAGCGGAGATAGCTACACTTCCGGTTCGTACAACGTTTCGCACTCTGTTCCCGCGGCACTAATTACATTCAGTTAACACCGGAGCGCAAAATGTTGCATATATACCGATGTACAGTATGGATGGTATATATATATATGTTCGACCAAAGGGTCTTTTCCGTTTGGTAAATACGGGACGATTCGTTTCGATTGTGTGGTTGACAGCGCAACTTCCTCTCATACCCTTTTGGGCACATCTCTCGCACAATCTTTCCCTCTGTGATGCGGCAATCGAGGTGAATCGAGGCGCGTAATTGAGCCAATCCGTGTGCAACTATACTGCGGGAGTGTGCGTGCAAAGAGCGTGTTTCCCAGTATCATTCTTTATTTGTACAATCGTTTGACAAAAAATACTACCAATTTGCAATCCGACACGCGATAATGAAACGAGAGACAAAGGAAAACACAGAATCGATCGTACAATTGTTAAAATCTCCGTTCACTTTTTAGATGTTGTTGGAAAAATAGCTAATGGAAACGAACAATGGAAGGTTGGTTAATCATTGATGTGGAAAGCCATTAAAAATATTGTAAGAAAATATGAAGATCCGTTGTTAACTGTTCAGTTAGTTTTTAATTATTCGAATATGCCTTTACAGAAATTTATTAGTGAATTCCCCGGTTTCCATGAAAATTCATGGAAATCGAAAATGATGCCCCAAAAAGGGTGTCCCTGCTGGATCGCCGTCAGTACCCAGTATTGAAATTTCGATATTTTGAAGTTATTGAAAAAGTGGAGAAAAAAATGACAAAACATTTTTTTTTCTTTCTTTGCAACATTTCAATATACCATTCGATCGGAAATTTTCCAGCTCTAGACACAGTCAGGGATCCAGTTGAGGATCTCCGTCGGAATCCATTTTACGACCGTTTCATTTCGGTCGTGGGATCTGATCGGATCTCTAGACGAATGCTTATCGGTGGCCAGTGATAATAACAAGAATTCAACTGGTTCCCTGCCACAATATCTACACGAGTGGTTATTATTTTTATTTCTTTCGATACACAGTGGGTCAAAAAAATATTCATACACCTTGTTTTTTTTGCGATAACTTTATAGACATAAGCGATACGCAAAGAAAGCCAATTTTATCTAATAGTAGATCAGGTGCATAGATAAACTGCAAATGAAGAATTTTTTCCCAGGAATAATAGAAGAATTATGCCAAAAAAACGAAAATTTTCAGGCAAAAAAAGTATTCATACACTTACGATTATAGTGAAAACCTACATCATCATAGTTGTTAATTATAACTAATATTTGGTGTGCATCCCTTTTGCTTCAATTATCGCCTCGAGTCTTTTAGACATGGATTCTACTAGCTTTAGCGTTATTTCTTTTGCTATTTTCGTCCATTCTTCTAAAAGCACTCTTTGGAGATCGGATATGTTTGTTATTTTTCTTTTTCTAATTTCCACATCCACCAAGTGCCATAACAATTCAATAGGATTGATGTCCGGAGATTGTGGTGGTGTAATCAATTGTTTGCGGACATTATAGAGTAACCATTCCCTCGTTTTCATGGCAGTATGTTTCGGGTCGTTATCTTGTTGGAAGTAGAAATTTCCATCCAGGCCCATTTTATCTACACTCGCTTTCAAATTGCTGCGCAACACGTCGATATACTTCTGGGCATTCATTGTACCATCTACAAAAGCCAGATTACCAATGCCATAATATCCCATACAGCCCCAAACCATGACGCTTCCTCCGCCGTGCTTTACAGCCGGCATTAAATTTTTCTGCTGGAGCTCGGTATTTGGTTTCCGCCGGACGAATTTTTTTCCATCGGACCCGAAGATGTTAAACTTCGATTCATCCGAGAATACGACACGTTTCCAAAATTCTATAGATCTTTTTACGCAGGTTTTTGCGAAACCTAAACGTTTTTCTCGATTTATATTATTAATTAATGGTTTATTGCGGGCAGTTCTGCCATATATTTGGGCAGAATGCAAAACATTTGGAATAGTCTGGGGACACACGCTCTTCCCCGATGTTGACGCGATATCATTCGCTAAACTGCGAACACTTGTGAACGGTTTTTTTGTAGCCTCTGTAACGATACTCCGACGCTCTCGTACCGTTAGTATTCTCGGTCGACCGGTTCGTGCCTTATTTTCTGTGCTGTTTGTTCTTTCGTATTTTTTTATTACATATTGCACTGTTGCGAAACTTAGATTTAGTTCTTTACTAATTTTTCGATAACTTTCACCGCGTTTCCGAAGAAAAATCACTCTATCTCGCATGAATATTGATATTTCCCTTTTCTTTGCCATCATGTCTGTTCAGAGCTTGAAGATCTACTACCGCATGGAATAGGTCAAAACCATTGTGTAAACGAAGACTCGTTTACATTGTACGCAGAGGTCAGACCGTCCGTGAGTGAATATCGAGGTTTAGCAGCTCAATCGTAAGTGTACGAATACTTTTTTGGCCCGAAAATGTTCGTTTTTTTTTGCATAATTCTTCTATTATTCCTGGGAAAAAATTCTCCATTTTCAATTGATCTCTCTACCTGATGTACTATTAAATAAATTTGGGTTTCTTTGAGTATCGCTTATGTCTATAAAGTAATCGCAAAAAAACAAGGTGTATGAATACTTTTTTTTTGCTTTTGTCTTTTTCCACAACATTCGTATATACTCATTGAGGCTTTTTAAAGCTGCTCGTTCAATATCCCCTAGCTCGCGGTTGATGGGGGTGAAAGTGGACAGGGTAGGCAGAATGATCGCTAAGGCTAAAATTATTTTCATTCATCGATAGTTTTATTATTACTAATGTTATTGTATTTCATACATATGTTGCAGATGGTGAAAATACGTTGAAAAACTAAAACATCACTATATCGGCCAACAAAATTTCAAGACCTCGCCTTAAGTCGTAATAACAAAAAAATGAACAATAAATAATAAAAATTACTTCGTCAGACAGTAAAAAAAAAGAAAGAAGAATTGCGAGGGCGTGAAGCGCGTGCGGTGGGTTAGGGGATGCGTGTCGTGCGCGTTCCCGCCGCATAAAAATAACCGATAAAGATGTTTTTCACGGGCGTCGTATGGGCATCGTGTAGGTCTAACGTGGGTCGCGTGAATCGTGACGTTAAAACGATCGACGATGATGATGATACGACGCGAAACGTACTGCCGGACGTTTGTAATGACGGCGATGTTGGCTCGCACGAATATTGCGCGAAAATCGTCGACGAACGAACGACCCTCGAAGATATCGTACTCCGGGAATGTACGTCATCTATCCGGCGGAGGAACTCCTTAGAATCTACGAGAGTCCGTTGCGCGAACGTATCGCACTGAATTACGGAAGTACGGGCTTGAAAAACGTGGATCACGTTGGCGAACAGCAGCGTGACGATAATAATAAATCGGACGTTGACAAGGATCACGGTAAAGATCGTTATTGTCGCGTCGGTAAGAGCACGAGAACGACCGCGAGCCGGGATAAGAAAACGAAATTAAAGAAAAAATCCGTAAATCAGAGAAGATTTTGGATATTCAAGAGTAGTCGCGTTAACGACGAGAAAACATCCGTGAATAATTCACGAAAGAACAATAATAATAATAAAAATAGTAATAGCAGTTGTAACAGCAATCGTGGAACGTTAAACGGCAAGAGCGGTAGCGTAAACGAGAGCTCGAAATCTTCGTCTCGAAGGAGAACGAGAAATTGCACAATTATGCAAAACAATCGTAATACGGCCGACGAGGCCAGCGGCAGCATCAACAGTCCCCTCAGGGATCTCACCCAGGCAAACCTCAACGAGCCACTCAAACAGCACAATGGCAACGCTCTCAAGCTCGTGCAGACCGGTGAGTCGAATATTCACATTGTACTAAATAAATAGTTGGCAATTATGTACAAGTGAGAGAAAAAAAAAAGGAAAAATGGTCAAGTTTTGACAAAGAGGTCACGAAGCTCGTGTTGTTAAAAGCTTCGCTCAATCCGCACGCAAACGATATGTATGTTTCACGTTATTTGATCGTTAACGAAGGAAATCCCTTTTTTTTTAAGCATATACATTTATTTTCAACGGCCTTTCTTTGTTTATTACAAAGCCACGGCAACGGCCTTCCCTTTCTTTGTTCATTTTTTTACTTTCGGCAAAATCTTTGTATTCGGGTCGTGTAAGCATTTATTGAAATGAAAGAGATTTTATTTGATCGTTAACGAACAAAATCCCTTTTTTTTTAAACATATACATTTATTTTCAACGGCCTTTCTTTGTTTATCATTTTTTTACTTCCGGCAAAATCTTTGTATTCGGGTCGTGTAAGCATTTATTGAAATGAAAGAGATTTTATTTGATCGTTAACGAAGAAAATCCCTTTTTTTTTAAACATGTACATTTATTTTCAACGGCCTTTCTTTGTTTATCATTTTTTTCACTTCCGGCAAAATCTTTGTATTCGGGTCGTGTAAGCATTTATTGAAATGAAAGAGATTCTATTTGATCGTTAACGAAGAAAATGCCTTTTTTTTAAACATATACATTTATTTTCAACGGCCTTTCTTTGTTTATCATTTTTTTACTTCCGACAAAATCTTTGTATTCGGGTCGTGTAAGAATTTATTGAAATGAAAGAGATTTTATTTCACTTGGATAAATTTCGATCGTCATAGACTTCAGACTCGATTACTTCAAAGTGTTATAAACAATGGAATAAATAAATAACGCGTGGCATTTTAAAGTAACAAAATGTGCCGTTGTTATCGCTGGTTGTAGGTTGTTTTGTGCGTCAATAAGGTGTCATGAATATGTAATTGTAAAAGAGATACATGATCACATAACCCCGCTCATAATCATCTCCTTGATCGTTGAGAGAACACCTACGGTGTTGGCAGCATCCAATTTAATTTATCAGACTACCGACTGGGCTATAGCACAACGTAATTTTCGATTAAATCACTGCTAATAGCCTCCCAGAACAACCCCTCATATCGTTTCGGTACAGCCTCGCTCATTAGCAATATACTTCAGACTGCTGACAAACAAAAGACCGTAAATTCACATGACTTTACTCGTTGAATCAACCGGGATTGCGACTTTTTGTTTGTCAGCCAGTCGACACAGCTGGTATTATAGCTAATGTGATGTTACGAGTAAGAGTGAACTTTTGCTGTATACCTGTAATCGTGTATTGGCTGTAAACGCGCCTAAAAAAAAAAACAACACGAAACCCTTTAATCTCCTCAATTTTAACCCTCATTTTCTAGCAGCGTAAGTTTCTCTCACCCCTTTCTCCATGCCCTCTCGTTTCTCTTCACTCCGTTTCGTAATACATGTCGATAAGTTTTATGTACAAACGGAGCGTGATAAGGGATCTCTTCCCTCACTCCTACTCTCACTCTCGCCCCCACTGGGCATCGATATCCTGCCGCGTTCACCGCGGGGTAACACGTTAATCCCTCGAACACACAATGCTTCGACGAAAACGAGCTTAACGACTCGCTACGAGCGTCACCTATCCCACATTTGACCTGTATAAAATGTACATATCAATCTATGCACTTTATACATACGCGGAATAACCTGTTATGCTTGCCACCCCCAACGACCACTTCTTTTGCTCTTCGTGTATACGTCCATGATTGTCAAGGATTTTACGAGCCAGGGGGAGGTAAAGATGGCTTGTTGGGGTTCAAATCACAAATACTTACACATATATATACGAGGTCTGTTCAAAAAGTATCGCGAATTTTGAATTTCCGCGGGCTACGTATATTCGATTTTCGATTTTTTTGTGACGTAATAGTACTTAATTTTGTTTTTTACACAAAATTTCATACAGATTCTTTGATCCATTTTTTGGAATAGGCAAAAATCGAAAACAAGCCAAAACACGTCTAACCAAAACAGCTGTCAATAATTAAGGCCGTAGTCTGGTCTAGAGTGAGATTTTTGACGTCATTTCTAATGTGCACTAACGTTTAAACCGTTGAAGTTATCTTGATGAAAATGTACACGTGCATTTATTGATCCTTAGAGAATACTTGTACATAAGAAAAAAAATTATTTCAAATTTTTTCATGTAGTTTTTTGCCTTGTTGCAACATGGTGCGCCGAAATCGGCGCCCACTCTGGACGATGTTGTATGCATCTGAAAAAAAAAAAATATATATATTCTGAATCTGTATGAGTATTCTGAGCACTAGTAGCAGAATTGGTACTTAAAAAAAATTTTGATTGAGTCGAACAATAATTTTGCCGACATTTTATAACTCGTCGAATACCCGAAAATGTATGAAATATCATTATTGAAAGTTCGACAGGCCGCCGTTTTGTCAAAATTTTTTTTCAAGTACCAATTCTGCGACCAGTGCTCAGAATACTCATACAGATTGAGAATATATATGTATTTTTTTTTCAGATGCATACAACATCGTCCAGAGTGGGCGCCGACTTCGGCGCACCATGTTGCAACAAGGCAAAAAACTACATGAAAATGTTTAAAATAATTTTTTTTTTATGTACAAGTATTCTCTAAGGATCAATAAATGCATGTGTAAATTTTCATCAAGACAACTTCAACGGTTTAAACGTTATTGCCCATTAGAAATGACGTCAAAAATTTCGCTCTAGACCAGACTACGGCCTTAACTACACATTCAAAATGGCTGATTTTTTCAGCATAAGTGAGGGACATGAGTACCAACCTAACGCCACAAAAAAATCGAAAATCGAATATACGTAGCCCGCGGAAATTCAAAATTCGCGGTACTTTTTGAACAGACCTCGTACATATATATACACAGCCTACGAAACTTATTGCTCGTTCGATCGTTAAAATACAAATTTGTCAGGCGAATAATAAAACGCGTACGCTCCCGAGATTGCTCTTGCTATCCTTTTCGAGATACATACATATGTAAAATATTTATGAATATGTATATATATGGTACGTAAAACTTTTACAACCCTACATTACTGTAGGGTGGAATTGACATCGGATTAAGATACTAGAGTCGTGTTTTAACCGTGCGTACTATCATTATAGATGATAATTTACGTGACTTTCATGAATTCACATCGTCGATATCATCATCGTTCGGTGCTTCGATGATATTTCGAAAAATTGTCATCAAACCCCCGAAATTATGGGTTATCGTAATTTGGGGAAATTCAAATTAGAATCGAGATGTTGTGATATGATTAATAGTTCATATTGATAAAAAAAATCGATCAGGAATTATTGAGAATATTATCCCATACCGATGATAAAGTTTATGAATGAAAACGATTTTTTTTCATCCCTTACATTCGCCCATGTACAGCAATCTAGTGAGAACTTTCACGAAAAAAAAAAACTCGAACGTCGCTTCCAGCGCAATGTACACGAACTTTGCAGCAATCTCGCGCGTCCTCATGCTCTTCTATATATCTGTATTCGTGCATCCACTGTTCCGAGAATCGTATAGGGATGTCGAAGGTCTGTTTCAAACAGCACCGATGGTTCACGGTTAAAAATGCATGTAGATAGATTCACAAGCAGCAGTTGCAACAGCGCTTCGGGCGAGAGGCGACGAACAGTCGAATATTGTCAATACATCGTACCACCGGAAATGGATGCATGGAAAATCGTAAAATTCGCGACAAAAAAAATAGCGAACCCCTATGGAAATGCGAGTATTATTTGGTACGAACGAGATACATTCTACTTCTGTTATACGCAGATTTCGCGAAAAGTCGGAGGCACCACGGCAATTCGGTTCAATTTTTTGCAGGCATGTATAAAAAGACTGAACAATGTTAGAATGTATAAGTTATAGGCGAACATTAGTAATATTTTGAGAAAATGTGACGTTTAAAAAAATTACACGATCATAGTTTACATGTACATATAAGACGCAATCATTTCTCGGAGATGTTTAAATGTTTAACCAAAATTCTATGATAAATTGCGCGGTTACGCAATAAAGAATCGTGATATTTCATTGCAACGATAAACCGACGAATTTTTTTCCCTCCGCGTAATGATAAATTGCACCCTTCTGGTTAAAGTAGAATAATGAGACGGTTAAAAATAAAACGTATGACTACGACGATAGAATCCCGAGGTATTGCGGTTAGAATGACTCGAGTAGCCGAATCAGAGAGAGAAAGAGAGGGTGGGAGGGACAAGGAACCCGGAAGTGGAATTACGGAGTTGGTGGCACGTCGGGGAATAGCGGAAGAGCCTCGAAGAGTCGAGGGAAGATTAATCGGGCGGTGGTTTAAAGGGGCTGCTTTTTGCTCTTGTTGTCTCACGCATCGTGCGGCACGACATATAGTAGCGGTTAATCGTACCCCGAGGCGCTTTTCGCCATCGCACTTTTGGACGACGACAAAAAAACGTGAAACTTTTTTCGACATTCTGCATTTTTATAGTTTGACTTTTTAACGAAAACTCAATCTGATTCATAATCAGAAAAATCCATATACATAAAAAAAAAAGAAACGTTGTATCAAGAATTGAAAACTTATGATTATTTCATAAAAAAATGGGACAATTGTTGATCGTGATAATTTTTGGGAGTCTTTGAAACCGCGAAATGGCGCTTCAAAAGAGAAAACTAAATAACGCAGCTTAAAAAACGAGATTTGGTAAGCGATTTTTTGTTGGGTTTTTCTTTCACTGAAAATCTTCCTATTTCACGTAAAATTACTCATATAATCGAGTTACAGATATATTTTTTCGTTTTACTGGCTTTTTTTCTTATAAATGAATAGAGTTATTGATGTGTATATATATATTCCCACGTAGAAAAATTGTAACGGCCGAGCGTTGGGCCAATACTGGTTGCCGTCGTGCCGGTACTGGCTGCCAGTATTGGGCCAGTACAGATTCGATACAGGAGTGTAATAGCCGGCCGTTATACTGGCACCAACGGTCGGGCCAGTACCGGTTTTTTAATTGGCCCGAACTTTGGCCCGGACTTTGGCCCGGACTTTGACTCTGACTTTGGACCAGACTTTGGCCCAGACTTTGACCCGGACTTTGGCCCAGATCTGGCAAACTTCGGACTTACTACTGGCACCAACGGTCGTACCAATACTGGTTATTTCATTGGGCCGGATCTCAGCGAGAAATGGCAAATTAAATAGATATCGACAGGACGTCTTTTAGACACTTTTGGCGTCTAGTGGACGCCGATCCAATGTCTATTTAAATTCTATTTCTCTCTGGGAGTAATTTATATTTCTTTTTACGACGTTACCAGATGTTTCCCAAGCAGCACACGTACGTCCAAAGGATGTACTTTGGACGTAAGGACGTTCTTCGGATGTTTTCAGGACGTCCTTTGGATGTCTGTGTTGTATGGGTTGTTTATGCATAAATGTTTGATAATTAAATGCACTTGATATATGCTAAATACTCGGAGTAGTTTTTATTAATAAGAGACTAAGTACATATACAGGTCTAAAATACGTACTTAAATGTTTATAGAACAGTGTTTATAAAATATAGGCTATATGAAGCAAATATTACACTAAAAAAAATTGTATTAATCGTGCAATTTCAAGTTCGGGGAAAATTATAATTCAACAATTTAGTTGTTTGCAAAATAATGGACTTTTCATCAGAATAACCTAATCTACTATTACATTACAGAACGCAACTGTTAAAGTGAAATACTCTCAGTATTGGCATTTTCTATAGCCCAGTACTAAGCCTGTATCGAAGCCAGAGCTTGGCCGTATTTTATAGCCTATTTTGGCCCAGATCTGGTTATTATACCGGCCCGTAGTGCGGCCAGATTGACAACCAGCACTGGCACAAGACGATATTTTATACTGACCCAAAGCTTGGCCAGATTGTCAGCCAGTACTGAAACAATACTGGCTGCCAAAGTTTGGCCGCCAATACTGGCCCTAAGCTTGGCCAGTAAAATTCAACCAGTACTGGCATAAGACAGTATTTTATACTGGCCCGTAGTACGGCCCGTAGTATAGCCCGCTGTATGGCCCATAGTATGCCCAGATAGTCAGCCAGTACGGGGCCATTACTGGCGGCCTAAGTTTGGCCGCCAATATTGGCCCAAAGCTTGGCCAGTAGAATTATACTGGCAATTTCTACGTGGGTTTCTCTATTTTATATAAATATATCGCCGTCGCCGTCGCCGCCGCCGTGTACAAGAGTTGACGAGAGCAAGCAGCAGCGGCGGAGCGGCTCGGTGAGGGGGTCGAGCACGTGCGGGGGCAGTTGGAGAGGCGGGTAGCCAGGTGAGGGAGCTTTCTCGGTGGTTGGCGTGCGAAGCACGCAGGGGATCGAAGCCCCCCTAGAATATACATATATATAGACTTTCCACAACTGTATTTATTTCGCGTTAGCTCTCGTATTTCTCCTATATAAATTATGCCTCGATGGCTCTTCGTTAAGGGGGAAAATAGAGTTAGGACAGCGTTTTCTCAATGATTTTCATGAATTTTTTCGTAGTATAAAAAATGAATATAATTTATTGAAGCTTTGAGGAATATTTTATACATATATTTAAGTATATACAATTTTTGAAGAATTTCCTTGAAAAACACCGAAGACATTAGCGACCCCATATTGCAGGTCACAATCAGACTCAGCATTTTGCGTACATTCTGGAAGCCGCGATTTTCATCTGAAATCAAACGTGGTTGGAATTTACTTTCATTATATGTCTCTCTTCTATATGAACTTAAATGCTATCAAAAAAATAGAAAATTGAATTTTTTACAGGGGTCAAAACAAAAAAGCATGATTTTTTTCCATTTTTTACAACTCTATTTGCAAAAAGAAAATTATTTTAAATAATGATATCATTCCGATTTTAGGTTCATATAGAGCGCAATACTATGAAGAAAGTAACAGCCAATTTTCAAAACGATTGGTTGAAAACTTTTCTAAGTAGCGTGTACGGAAGTTCAAAAAAAGGCGTTTTCAGAAAAACGCGTTTGAAAAAATAGTACATAAAATAGTAAAAAAGTGAAATAGTAAAAATAGTATATTTTTCAATAGTTTTACTAACAATTTATGAAATAAAAAAAAAATCGATTTTTCGAAACGTCCACCCCTATTTCCCCCCTTAAATGAGGCTCTCGAAGCTCAAGTTTAATTATTTTTTCATCAGAGAAAGAGAGAGAGAGAGGGAGGGAGATATACGTCAATCTAAAGACACATCTCTCGGTATCTGTCAAGGGGATTGGCCGAAACATAAGGTTCATCATCAAGCTCGTCTATATACCAGATAAGCATCCATAATAATATAGATGTATATAATCACAAATGCGCGAAAGAGCTGAAATGGCCGCAGGATTAGGTTCGTCGACCCGAGGCTTCAGGGCGTTGAGACAGCTTCCCCAATCTCCAACTCCATTTTCCCACAGGCAAGTTTTCCATCGGTTTTTCCGTTCCTCCTTTTACCCTCGTTCCGTCCATCCGGCGTAATAGAAAATCTCTGAAACTCGGGTATAACTTGTGCTTTGCTACCGTGCTCCATTGAGACTCCTCTGATCGATATGTAAATGCGTATCAAAATCCGCAAGATGATATACATACACGCAAATATTTACGCGTACTTCAAAGTCCTCGATACTTCAAAGTCTATAAAAAGCCCTACCGAGTGTATATTCATCATAGACTATGGGATTCTCTGGCCCGTGGAACATGGGTATCAGACATTGAACAGGGAGCATAACGGTTTCCGTTCGAGGGTCAGCCAATCTTGTCTTCCATCTAGAATGTATTTCCCTGTTATCGTATGGATGAGCCTCGTAAAGCTGCAGGGCTCAATTATAATATTGTACAATAAAATATAATTGTATTGTTATATCATTTTTGTCGTTACAAAAAATGTCACGAGTTTCATTTCACGGAAAAACGAACAATTTCCACATTTTAATGGTCACATATATTGCGAGTACGAATTGACGAATGAAAAAACGTGTATACCAGTCTATTTTAATGGGGAAACTATGATCTCTTGAAAGAGACAACAATGGCACGTTTTTCTAATCTAAATCATTTTTTATTCTCATTTTTATCTCATTCATATTTATGTATCAGACTATATAATATTGGGGCGATTTTTTTTTTCAGTCTCCACCCGAAATTTTGTTGGATATGTCGAAAAAGAAATTCCCTGAAAGTTACAGCCCTCAATATTAATTCTAAGTACTTTCCCAAAACGTGAGAAGATTTTCCATCTAAAATACACGTAAATCGATTTTTTTTTTTTTTTTTTCAAATTTCTATAACTCAGCCGCATTTTAACCTATCATATTGTTCTTGTTTTCGATTTACTCAGAATAAAACAATCTAAAAAAGTGCCTTTTGCGGTGAAAATGTAAATTGTAGTGGTGAGTTGGTCACTGAAGTTGATTTTTACCCAAAATTATTGTTTTTTTGCTGTTATCTCCGAAACAATTAACTTTACGAAAAAAATGTAAATGAAAAATTTATTGGAAATTTAATTTTCTACAAAAAAGGTCCTATCGACCCAATTGCTTAGATTAATATTTCTTGAGATATTGAACTTTAACTTTTGAGTAGTATAAAATTTATAAAATATGAAATATTAAATAATAAAAAAAATAAAAATAAAAAAGTTCAATATCTCAAGAAATATTGATCTAAGCAATTGGGTCGATAGGACCTTTTTTATAAGAAATTAAATTTCCAACAAATTTTTCGGTTACATTTTTTTCGTAAAGTTAATCGTTTTCGTATTGTTTCGGAGATAACAGCAAAAAAATTTTGGGTAAAAATCAACTTCGGTGACACGTACCAACTAACCAGTACAATTAACACTTTCGCCGCAAAAGGCACTTTTTTAGATTGTTTTATTCTGAGTGAATCGAAACCAAGAACAATATGATAGCATAAAATGCGGCTGAGTTATAGAAATTTGAAAAAAAAAAAATTCGATTCACGTGTATTTTAGATGGAAAATCTTCTCACGCTTTGGGAAAGTACTTAGAATTAATATTAAGGGCTGTAACTTTCAGGGAATTTCTTTTTCGACATATCCAACAAAATTTCGGGTGGGGACTGAAAAAAAAATAGTCGAAAAAAAAAATCGCCCTAAGGTAATATACATACTTGTGTATTTATAAGCGTATACATATTTGAAGTGCTCTTTACATAAAGCGTGCGATCATGAAATTGTATCCATGCCTGAAATCTTCCTGACAATTCGCTTTTTTGAACACGCGAATCGTCTCTCTTTCTGGTACAATCTTCTCTTCATATCGCTGTCTGTGCGGAAACCCTCCTTTTCCTCCTTTTCCACTTATCTTTCAGCTCGAGCTGTACAGGCAATATGGCGAGAGAGGACACGTGAAAAGACACGATGCTCCACTTTCCCCCACTTCTCTCTGAACCTCAACTCTTCTTTTACCACTTCCTCCACCACGCGTTCGCGTTCTTCGCTGCTCCTTTTGTCGCGACTCTCGATTCTTTGCTCCCACCCCCGCTCCCGAGCTGGCAGTAGTTATCGCTTGCCCGGTGATTCTGTCCGTATACAACGCACCGTTACTACTACTTACTCATCCTGCATCTCTCTCTCAAACACTTTCGAGCCTTTGCCCTTCGACTCCCCTACATTCACTCTAGCGACTCTCCCTCTCAAGTCTCACCTCTCTCTTTTTATCTCAGACTGGCGTTTGAATCACCCTGCCACCCTTCTATTAATCTCTAACTGCACGGTCTTTAGGATTTCCGTGGTATCGGAGGAATACACACGTTGTATATACATATATTCCTCAAAGATGTACGACACACGAGGGGGCACGCATGGGTTCACATCGTCGTGTTTGCACACCTGATGCCCCATAACCCTAACGGAGATCCTCCGTCGTACCGGATGCATCCTGAATCCATAGGTACATGCGCATACGTGGCTTCGACGAAAATTTGATTTACCGGGTTTCGGGGTATTTAACCACAGCAAATTTCAATACGGATGTCCTCTGAGCCATATTATTGGGATACATATATATATGTATGGATATATACATAAACAGGAGAGGGCACAGGTTATATTTAATAAAGGAAGGAGTCTGGTTGCCACGGCAACTACGAGGTGAACAGGCAAGGTATTGATTCGCCCCACCTGAATTCAGGTCAACCCCTGACTAACACCTTTTCCATATTATACGAACGTTTCTGTTGCTCTCTCTCTCTCTCTGTCGTTTGTAAAAATACTCACGCACCAACCATTCTAAGTACATGACCCTTATACGAAGGTGGGTATATATTATATAAGCACATACGATTAGTATATACTCGTACACGCACCCTCCCACGCTAATGCTCGCCAAAGCGGTCCCACACATCACTATTGTAACGCCAAATTTGGCTCAACGATGAGTTGGTACAAAAATGTACCGGTAGAGTGGTTAACGATGATGAGAATCTCCACACGCCATTAGTACATAATATAATACCGTGGCCTTTTGTTCTATCGTACGTTTTCTGTCCAGCAATAATCTTGATAGCTCACGTAATCAGGATAACATAGTATATACGTTTTAGTTCGTCCCGGGAGCGACACACGCGTTGTGTTAAGAAAAACTTTGTTTTAGACTAACCACGTAGTATATGTATAAAGCCTGTGATACACCAACTTCTCCCTTTGTTAATTAAGGGGGGAAATAGGGTTGGGACAGCGTTTTCTCAATGATTTTCATGAATTTTTTTATATTATAAAAAATGAATATAATTTATTGAAACTTTGAGAATATTTTATACATATATTTAAGTATATACTATAAAATTTTTGAAGAATTTTCTTGAAAAATACTGGGGATATTAGCGACCCCATATTGCAGGTCACAATCAGACTTAACATTTTGCGTACATTCTGGAAGCCGCAATTTTCATCTGAAATCAAACGAGGTTGGAATTTACTTTTATTATATGTCTCTCTTCTATATGAACCTAAATGCTATCAAAAAAATATAAAATTGAATTTTTTACAGGGGTCAAAACAAAAAAGCATGATTTTTTGCCATTTTTTACAACTTTATTTGCAAAAAAAAATTATTTCAAATAATGATAATATTCTGATTTTAGGTTCGTATAGAGCGCAATACTATGAAGAAAGTAACTGCCAATTTTCAAAACGATTGGTTGAAAACTTTTCAAACTAGCGTGTACGCAAGTTCAAAAAAAGTCGTTTTCAGAAAAACGCGTTTGAAAAAATACTGTCCGCTCAGTTATACACGTGGCGCGCTCGGGGCCTAAAGGAGAGCTACTCACTTTAATGGCTTATAACAATAGAACGAGTCGGAATTTTTATTTAAAATTTTGGGGAACATATTTTTCAATAGTTTTACTAACAATTTATGAAATTTAAAAAAAATCAATTTTTTGAACCGTCTAACCCTATTTCCCCCCTTAATTGTTTCCGGAGAAACTGGATATCACGGAATTAACTTGAGTACTTTATAACACGCTTCAACTCAATTTCAACTATGTATATATTTTATACTGTAATAACCATAGCATACTGATTACACAATACGCAATTACAATTGGGAATTATACACGAATTATCTTTCGAACTAATGTAAATAGCGGTGAATGATGATTCCGAAAATATTGAGATAATGTGAAACTAGTGCAATAGAGAATAACTGCAATTTTAGGAAAACAAACACTCTCTGAGATGGTTGACATTTCATGAAAAAGTTGAATTAGATCACATGCCTGACTAACATACGGATGTGACGTGAATTTGCTCTTTAACAAAGTGTCAAAAGGTCTCTAAATGACAGTGCTTCCACGTCTTAATACCGAGATTGTGATAATGCGCCTTGAGGGAAAACTTTAATTTCGTCTTGATATTAAAAGTTCTCAAAAACTTTATTATTGCGAAAAAAAACACTTCTTTATATTAGTGGCGGTGCAGCAATGTACGGAATTGGTGATGGTCTCAATTCTCTACAATATATTAAACGGCCTTAATTTGTTTCCTTCAACTGAAACGTTCAAAAACATTTCTGGCTCACTGCCACTCAACGAATCAGACGGAAATCTCATACGCACCATCGAAAATTCAACACATACAAATTCTATTACCGGAATCTTGATATTCAACGAAATGCGAAAGTTGTTCCTGGTTAAAATTGAATTATTCTCAAACAATTTTTTTTTTCATGCGAGGAATGATAAGATCTATCATAGACATAATATAGCACCTCTGGTAATAAAATTTGATGCCCGATAACATCTCATAATAAGATCAAATAGCAACACCTACCATTTTTTTAAAAGTTTCCTTCGTACCCTCGATAACCTCTTCATCTAATTATTTCTAATTATTATATAATATATCATTATATCTCTACTTCTAATCTAATTATTTCAATGTTTTTGTACTATTCGAAAAAAGTTTTGTTTTTGCAACAATTATTCCTAATCACTTTGTAATAGATGTGTTTTTTTAATAAGTTCCCTTCGTACCCCCGATACCCTCTTCATCTAACAATAAGTATTTCTAATTATTATCTAATATCTAATTATTTCTTTACTTCTAATCTAATTATTTCAATGTTTTTGTACTATCCGAAAAAAGTTTTATTTTTGCAATAATTATTCCCAATCACTTTGTAATAGATGTATTTTTTCACCGTATTTCTTTCGAGCATTTCCAAAGTACGAACACCACGAGTGTTTGTGGTTCAAGGATCGCCCTCCTTCATTTTTGACCGTATCGAGTATTTTTGAAATTTCTCGGTGAACCACCACGTTCATCCCCTCGTTTCGTTATATATGTTAGCGTCCCTCCGTGATATTGCCCCTGACTGGCAAAATGCTCACGAAACTGATCGAGTAAATAGCCTTTCCGCACGATAGTGTTCCGCCTCTTGAAGTTTAGCATACATTATGTATTATATGTATATATGTATATGTTCAATATAGATACATACACGGAGCGTTAGTAAACAAAATGGCGTAACCCATATCACTTTACACGTTAAATCGTGTAGATTTAGGTCCTTTGTTTGCTAACAGCCCCGATATATACATACATCGTATGGTATGTGCAACATGCATAATTTGATATGGCCCATGAATTTGTATGTGCATATGTATGCGTGTAGAATAACGATGTTTTATATGTATACCGGAGAGGAAATGGACAAACTTCCACAGAATAAATTTAAATGCGATAATACATTTTTCATATTTTCCAAATATACGTGTTCACTTATATTCAACATATACATTATTTAAATAAAATACTAGCACTACCCCGCGATTTCACCCCCGTTAAATTTGGATTATATATCTGTTTCATACGCATTATGAGTACATAACCAAGTGCATCTCATTAACTATAAATACCGTCTGGAAATTATGTGGAAAAATAAACGGACAAATAACTAAAAAATAAACCGACGCCGCCGTTGTTCCTTAGGGCCGTAGCATGAAGTTATATGGCCTAGAGCCTTCCCGACTAAACGGGGTATCTAATGCAAAAAAAATATTTCAAATCGGATTAGTATTTCTTGAGATTAGTGCGTTCAAACAAACATACAAACTCTGCAGCTTTATGATAATAGTAAGACGAGTAACAAATAACTAACATAGGGAATTCGGGGCAAAATCGGTTAAAAATATATTTTCGCACATAAATGTTTTTCCGTTCCGATTATAACATTCAATTTAATGACCCAAAATAACCCCAAGAGAATCTCTATTAGAGCGTTCCATAAATCGTTACCATGATGTTTATTTTATTTCGATTCTTTCCGTCATTTTAACTACTCCATTATTTTCATTTCTCTCGGTTGATTTAACGGTCGTATAGCCGTGCGGCGCCGCCGAACCCTCTGCCCGTGGCAAAGTCTCTTCAGGCTAAGAAGGGTGTATATTTACTCTCTTTTTCTTAAGTTCGTCGCAGAATGAAAGTTTATCGTGTTTCCTGGGAGCAAAGTTTTGCCTTGGTTTTTATTCCGTTGAGAAAAAAACCCATCGAGCTTTACGTACAACCGGAAACGAGATCATTATTATTGCAGCTGTTTTCGAAAAGTTTATCAGTGGGAAAAATTGTGTCAGCGTTAGTGACGCGATTAAACCGACGGTAAACAAAATAATATAGAACACTAACTATATCATAGAAAGTCTAAGCGTATCCGCAACAACTTTTTTTACTGGAGAAAAATCTTGTTTTATTATTTTAAATGTTCACTTCAGTTTTGATCTATTCTTCTGTGAGTATAAGAATAAAACTGATGAAGAATTAAATGGTAGGTAGATGTGAAATGTTGAAAGATCGATAAGATTTTTTGAATTGTCACGCAAATGGAACATTAAATCGTCGAGCGAGAGGCGAGAAGAACCTAGAGATCATTACAGAGAACGATGTTGATTGGACCAAAAAGAAATCCGTTATTGCAATTCCAGCTGTATTTCCTGCTCCCATCCACCATCTTTCTATTCATTAATTTCTTATCCTAGAAATATACCGAGAGCGTTGTCCGTCTGAAGAAGTTTTACATTTCAACCACGTCATCAAATAAAAAATAACCCACTAATAACAATCATATAACGATTTTTCTGTGCAAAGGAAAAACTTTCTGGCGTTTCTCATTCGCCTATCCGACGCGATCCAAACATAAAAGGTCAGAGGTCACACTCTACACCCACGTCGCGGGGTGAATATGATTGCCGCGTTCTAATATACATAATGTATGAAATGAATTCATAGAATCGTGAGGGAAAATGTGCAACAATTCTGTCCCTTCGGAAATCCCTTGATGCCCGTCCACCCCTCGGTAACATATTTCCGACATTTTTTTTCCCCTCTTTACACGTCATAATACACAGCATATAATTTTTGTTCGAATTGAGATATATCGTTGGCTTATGTATAACATACCCTGATCTATGTTTTTCTCATGCAGGTCATGCCTCCGGGAAACATTGACCCGCCTTATATCTCTTGCGCATGCTCGTAAAAAATTCCGAGAACTTTGTGAAGTATACAGAGATGTTATCCACACGAGATATGTTATATTGTAAAAATACGTGAAACACATGATTTTATACACGATAGGTACACTCTCGATGAACTAATTTTTTTTTCTGTAAATAATCACTAGCTCGTAGGCACGAAAAATAGCGAATCTGTTGAATTTTTAATTTCATAATTCGCTCGATCGACAGAAGTGAGATTGAAAAATAATTGAAATTTTGTTGACGTTAATCATCATAAATGGATGTTCGAAAAAAAAAAAAAGAATTATTTTTTAATTAATAATGATTTATGATCATTTCGTTCGAATGCTCATTCATTTGTAAATAGTGTGTCCAAAGTTCAATGCATCTAGGTGTACTTTAAGGGGGGAAATAGGGTTAGACGTTTCAAAAAATCGATTTTTTTTTTATTTCATAAATTGTTAGTAAAACTATTGAAAAATATGTTCCCAAAATTTTTAATGAAAATTCCGACTCGTTCTATTGTTATAAGACATTAAGGGGGGGGGGGGGGGTAGGGTTTCAAAATTATTTTTTTTGCATATTTTTTTAAATTTTTTTTCTGAATGAACAATGTGTCGAGAATATTGTGTATAAATTTTAAGTCAATCGGAGTAAAACTAACGGAGTTACAGCGTTTCAAACGACCGGCCGTGATACGTGATACGTGATACGTGAAAACTTTAAATCGATTTTCCCGAAAACGTCATTTTTGAAGTTTGTTAACATTAGAACTCAAAATCTACTCAACCGATCCTTTCGAAAATTTAAACATTACTTCTTCACATAAATCAACAGGTAATCAGGTGGAGTTTTTTTTTTTCAATTTTTTCAATTTTTTAATAACAAATTAAGCGCGATTTTTTGAGCTAAAATTGCGTTTTTCACTTCCAAGTGCTGCAAAAAATAGTAAAAAAAAAAAAAAACTCTTCCTGATTACCTCGAGAAATACATCACCTTTAAAATGCATATCAATTTTTTTGTTTCGGATGATCCGGTAACGAGTTATAATGTTCACCGCAAAACCACTTTTTTCAAGGCGCCTCTGGAGATTCAACGTCACCGGCTTATTTATCAATATTTTTCATTGAAAATTTTTTCTGAGATACTTCAATAGTTGTAAAATAATATGTAATTCTATTTAATAAAATTATATTACTCATGTCGCCGCAAAAAAATCATAAAAATATGCTTTTTTTCGCCTTTAAAACCCCCCCCCCCCCCCCCCCCCCCCTCCCCCCAATATAATTCAATATAATCAATATAATTTAAAAAATGCTGAGTCTGATTGTGACCTGCAATATGGGGTCGCTAATATTTTATAGTATATACTTGAATATATGTATACAAATTTTATAGTATATACTTAAATATATGTATAAAATATTCTCAAAGTTTCAATAAATTATATTCATTTTTTATACTATAAAAAAATTCATGAAAATCATTGAGAAAACGCTGTCCTAATCCTATTTCCCTCCTTAAAGCTATGAAAATCCACTCGTTGATGAGAAAAAAGATCTGTTCGTTTGAGCTTTTACCACGAAACGAGTGAAAACATTCGCGCGATAATCCCCCTTTTCATTTCACTTTCCACAATTTCCTTGCTCGACTTACATCCCATGATCCTCGCTCGTGTATATACTTCGTATTTTTTTACTGCGGCGTTCTTATTTCGCTAGGCAAATACGAAAAATGAAAAAGCTTTTTGGAGTCGTCGTAGGAAAAAAATTTCTGAAAGAATTAATCGACAAAAACTTTAGACTCACCTAACCAAAGGCTGCATGGAGAACGAGCAATTACAAACATTCATTATGTTAGTTACAAATCAATTTCTTTTTTTACCGTACGAATTCCCGGTTGCATTAGCAGAGTCAGGAGTACAATTCGCAGAGTTCCGACGACTGAACAACAAAGTTTCGATCGTTAATCTGATGGGTGACGTTCGCCAAAGTGCGACATCGTTTTTCGGATACAAGGATGAGATAAAACGTTTGTGCGACTAATACATATGATTTAGGGGAGAGATTTCAGTTTCGCAGTACCTAGATCGCAGACATATGTACAAAAACCACCAACAAGGCAACATGGATTCATTTACCCTCTCGCTCGCTCTCTCTCTCTCCGTCTCTCTTTCTCTGCATCTCTATATTTGCTTGGTGCCATGCCGTTTTTTTTTCTCCAGCTCACAAAGCGATTTTCCCGGGGCTTCCATGAAGCACCAGTTATGAATACCAGATTATCTAATTGGATCGAGACGGGAGAAAGAAGGAAAGAGAGAGAGAGAGAAACTCGTACTACGAACGAATCGTGTTCCCATTTTCGTCGCTATTTTTTTCCCATTCGCTACCCCCGTCCCATACTTTTTTACCATTATCTGCACTCACTATTATATATCTATAGACACCAATCCCCGTTCGTTCAGTCACAATTGACTTCGATTCTTCAACAATCTTTCAATCATCTTTCAATCATGATCATCAGAATACGTATGTACACAGTGGCTAAACCTTTTTGCGTCTCTCCCCAAACCCCTTTATCGTCGCTTTCTCTCTACTACAAATCGATCCAGACAGACTATCATGTTTCTGTCCGACGATAATACACACGCGTTTATTTTCGCGCTATTATTCTACCTCACAATCTGTCAGTACTGATCTCGTTGTACGCATCCATTTTTTTTAATCAAATAAAAATGCCGACGGTCGATTTACGTTATTTCATTTTATTTCTCTTGTGAAAACAGAGGAAAAAAAGCAAGCTTCCTTACTTCTTAACTCCCGACTGCCCGCAGGGTAAAAAAGACTGGGGGACTTATACGTTTTTTTTAGAAAGCTTTTTTTTCATCAATTTCACTTCAAAAGACTCCGTTCGCAAATGGGTATTTAAGGGGGGGGAAATAGGGTTAGGACAGCGTTTTCTCAATGATTTTCATGAATTTTTTTATAGTATAAAAAATGAATATGATTTATTGAAACTTTGAGAATATTTTATACATATATTCAAGTATATACTATAAAATTTTTGAAGAATTTCCTTGAAAACCACCGAAAATATTAGCGACCCCATATTGCAGGTCACAATCAGACTCAGCATTTTGCGTACATTCTGGAAGCCGCAATTTTTATCTGAAACCAAACGAGGTTGGAATTCACTTTTATTATTTGTCTCTCTTCTATATGAACCTAAATGCTATCAAAAAAAATAGAAAATTGAATTTTTTACAGGGGTCAAAACAAAAAAGCACGATTTTTTGCCATTTTTTACAACTTAATTTGCAAAAAAAAAAATATTTTAAATAATGATAATACTCCGATTTTAGGCTCATATACAGCGCAATACTATGAAGAAAGTAACTCCCAATTTTCAAAACGATTGGTTGAAAACTTTTCAAACTAGCGTGTACGCAAGTTCAAAAAAAGTCGTTTACAGAAAAACGCGTTTGAAAAAATAGTACCAAGAAAAACAAGCAATATGGGGTCGCTAATATTTTATAGTATATACTTAAATATATGTATGAAAATTTTATAGTATATACTTAAATATATGTATAAAATATTCTCAAAGTTTCAATAAATTATATTCATTTTTTATACTATAAAAAAATTCATGAAAATCATTGAGAAAACGCTGTCCTAACCCTATTTCCCTCCTTAATGGCTTATAACAATAGAACGAGTCGGAACTTTCATTTAAAATTTTGGGAACATATTTTTCAATAGATTTACTAACAATTTATGAAATAAAAAAAAATCGATTTTTTGAACCGTCTAACCCTATTTCCCCCCTTAAATACTCGTATTTCAGAAGAAAAAAAACATTAAAAATCTTACTAGAATGCTCCATTGAAACATCTTAGTATAATTTTTCATACTGGAACATAACAAAATTGATATTTTTTTATGTGCATATATGTACATAGTTAACGCAACATTTTGAGATTTTTTCCAACACTATCATTTTTTTTTTCTTCTGTATCGTTCCCTGCTCTATTTTGTACAACGAAAAAAAATGGTCAACATTGACATCCCCTTGAGCCAGAGTAATATCGTATACATATTTCACCGTGGCTTATATATTCCTTTGTAGAAGAGAAGCGCTGACGGCCGGTTACACTGGGGTATACGGGGTCGCGTGAGGCAATGCATTCCGTGACGCTTTCATGTTTCCTCCCTTATATATATACATTTTCTATCGTCGCTCGAGCGCTTTCTAGTAACGAAAGGAGAGAAATGAGATGCGGAATACAAAACGATTTGCGCGCATTTATCAGACTCTCGCAAAGCACTCGAGGGACACGTGTGGATGCAGCCGGGATATCATCGGAATGACTGATGTATACGCATAAATACATATATGTTTATGGAACTGGAAGTTTCCAGAATTCTAAATTAAGAAATATGATTCTTAACGAATTGACACACTGGAATAACGTTTTTCGTGTTTGAAAATTCACACATTCGATGATTTATTGCTTCGAAACGAATTTAAAATCACGTATTGGCAATTTTAACGGTACAATTTATTATCTAATGACTTTTACCAATATCCAGTGTCTCAAAACGGGATTTTACGATTAAAAGTCGAAAAAAAACTTATTCTATTTTTTTCATTATTGGAAAAAAAAATCGTATCGAAAATACCAAACTAAGGATTGTTTAAAATGAATTTTTTGGTATTTAAAGAAAACAAATATTCAGATCTGTATATAAAAAATTGTAGAGTTGTCTATTTTTTAAATATTTGTTATATTTTGCAAAAGTGCATTTCCCTCTACAATTGTTCTTATTCGGATGTGAATTTTTTTACATAATCGTCGAAATATTTTCAACAATCGCTATTTTGGTATTTTCGATATTACTTTTTGTTTTCGATAAATTGAATAGGATCGCGGAGCCACACCGTTGAAGTAAATACAGCAGTACATACTTGTGCTGAAATTCAACAATTTCAAATTGGATATTCTTGAAACTGCAATAAGATTTTAGGAAATTGCTAAATACTCCTCTTTGACATAAATATTTAGGTATATAGAGGAGAGAAGAGAAATGAGAAAAGGAGGAATAAAAGGATACACAACGTTGAATCGAGGTGACAAGCAAGGAGATATAGTCAGAGCTCGTTGGGGTTTTGCCCCGAAAACAGGTCGAGATGCTTCGTTCTCACGACACGGTCTATAAAGTTCAAGATGATACCGGAAAAAGGGGGATTTGGACTTTATAGCGAACCCTCAGAAGGCCTTGAACGTGAGAGTGAGAGAGAGAGAGAGAACGATGCAAAATCTTATTTCTTTAAAAGCACCGACTTTCACACACCCATCAAAGCATAAGGGTTTATTTGAGTAACGGCTTATGATGATGTGGCAAATAAGCCGAAAATGCCAAAGCGAAATGGCAAGTTCGCAAAACCGAGTGAGAGAGGGTTTTCAAAGGATGATAATCAAGATTTTTACGCTCTCGTGCATTCACGTTGGTATACATTTTTTTTACTCGAGTGCTCGCTCCCGTCGATAAGGCAAATTTGATTGCACGATAGAAGCTCGGTAGGACTCTTGATAAACCGCAAATATCCAAATAATGAGACACAAAAAGAAGAAAGCAAAAAAAATATTTTCAAGATATCGCACAAAAACTACTTGTTTGTAGCCCGTTACGAACTAACAGATCATTTGTTTTCTCGATTATTGGAAAATTAAAATAGTTCATTAATGAAAAAAAAAAAATTTGGAAACTAATAACCGAAACAAGAGTTGAGTTTAATTCTATTGTTTCATTCGACATCAACGAGATACGACAAAAAAGAAGGGCGCGAAAAATATATAAAATTGCCTTTCGGTTATTTTCACACGAAGCTCGATTAAACTTGATGTTTTTTTTCTCCAACAGTCAAAACTAAGTTTTCCCTCGAATATAAACGTGCCATTGGTCCAGGCCAAATCTGCTTTTTCCTTCACACCCTATTAGAACGAGTGTAAACGTAAATACAACCGGTTGCTGTATTACCATAAAGTAAGGTACATAATATGCAAAGTTATTTCTTGAGAGGTAGCGCACAAAGTTTGCGCTGTGTACCAATAATTATTCGAGGCACGTAAGCAGAGGGCCGGATCATCAGAGAATTATTGGCTCTCGTTGTACCGTTATTGTTATTATTATTATTATTATTATTGTATATTTACGCGCCTAAAATTGAAGAGTATAATATCGTTGCAAGGACGTAAAGCGCGACAAAATATCAAGGGTACATCCTCGGCAGTGCGTCATATCGTTCAAACGAATGAGCTAAAATAATCCGAACGAACGAGCACACGATTATTATTCACGTGAGGCATTTTGTTGGAGATGAGCGTGATCGTAAGAGCACAACCCCCGAGGGGCGACAGTGAACTGTCTCGGGCGCAGAGAATTGCCAGCTGTTGCACCACACGAGCCGATGATCACCCAAAATTTTGTATGTGTGTGTGTGCTTAAAGCTCAAAACTCTCATATACTCTCTGAAACTCTCACGCGGCCACGAAAACATTTGGCACAGATTCAAAGACAACAATTGCGAGTTTGACGGTAGTTGTACAGACTTACAACCGCTTGTGCTAATCCAGAAAGAAGTGTAATAAACTCTTGAACATTTTAACGACGCTATTTCATACAATGAATAAGGCAATGAATTTTCTTAAGTTTATAAAAATGTGCGTGACTAATGTATTCGATTGCTGATGTATTTTTAAGTTTTGTTTCTTACTGGAAAATTGCTTATTTAATTTAGTTTTTGATACTTCAATTTCGATCATTCAAATTGACAAAAATTTTATAACTGGACCAAAGGTTCAGTGGTTATGTCTTTATATGGTATATTTTACAGTGCGATATGAAAGTTATGCTTGTTTTTAATACCAAATCACATTTCCTCAATGTCGTAGGATTGTTCATCTAAGGTAGTAGTCTGGTAACTTAAGCCGATTATCATGTCTTTTTTGGAGGCCGTTTTTTTGTAGGAAAATAAAAATGAATCGTTTTGGATATTTAGGATGTTTTTATTTACATATTGAAGATACAAAAAAAAAAATTTTTGAAAAAATTTAATAGTCTATTATTATTATTATTATTGATCGAAGTTGGCAGCTCGGGTCCTAACTTTTTTTCTACCGAACCGATTGCTTTCAAATTTTAACAGGCTACTCTACACACTTATAGTTCTCGTCGGAACCACCGAGAAATTTTTTCACCCCTAACTTTTTATTTTACAACTCCTTCTTTGCTAAAATAAAAGGACATTAGCAAAGAAGGGATTGTAAAATAAAAAGTTAGGGGTGAACAAATTTCTCGGTGGTTCCGACGAGAACTATAAGTGTGTAGAGTAGCCTGTTAAAATTTGAAAGCAATCGGTTCGGTAGAAAAAAACTTAGGACACGGGCTGCCAACTTCGAGGTGCCAACTTTGATCAATAATAATAATAATAAACTATTAAACTTTTTCAAAAAAATATTTTTTGTATCTTTGATTTGTAAATAAAAACATCCTAAATATGCAAAACGATTCATTTTTATTTTCCTACAAAAAACGCCCTCCAAAAAAGACATGAAAATCGGCTTAAGTTACCAGACTACTACCCTAACGCTAATGAGCTCCCGAAACAAAATTCAAATCGTCGCAATTGGATAAATCACTGTTATCCTATTGATGTTTCAGAATTTACGAGCATTCATTATCAGCTATTGAACTTCAGAGTAATGGCAAGTGGCCACCTTCCCAGTGGTTTCTAACCACGAACTCGTCAGACAACGTCCTCGAAAACTCTCATCTTCGTCGAACTTGACTATATTGAAAGTTTCACAAGTAGGAAACTTGGCGTGCACGGATGAATGCTCGGGTTTGTCGAGGGTGCACTTTGTCCATACAGCGCGTAATGGTATGCTCTTAAACCGTGTCAAAGTTGTCCAAGCCCAATCGTAAAAGCGGTATAAGAGCATTAAACTCTCTCCCTCTCTCGGATATAATGCAATAATAATAACTAATATTAATAATGATAATAGTATCTAGTGAAAGGGTAAATTGTTTGAAATTTAATAGGTATCAGGGGAAAGCTTCGTAATGCCCTATAGTTTTGTAAGCTACGAATGTCATTTCTCAACACAATCCCTTGATTTTCTAGAGCAAAGTGATGCAAACGTCGTGGCAGTAGTTTCAGTCTGTGAACGATCAGACAGCGCTTTCGTACAGAGAAGCGAGAGACGAATTCCCTAAAGCTAAAATCCTTTGAGAAAACGTTTTCATCTACATATACCGGCAAAATAATTGTCGCCACTCTATAATACCGGAAGTCGCAGAGGTGTGGCGCACGTTAGGCGATCAGCAAATAGATTGGCAAATGGTAATTTCGTCACGACGTAAAAGCTCGTCGTTCGTACGTAAACGAGGAGGAGTATGAAAGTATGACCCAAGGAGAAGGATATCCTCGACTAACGAGGCAATTTCTAATCATTAAGGGACTCTCGTTGAGAGATTACATATATGCGACGAGAGCGACGCTTTCAGATACAGGCTTTATCGATTCCCATTATCGAACGGGTCGCCCGTACAATATACGTTCGTAATATGCAAATATATCATGTATGTTTGAAAAAAATAATAATGCTTCCTGACTTTCGCGAATTTGCTCGATAGTTTATGATTTTCTCGAGTTTCGATATTATAACAAAAATGTTACAAAGTGTACAATCCCACCAAACTTGAAACACATTCATCAATTAAATTCTGTAAGAATTTTAGTACCTTGCTGTTATTTGGTAATTCGTAATTTTTTATTTAAGCAGCCGGGGTCCGTTAATGACTTAAAAATGTATACGTGAAATATGGAGTCTCCCCGTGCAAACATATTCAAAATCGATGATATTCTAGCCTACTCCCGGATATACGAGGGGGGAACCAAAAAAAACGGGAATTGCGCTGCGGCGGGGAGGGAGAGTGGGTGAACCCATTGCTCGACCAGGTGTCCGTTGGGGACACGTCTCCTGAGTTAGTGTGCGAAGTTCTGTCCCCGTGAGTGCATCGGTTCGCCCGTGGGAATTTTTGTAGTGAAACAACTTTTTCCATTTCGGCGAAAACGTGATGGCCGATTGTCGAGAGCAACGCGCGGCTGCGAAATTTTGTTTCCTGTTGGGGAAATCGGCCGTGGAAACTACCGTAATGCTTAAGACTGCTTATGGAGATGCTGCCCTAACTAAAACCGGAGTCTACGAGTGGTTTTCACGTTTTAAAAATGGATAAATGTCAATTGAAGACCAACCCCGTTAAGGACGCCCTTCAACGTCAAGAAGTGACGAAAACGTCGACAAAATCAATGCTCTCATTCGTGAAGACCGTCGCCGAACCATTGATCAACTCTGTGAGATGTCTGGGATATCATGGAGTTCAATTCAGAGGATTTTATCCAAAGATTTGCACATGAACAGAGTTGCAGCCAAATTTGTCCCTCGCCTTCTCACAGACGAGCAAAGGGAGCGTCGACTTCAGGCATGTTTTGAACTTTAAAATCAGCTCGAAGAGAACCCTGAACTTTTTTCCAAGGTGATTACTGGTGATGAATCGTGGTGCTATGAATACGACCCCGAAACAAAGCAGCAATCAAGCGTTTTACCACTGTGGAGAAGGTAAAACAAAAATCGCTGGAAGGCCTAAAGAACATCCCGATAAGTGAATTAAAAAAATGTTTTGAACATTGGAAGCATCGTTTGCAGAGGTTTGTTGTGGTCAAAGGAGAATACTTTGAAGGTGATCAAAATTTGGTGTAAAAATATTTAAAAATAAAGAAATTATGAAGAAATTCCCGTTTTTTTTGGGTCTGCCCTCGTATATCGCCCAAACATCCCGAGAACCATTCTATGAGACAATAAAATTACGATAACAATGTAATTATCATAAAACATCCACAATTTCCTGGATGAACAAAGGAAAATAGCGTGAGGCGACAAAAGTAAGGAAATATATGCGTAGCCTATATTTTTTGTGAGTAACATAAAAGTGCTTTGACGTGACAATCGAATACTCGTCAAACAGAAAATCTCAATATAACTATCTATCTATATAGACTACTTTAGCTTCTCTGTGTCACCTGAGACGATGGTGTTTTATGATAGAAGTCCACCCCCATCATTTGTGTTAGGGGCTCTATAGAAGAGTGATAGAATAGAGGCGGGGGGGTGTAGAGATAAGGATGATTGGCGTTAAATGTCGTGGGACGACAACCAGCTGAGCTACACGAGTTGGCGAGGACTTCCATGTCGCGGTTACTATGCTTTTGTAGTGATGACAATCCCTTCCCCCTATCCGCCCCATTTGCACGCGATTATATTTTATATCATATAAGGTATATCTATCGGCGCGGTAGAAAGAAAAAAAACGTGCGATACGAGGGGATGACGAACAAACGCTCGTGAGATTCCATTTTATAGCACGTGTATAGCCAGGGCAAAGTACATATTATTATATATTTATAATACGAGGAAAAATGAAGACATAGAGAAAGCCGGATAATAGTATCCGAACACAAAGATGTACCAGGACAAGTGATAATACGATTCAAGCGTGGTTTGCGTCGCATCTCGTGCCCCGTAACGACGGATCGGTAATGATATTAAGTTTTATACGAAAATTCTCGATATTCATCTGCCGTATATCGTATAAATTAATTATCGACCATAAATAGGCAATCAAAAATTGTTTCACATGCTACATAATGGGGACCACGTTCTTCTGACTTTTAATCCATATATCTGACTAGCTGCGCCTCGCGGTTTTACCCCCATTAAATTTGGATTATATATATGTTTCATACGCATTATGAGTACATAATCAAGTGCATCTCATATAAATACCATCCGGAAATTATGTGGAACAATAAAAGGACCGCTCCTTAGGGATATACCATGAAGTTGTATGGCCCTAGAACCTTCCTGAATAAACGGACTATCTAATGCAAAAAGAATTTTTCAAATCGGATTAGTATTTCCTGAGATTAGCGCGTTCGAACAAGCATACAAACTCTCTAGCTTTATTACAGTAGTAAGATGTTTCTTCGATTTTACTTTCTTTAAACGTAGCTATACCGAGGTTTGCACGAGAGCACAATGAAACTACGGAAAAGCTGGCCTATATAGACGACTATATCGACGCTGCTTACGAAAACTAGCATGTTTCAGATTTCTTACGAAAACAAGCACGCTTGATATCTGCGCGAAAACTAGCATGTTTCGGCTTTTGCCACGGAAAACTAGCACACTTCGATGTTCGCCGCGAAAACTAGCATGTTTCGGCTTTTACCGCGAAAACTAGCAGGTTTCGACTATCGCCGCGAAAATTAGCACGTTTCAGTATCACTGGAAGTGTTTCTCATTTTTTACTCCACGTTTTTTCAACATCTTTTTTTACTCCAAATTGACGAAATATTTATGCTTGTCATTTTATACTGTTTTATTTTTTGTTCGAATTTTTATTTCATACATATTTTACCGTTTGAATTTTGGTCTGCTAGGCTTATCATAAGATGGCAAGCGGCAAATGCCTCGTCATTTTGGAGTAAAAAAAACCATGGTCAAAAAAATTAGAGAAAAGAAAATCGAAAACAATTGCAGTGTGTGCAAAGTTAAGAATGTCAGTTTTTTTCCCTCTTGCTACTTCGTCCAAGACCTGACATTTCTCGAGATATCTCAATCGATTGTTTTGAAGATTTTGTCAACTGTACTTTATACTTATACTGTGCTTTATACTTTAGTCGTTGATCACTCCAAGAGTGTGTTTTTTTTTGATGAAATAAAAATCCTTTTTTACTCCAAATTGACGAAATATTTATGCTTGTCATTTTATACTGTTTTATTTTTTGTTCGAATTTATTTCATACATATTTTTCAGTTTGAATTTTGGTCTGCTAGGCTTATCATAAGATGGCAAACAGCAAATGCCTCGTCATTTTGGAGTAAAAAAAAACCACGATCAAAAAAATTAGAGAAAAAAAAATCGAAAACAATTGCATAGTGTGCAAAGTTAACAATGTCAGTTTGTTTCCCTCTTCCTACTTCGTCCAAGACCTGACATTTCTCGAGATATCTCAATCGATTGTTTTGAAGATTTTGTCAACTGTACTTTATACTTATACTGTGCTTTATACTTTAGTCGTTGATCACTCCAAGAGTGTGTTTTTTTTTTGATGAAATAAAAATCCTTTTTTACTCCAAATTGACGAAATATTTATGCTTGTCATTTTATACTGTTTTATTTTTTGTTCGAATTTATTTCATACATATTTTACAGTTTGAATTTTGGTGTGCTAGGCTTCTCATAAGATGGCAAACAGCAAATGCCTCGTCATTTTGGAGTAAAAAAAACCATGATCAAAAAAATGAGAGAAAAAAAAATCGAAAACAATTGCAGTCTGTGCAAAGTTAACAATGTCAGTTTGTTTCCCTCTTCTTACTTCGTCCAAGACCTGACATTTCTCGAGATATCTCAATCGATTGTTTTGAAGATTTTGTCAACTGTACTTTATACTTATACTGTACTTTATACTTTAGTCGTTGATCACTCCAAGATTGTTTTTTTTTTGATGAAATAAAAACACAATGAACGATTCTTCAGACTGTAAGTAGAATATACTTTTTATAAACAATAATTTTGTTCAATTGCATCGCTGACTCCGAAACTAGAAGTCATGAAAAATATCTTTGATGAACAATTTTAGTTTTTGAGTGGTGGAATATTGCGTATCGTATTTGCGAATCGTATTTTCAATAATGTTATTATTTTTTTAATAGAAAACGAATATAAATGTTTAAGGGTGTACGGGCGATACACCTTTAATGTTTTTCATTTATTCCTTATAGTGCTCCCGAAAAAATTATTAAAACATTTGTGAAAGTTCTGAATCTTATTCGATTTAGTTCGGCAAATATACTACTTTTTCCAGTGCAAATCGAAATATGCTAGTTTTCGCGACGGAAGCCGAAACATGTCACTTTTCGCGGCAGAAGCCGAATCATGCTAGTTATCGCGATGAAAGCCGAAACATGCTAGTTTTTGCGTCGAATATCGAAACGTGTTGATTTTCGTGGTGGAATTCGAAACGTGTTAGTTTTCGTAAGAAATTTGAATCGTGCTACTTTTCGTAAACAGCGTCGATATTTTAGTGAGTTTCAGTTGTATTATCATTAAAACCTCGGAAAATATGCTTCTCACTCCGTAGTCCGCAAGCTAGTACACGGCCGTCACCCATCTTGGTATTGATCGCAGCCAATACCGCTTAACATGGAAGATTGCCGAAACCGCGCACCGACAGCGCGTCTACTGCTGTTAGATCTGATATGTCTTCTATTTTTGGCTACTCGGATATATACTGACATTATGTATACGTACATTATATGCACGGGTATATGCAAATGTAACCGTTATACGCACTACTGCATAACCTGATAATAAGTACATAGGGAATATTCCATGTCATATTTCTGGATGGTGAGCATAATCGATTTATAACCATCAACGCCAGGTGTGGTTAGAAATATTTCCGAACTGGCTGGATGGTTCGGGGATCGAAATCGCTTATCACCCCTCTCTCAATCCCATAATACGTCCAATATCAGCCGTTCCAGCGAAATGTTTATCGGTGAACAAGTTAACAAACTTTGAGCGATATTCTTAGGTGAAACTTGTCTCCGCGGTGGTTAAGGATTTTTCGCAACCGGGAAACGGAACGAAACCTCTTTTCCTCACTTCCGCCTCTAATGCTTGATATGCCGTTTACATATTATACCGTAAATAGATGGCGAGTTGGCGATAGTGTAGAGACAAAACTTTGATGCCACTTCCAATCCAATCTATCTTTTTTCCCCTCTCAACGATAAAACAAGAAAAATACGGAAAATCCCTTATCGGTAAAGGTCACCTGTCCCCCCTCAGAGCCTTGTCACGCTACTGCTCGAGGTAAAAAAAATAGTCGTATCAATCCTCGTCACCGTTATTCGGTAACTAGAAATTCATTTTGTTGACCACGCTTAAGAAAACTTCAGCCTTATTGTCGTACGGCTAATCGAGTACTGTTTGTCTTTGTAAATTTGTTGCGCACTTTCTTTTAAACGGAAAATGATTGAAAGATGTTCTGAATCAAAAATTCGCGACGTATTCTTTGTTTTTCCATTATTTTTCTGTCATCTGATGGATATACGAGGTCTGTTAAAAAAATATCGCGTATTTTGAATTTCCGCGGGCTACGTATATTCGATTTTCGATTTTTTTGTATGATGTTGAAGTTTGGATCGTTGGAATGCAACGAAATTAGATTTTGTACATCATTAAATCCCCTTAAGATTGGATTATCGATGACAAAAATCGTTAAAACGTTTTATTGGGGTCTTCTTCAAGGACCTGGGTCTAAATGGGCACGAGAAGCAAGAGCAACACTGAAAATGAAAATTTAAAAACCTATGTGCGTTGCGTTCCAACGATACAAACTTCAACATCATTTTTTTGTGGCGTTAGATTGGTACTCATGTCCCTCACTTATGCTGAAAAAATCGGCCATTTTGAATGTTTAGTTAATTGTTGACAGCTGTTTTGGTTAGACGTGTTTTGGCTTGTCTTCGATTTTTGCCTGTTCCAAAAAAGCAGCTTCCATTGCGATGATTGACCTTTGGTTTCCACGTCATAACCATAAACCCATGATTCGTCACCAGTTATGATCCTCTGGAGCAAATTTGGGTCGTCGCGGACCGAGTCCAACAGCTCCTTAACAATGTTAACGCGACACCGTTTTTGTTCGAAATTGAGCAATTTTGGCACGAATTTTGCGGCGACCCGTCTCATGCCCAAATCATTGGGAAAAATCGAAGAGCACGAGCCAATCGATATGTTTAGTTGCTCAGCTACTCCTCTAACGGTGATTCGACGATTGGCCAATATTATTTTCTTCACTTCATCAATGTTTACGTCTGTTGTTGATGTGCTCGGGCGTCCGGAATGCATTTCGTTGTTCGCATCTTCTCGGCCCTCCAAGAACATTTTGCACCACCGATAAACGTTGCGTTGGTCCAAGGTATATAGCTTCACCATATGCCATAGTCAACATTCGAAATGCGTCCGCGCACTTAATTTTGTTTTTCACACAAAATTTGATACAGACTCTTTGATCCATTTTTTGGAATAGCCAAAAATCGAAGACAAGCCAAAACACGTCTAACCAAAACGGCTGTCAACAATTAACTAAACATTCAAAATGGCCGATTTTTTCAGCATAAGTGAGGGACACGAGTACCGACCTGACGCCACAAAAAAATCGAAAATCGAATATACGTAGTCCGCGGAAATTCAAAATTCGCGATACTTTTTGAACAGACCTCGTATCTATCAGTTCACGGAAAACGCTGGATTTATGCCTCCCCACATATCATACCTTGTGGCGGGGTTTTCTTTTCTTTTTTTTTTAGAAATCGAACATGCAGCATTAACCCAATCTTGAGTATGACAGTACATGGGATCTTGATAGATCCTAGATACGTGATCCCGAAAAATAATTACGATATCCATTGCTTACAAATCGGATTGATCTATTTTATAAAGTCATATGCGTTTGTGTGAACGTTTTTTTAATTTAATATCTATTTTATTTCTTTCATGAACCAAAAATAGTGTCAGAGTTCGCTCAGGAGCTCAGCGGTGCGATGGAGTGTCACGGGGCGAACGTGCGACGTTTGGTCGACGAGTTTCGGAGCAAATCCGGCGAGACGAGGGGCGATGCTGGCGGTATGCGTAGAGTCTGGGAAAATCTTTTGCGACAGGTCGAAGCCGACGCTGCCGCTCATCTCGATCTAGCGGCTGTTCTACAGCAACAATTATCCAGGCCTACCCTCGAATCAAGCTTTCACCGTAAACTTCAGTCGCGCAAGGTGGGTGAACAAAAAAAGATTTGTAACAACCGCATCGACAATGACGGATTTAGTTCCTTCCAAATTTAATGCAAATCGTTTATTTCGATAAATGTCATTTGACCCAAATACGTTCAATTAAATTTAAATAAAATATTATTTTTTAAATAAATTATTAGGCTCGACATTATTAGGGTCGAATTGAACAAATCGTTTATTTCGATAAATTTTATTTCACGCAAATACGTCTATTTAAATCTGAATAAAAAGTTGAATTTTCAATAAATTATTAGGCTCAAAAAATTGTTTTCACTTGAACAAAATTTGCTCTATTAACCAGAAGAATGTATTAACATCCGCACGAAACAAATTCAAATCAACATTACAGGAAAATGCATTTGAGCAAAATAAATCTTATTTTTTTCACGATCAAGCATGAATCTGAATAAGAACCAACTGAACATCTACAGTCGGGAGATTCACTAGTTTTTTTTTAATTATTATTAACATTTTTAGATATTCGCTCATCGCGAGGCTTACGAGCAAGTGGTGAGCAAGACTGAGGAGAAGCTTCAACGAGCACGAGTCGATTACAAACGAGCTTACGCTGCTGTATTGACGAACGACCCGACAATAACTGATCAAGAACCCCTTAAACGAGCTTATCTCGAGGCTCACAATGCCTACGTTCTTCAGCTTAGAGCGACGAATGCGATAGTCGAACGTTATCAGCATCACTGTTTGCCAACGCTACTCGGCGAAATGGCCGAGGTTTACGAGGAGGTATGCACCCTTACGTGCAACTGCGTTGCCGGTATATCCGAGGCAACGGGCGAACGTTCCGGTGAACAAGCGAAACGTTATATAACAGTCGCTAAAGAGGCGCAGACTGTCACGCCAGCCAATGATCTTCAGCTTTTAGCGAGAAATTTGTCGAGCAACGCGACACCAAAAAAACCACCGAGACGATTGTTCGTTGCGCCAGCTCCACCCGAACAAATATCCGTCGAGAGACTCAATCAGATGCCCTCGTTGAGGGACGAATTGGTTACATCGGGCGGTGGCAATCAGATGATGCTCGAGGAACTGAGAAGAGAAGCCGATAGTTTGAATCAGGAGATTGGACGATTACAGGACTCGCTGGATGCACTTGTACGAATGCAACGAAAGTATGGCTAATTTTATTATTATTATGTAATGATTATTTTTTTCATTATTTTATTTGGGTTTGTTATGCGTATAAAATTTTATTAAAAAGTTACATTCAATGATAATTGAAGAAAGTAGATTTTGTATTTACTGTCGTAGATGTTTTGAGGATCCTTCATATTTTCAAGAGGTTTGCGAGTTTGAAAAAGTGAAATCTTTTCTACTTTTCACCAAACAATTCAAAATTGACATAAAAATATTGACGAAAATGTTGTCTGTTGAAAATGTTCAACAATTACTCTTGATAACTACAGAAAATTCGGAATATTTGTTGAACAAACTTCTTTTTAATTGCCCCACTATGTTCAATGTACCCAATTTTTGTTTAGATATTTATTCAATTACGAATCTCCTTATATTATCATCGAATGCAATTTTTTAAATTGTGGCTGTATAAACTAAATATTCTTAAAATGCAGTCTAAGTTATAAATACGTGGGGTAGTATCTATAATTCGATTGTTACTTTTCAGAAGCGCCGAGGGCAGCTTATTCACGAAAGTGGCTGAGCTCCAAGAGGACATATCGATGAAGCGTTTCGACCTCGGTGTCGCTCATCTACATTTAGCAGCTGTTCAAGCTCAGGTACATCACACACATAGAATCACACACATTACTTGCACATTAAACGAAAACAGTTTGCATATAATGCAGAAAATATTTTCGAGAGAAATTCTCTTTTGCTCGAATCCACATTATAACTATAGCTGTAAATATACAAGTTCCTATGGACCATTAAACGTGGTGAAAGGTTGTAAGTTTACAACTTGCGAATTACTCTCCAGGTACGAGAGAGTAAAGCTCTTTCGCGTTTACCACACTCGTGCTTTACACGGTAGCAAAATATCCAACGGCTCTATACTATAATACTTTTCTTTGTTCCACCTTCCCACGCGTTCCCATCGCTTTTTTCTCTTCTTTTTTTTTTGCCTTCAAACCTCCGGTAGAAACGTTGAGAAAAGTGAGACTCACACAACTCAATTGCTTTCCCTACCACGAAGAATTGCGATCTATAGCTTTTTGTCTCACTTTCTGCGGAAACCCTCTCTGAGTCAGGCGCACGTGTGTGTATGTGCACCACTTCTCCTTGCCTTAATTTCCTCCTGGCTCACAGTTTTTCGCTCTTTCCGGTGCCACTTCTACTCCCTCCTGACCCGATCTCACTATTCCCGCGGGGGATCAAAGAGCGATTCTCTCGAATGTACTTTCGTGTGAGAAAATTGCCACTCAGTCCTGAGGCGTCCGCATGTGTGTGTGTGTGTGTGTGTGTGTGTGTGTTTGGTGGGATACTTGTATGGTATAGAAAGAGCGAGAGAGAGAGAGAGAGAAAGAGGAAAAGGGATCCATTTGGAGGAAATCGAATAGCAGGTAAGAGACGAGAGAGCCTTTGGTCAGGTTGTGGAGGAGGCTATAATATCGAAGAATGTAAAGACTCATATTTGCAAATTTCTCCCTTATTCTCAATATTTTTTTTTATCACTCCACTCTTCTTATACTCGGAAACAAAGACTTCTTTGCTCATTGATATACCTATTTTATCTTATTTTTATTTGTATTTCTTAGTTACATTTATGATTGTCGTTGCTCTCGTTTGTTTCTCTTCTGTTTTTTTCTTTACATCGTTTTCGAGCACCGAGATTTTTTGCTAATAAAAAAGTTTAACGGTTTTTGCAACGGTCAACTTTTCCGACCTCACGTCGAAAGTTCCAACCGCTATCCACCTTTCGCTCCAGGCACTTTTTCTCTCTAACTTCTTCGTTTCTTTCTGTCTCTCTCAATTTCTATCTCATTTTTAAACTCTCACTGCCCATCCCGCAGATCGTACTGCAGGGTATACTTTCCCCGCTCGTGCGAGAAATCACCTGACAATAACTGTACAGAACTTTGTTAGGGAATCGCGATTTTCTAAAAAATCCCGATCAGGACTTGTTAAGTATGTCCTAAAAAGGGAGTCCCCGGTGGATTCCGGGTGAGTCCCAGGCTGTTTCCTGATACGGTCTTTCAATTCACATTTCCGATAAAGTCTCGATCGAGATTTGTCGGAGACACCCCGAAATGAGTATCCCCTTGGGGTTCTAGCTGGATCGTAAACCGTGCCCGCATTACAATTTCGACATTTTAAGATTTCGAGAAAAGTGAGCAATAAGTGACAAACATTGGTTTTCATTTGATTTTTTCGTTTTTTGCAAAGTTTCGATCTCCTATTCGATCGGAAATTCTCCGCTGATTACGAATAATCCCGAGTTTCAGTCGAAACCTGAAGAAATCAATGAGAAAAACGCGTAAATCGAAAAAACCACTGAAAGCACAGACGTGATCTAGAGAACAGCCGCGGCTTTCTGTGCTCCAGCCTCCACTCCTGCCCCTCTCTCTTTCTATCTCTGGCCGAACGAACGTCCGCCGAGACTTCAGTGAAAACTCGACAAGAAAAAAGAGAAATTGCTATAAAAGTCCTTGGGTAAACTTTTTTTTTCTTTTACTGTCCCTCTCGGTTTGTTCGTCATTCATATATAAACTTTCGCGCTGATTCTGGCCCTATCGCCCCGGTATCCCGAGCTATCTCGTTTTGTCGCAAACTTTACTCACGAACTTTTCACGTGCTCTCACAAGGAAAGTACCCGAGATGTCCCCCTCCGATTTTGTTGAAACTCATGTATGTTATAGAGCATTAAAAACTAAGCGACACGTATTTTTTTTTATCGGCGGAAAAACGGTTTCAAGGGGTGAAACCAGCCCCTAAAGTTGCACAGGTAAAGTGGCGATTTTGCAGTTTCACATACAAGCAGTGCATCGATTTTGATGAAACAAAAATTAAAATGTTCCTTATGCGAAGGAATGAAGAACCCACCAGATAATGAAGAAAAATATATATTTTAAGGGGTTGACACACCCTTGAACATGTACTTCTTGCACCCTACATTGAAAACTTACCAATCAATTGGAATGAAAATTATGCTGTTTTATAGCGGAAACGAAATTAAATTCACACATTTTTGTATTTCTACAAGAAAACAGTTTTGAGGGAGTAAGCTACACCTATTTAAGTTTTTACATTCCAGTTGTCTCCTTGTCATTCCAAATGTGTGTTGCCGATACGCACTCTCCTCATTAAGCTAAAATTGATGATAATATAGCAGGGGTATGTATGGAAAAATTCGCAAAAATCGATGGTCCGACTTTAAAAATCTGTGAAAAATCGAAAAATAATGATAGCACAATGATTCAAGCGCCATTTTAAAGGGTGTTCGATCGCGAAAAGAATGAGCACAGAGTGGGATTCCAACTCCATCGGGAAGCAAAGTTACAGCGATTTTAGTGAAGCCATTCTGTATGGCCGAAGTGCCAAAAAATGTTGAATTTTTTAATTTTTTTTTAGGACGATTTTCTTGTTTTCTATACCGATGTATTTTGACTCGCTGATTACTAATTCAGTAGCCATTTCTTCGAGAAACTCAAAATTCCGCTGTAAATCGTCCGAAAAGTGATGTTTTTCGTTTTTCCGCGTTTTTTCCATTGATATGTTGAGATTTCGACAAAAACTCAGTGTTATACGTAATTGAAAAAAAAATACATAAAAAAAATTTTCATTTTTTGCCCACCTTTTCGAAAACCTAAAAATGTCGAAATTTCAAATGGTCATAACTTGGCTCCCGTTTCATCGATTTTGGGTTTTGACGGGGGTTTTCAAAACGTCTCTAGTAGACTTACAAGTACCCGAGATGTCCCGCTTCGATTTCGTTGAAACTCATGGATGTTATAGAGATTGAAAACTAAGCGACACGTATTTTTTTTTATCTGCGGAAAATCATTAATTTTAGCTTAATGAGAAGAGTTCGTATTGGCAAACACATTTGGAATGACAAGGAGATAACTAGAATGTAAAAACTCAAATAGGAGTAGCTTACGGACCTTAAAACTCTTTTGTTGCACAAATACAACAATACGTCAACTTCAATTTTATTTCCGCTATAAAAAAACATAATTTTCATTCCGATTGATTCACAAGTTTTCAATGCAGGGTGCAAGAAGAAGATGTTCAAGGGTGCTTCGACCCCTTGAAATTTTTTTTTTTTTTCATTATCTGGTGAGTTCTTCATTCCTTCGCATAAGAAACATTTTAATTCTTGTTTCATCAAAATCGATGCACTGCTTGTATGTGAAACTGCAAAGTGGCCCTTTGACCTGTGCAACTTTAGGGGGTGGTTTCACCCCTTAAAACCGTTTTTCCGCCGATAAAAAAAATACGTGTCGCTTAGTTTTTAATATTCTATAACATACATAAGTTTCAACAAAATCGAAGGGCGACACCTCGGGTACTTTCCTTGTCAGTCATATCGACGAATTTCTGAGATATGTCCTGACTTTATTTTTACTCTCGTTATTTGTTTCATGATCAAATTGATACAAGAACGTAAAATAGTAGTCTCATTTTTTTTTAACGCTAAAACGTGATTTGTTATGTCAATACAAAATTGATAATTAAAGAGATTGAATTAAAAATAATGAAACATCCAGTCATCAATGGACAAGCATTTTTAACATTCTTGTACGTCATTGTTTCTACAAATAACAAAATAAACTAATTTAAATAAAATATTCGAGAAATAAAATATCTTAGACGACCTAATTTTTTTTTTACGCGCTAAACGACGTTATTTTTCTTTGTCGATAAAAAAATCGAGAAAATAACTTGATAAAATGTTCGCTTGTACAATCCTACGAAGCGCGAGAAGATTGAGGATGCTTCATCTGTCCATTCGCAACCAAAAGTTAAATTCGTTGCTGATTCAGAGAAAGTTATAAAGTTATCGTATACATTTTCGTATATGTGTAAACTTCGTGATACTCGCAAACTTCGCAGGTCACTTATTGATCGGTTTCAAAGGTACAGCCTCTTGAGGATCCACAAGAAAATATATTGAATAAACGATATGAAGAGAATGAGCGATTATATTATATGATAAAGAAAAACTTTTCTCAATTTTGGCATTAATATTTGGCTATTAGTATTTTTCAAATGTTCAATATTCTCTGTATTTGCAGTGTGATCTATTGTTTCAGATTTTCATCTTACTGCTTGATGTACTGAAATTTTCGTTGAAATTAACTTTTGGTTGAGACTTTACACGTGGAGTACCTTTAAACCTCCTTAATTTGGTCTTGTATCCCTGAGATACGCGTTTACATCGACCGGTATCGAGAAACACAGATATATATAGAGAGAGAGAGAGAGTAAGAGACAGAGAGAGAGAGAGAGAGAGAGAGAGAGAGAGAGAGAGAGAGAGACAGAAGGAAGCTTCGTTAAATTCCAGTGTCCCGAACGTGTCATATCATCATCGTGACGTGAATACCCTTATTCATTATCGGTATTCATTGAATGCACGATGAGATCGAAATAGGAAAAAAGCAAAGGAGATGAAAAGCAAGGAAGAACGGTGAGATAAAGGGGAACGAATGAGAAATGGGCGGAGGAACAGAAGCGAAAAAAAAACGACGGAAAAGGGGAAAAGAATGCGCGTGTGGTATTAACGCGAGCGGAATCTTTGAGATTTCAATTTTACCCTCTTTCGCGCAAAGGCGAACGCCGTGGGGAATTGGTTTAAGTACACGATATATGATATACGAGCCTCGAACGATGCTCGTGCTCTAGTACGTTCTATTCGTATTTTGTATTTTTATGTACGAGAGGGCATGGGCGCGTGTACGCATGAACAGGGATCAATCCTCTTTTTTTCACATTAGTCACTTCCCCTTTCTCCACCCTCCGAATATTTACCACCAGTAGGGGGCGATTATTGAGATATGTATTTTCGGGTCATCCTAAACAAAGGGGATCGAAAGAAAAAGTAATTTTCAGACAGCAAACACAAATGTACACTGTCGATCGATTAATCCTTCATAAAATCAATAATTCACCTATTATGGCAATACTAATATTCAATGAAATTCAATGGATCTACATTGTCGACATTTTTCTCATGTTCCTTCTGCATAGCCCAGCGTAATTCCGGGGTAAGTAGAACGTTTCTTTTCCGAATTGCAGTATTTGGATTTGGAAAAGCCCTGCGATTATTTTGACGTGTATCGTTCTATAGCAAACTTAACGCTGATAAATGTTAATTGTATACTTATATAAATATATGTATGTGTATGAACGAGAAAAGTACAAGCAGTTCAGAATGATCGACAAGTGAGTGGAGCCAAATGAACAATGAGGCGGAAGAGCTTTGACAGAGAAAAAAGAACGAAAGTTAAGGGAAAACGAAAAAAAAAAGGAATAGGGTAAAAGAGAGAAAAATTCGTCGGCTCTAGAAGTTATATGAGAGAGCGAGTCGAAACTCGGTCGTTTCCGAAGCTCTCAATTCTCAAAAAGTACAATGGTTACGACGGTTCTTTCGCGCTCTCGCTCTCCTTTTGTCGTCATTCGAAGGAAACAAGAGAGACAAAACAAAAAGAATAAGGCTTTTCTTCGTTCGTTCGTGAAGAATCGAGTGGAAAATAGATTAAGTGGTGTCGCTTCACGAGCAGAAAAGTGAAATATAAGGAATACAGAAAAGTGAAATATCACGAATGAGTATGAGGGTTTAGTCGAACGAAAAATCCGGTCGAAGGGAATATCACCAAGGCTTCGAAAGAAATTGACCTACAGGCAAATTAAATGATTTTTTTTTCAACCGTTCGTTCGATCAAAAATGTTATAACAATTTATTTGGAATTCAAATTTTTTTAGAATAAAATGCAATTAATTAGTTTCGAGAAAAAATGATGGCCGAAATAAAATTGATAAGGATCAATTTTTCAATCTGCAAATTAGAAAAATATATTTTACTTAAATAAAATATAAATTCGTTTTTCTTGCCTTAGATCTCCACCCGAGAAAAATATCTCTGATCCTCGGAGAAGTTTTTGTACACGTTTCACCGTCTCTTGTTGGTAACTCAAGTAATCTTAACCGCGAAATATTATTTGATCTAAAGTGGCCGAGGAAGCCGACGATGCATCGGGATCGGAGTAGTCTCGTCACCAGCTAATTAAAATACAGTTGACAAAATTTCGAGCCTCATTGATCGACTAACGTATATAGCGGGGTTAGAAGAATAATCTGATTCTTTAAGAGAGAATTCAACATCGCGAGTTCGTTAGGGTTTGTTAAAATTTGCGCACCGATCGCAAAAATTGCACGTAAGGCACGGAGAGCGATGAAAGGATGAAAAGTGTTGATCTAGATAACTCGAGAGTCTTGAACTTTCGGTGAAATTAACGAAAAACTAAGAGTGAGTGGAATGAAGTAACAAGAGAAGAATAAAGAAAATGTCGATAATGGTTCAAGCCGCGATGGGAGATATAAAATTGGGAGGATGAAAAGAGCGTCTGTGCAAGTAGTTCGAGCGAGCGTTTGATCAGACTCTGAACGAATTGATAATATCATCGACCTCAAGCGTTTATGTAAATTGATTTACATCGAAACACTAGAAAATATTTACAAAAGATTACAATTTTGATTTCAGGGTCGAAGCTTCTGTTAAAAAAAGAAGTACTTGAATTTGTTTTAACACATTTTGAAATATTCATTATTTCACGGATTCATATATTTCTTATGATTTGTCGGCAAATAATGTATGTACACAAATATTTTTACGTACATCGAAGTATCTTACGAAATAAGCAATGATTAAATCAACGTTGAGCCTCAGTCTTGAGAAAAACTGGGGCAATAATCTCGAGGAACTGCGGCGTTAAAAACGAAGACAGTGAAAGCAAAACGAAACTGACCAGTCTCTATGGTTGGACGGTGAAGGATCCTTGTTAGAAATTTAGTAAAGAAAAAACAAACTGTGAAGAAGAAAAACAACAGAAGAATATCTTAATGAAAAAAGCGCGGCCGACATGGGGAATCCAGAACGAGGTTTAAAGGGAAATGAAGAAAAAGAACTCGACAAAAACAATAAGTCGTAAATTTCTCGTTAGCATTCTGTCTCACGGTCTGAAAACATCGGGGGAATTAAAAAGTCTTGTCGAAACGAAGGGAGTATAGAAGACGTCGTAGAGAACGTTTCGGTCGCGCGGTTGAGAGGGCGCGAAGGAAATCGGGGCTGGATTAAAATTAGCCTAGCGTGAATTGTCTCGCCCATGTTTTGTTGAACGTTGATCTATTGTGTCGAAAAATTCTTCGCGCTTGGCATTGTTCCTTCGAGTGGCTAAACAAGCGAAAGCTACGACGCTAGAAAAACGGGCAATTTGTCATATTATATGCTTTTTTTTAATTCAGGATGCACGAGGAATATATTTTCAAATGCGATAACAACTCAAACTTGAATTTATAAAAAATTTGAAAAATAACATGAATAAAAATGAGCAAAAAATCTCATGGAATGATGAGATAATTGAATGAAAAAAGTGGTCAAACCTCCCCGTAGTGTCCTCTATATATAAAGGCAGTATAACGATGCGATGAGTCATTGAGGGGGTTGAAAAAAAAACAACGATTTGCTAGAGTGCAGACTGTTTGAAGTCAGGGATTTACTCCTTGCATTTTGATTTGTAGAAATTCACCTAACGACATTAACGACGCCAATGTTCTGCCACAAACCCCTTAAAATATTTTCTCTAAATTTACGTCTATTCTGTGCATATTGCAATAAATATTGCTAGCGTAGACTGTTTAAATGAAGAAAAACAAGACAAATTAAGACTGAAGAACAGAATATCCCACTGTATAACACTGACAATTCGAGAGCGCCGGTATAATCGGGAGAAGATGACAAACAGTGCCATCTGGAAAAGTCAACGAATCGGCGGAAACGTAAATTTGACACCAATAAATCCATTCTTGAAGGCTTCGACGACACTCGCATCTCGCACAATAGCCCATTCTAAACTTTACATCCTTCATTAAATTGAAACACATAGCAGATAGTATCCGTGTATACAGTTAGCCACGTATACAAGTACATATTGTAGTGCATGTGCAAAGGGACGAGATAGCACACAGCACAAATGTGCTGTATATACATTTTCCATTGTGAATAGTGAAGATGTGTACGTCGACGTGGACTACAAGTCCTGACGAGCCTCTCTACACTCCTATCCGTCTATAGAGAGAAGAGAACGGGGGCAAAACTGATCACTGTGGGTAAAATGGAGCACTATCGAAAAAATAAAGAATTTCACGCAAATTTCGTCAATAATCAGATTTTATACAATACATTTAAGGTAGTAGTCTGGTAACTTAAGCCGATTTTCATGTCTTTTTTGGAGGGCGTTTTTTTGTAGGCAAATAAAAATGAATCATTTTGGATATTTAGGATGTTTTTATTTACATATTAAAGATACAAAAAAAAATTTTTTTGAAAAAATTTAATAGTTCATTATTGTTATTATTGATCGAAGTTGGAAACTCGAAAAAAAAGCGCGTGGGTGTCCCCGGTGATTTTGGCTCTTGAAGTTATCTGAAATAAAAAATTCTTGATAATTCTTAATCTATAGACATGTCATTCTGGTCGGAACTACTGAAGTTAAATTTCATGGATAAATAACAAAATAGCGGATTTTGGAAAAAAACGTCCTTTTCCATTTTGTTATTTATCCATGAAATTTAACTTCAGTAGTTCCGACCAGAATCACATGTCTATAGATTAAGAATTATCAAGAATTTTTTATTTCAGATAACATCAAGAGCCAAAATCACCGGGGCCACCCACGCGCTTTTTTTTCAAGGTGCCAACTTCGATCAATAATAATAACAATAATAAACTATTAAATTTTTTCAAAAAAATTTTTTTTTGTATCTTTAATAAGTAAATAAAAACATCCTAAATATCCAAAACGATTCATTTTTATTTTCCTACAAAAAACGCCCTCCAAAAAAGACATGAAAATCGGCTTAAGTTACCAGACTACTACCTTAAGTTCCCACATAGTGTTGATCGAGCTAATTCCCCGAGCAATCAGATTTAGTTATTGATGCACTTGGAAAAAAACCTTTCGACGATTACAACGTATTCTCATGTGATTTGCCCGACAAAGTCAAATTAAAAAAAAGCACACATCTCCGATAATTCAAAACCGTCAAAAGAATAATTGAAAATGCAAAAATTTTATAAAATTCATAATCTGACACACTTTTGTTTTTTTTTTCAACTTTACGGTAATTCTTAACTTACAATTAGTCTTGTTCGACAAGAATTCTCGCGCCGGTTACTAATCCACTGCTCGGTTGATTCAAATCTCAAGATAAATTGATACATCAAGAAACGGACTATTGAAATATTCAACATTTTGTTTCCTATCATTTTTTGAAAATGCTACTGGAATGAAAAATAACGTTAAACGCGTCATTATCGAGAGATTTTCAATTCACCAGAATCAAAATTATTTGGCAGCACGATCGTATATTATTCTATGAGTGAGATTTACATGCAATTCACATGTTTCTCGAATTGTGAACCATTTTGCCTCACTTGCCCCTATTACAGAGCTACAGTGAGGCTCGTTGAAATATGTATGTGTGTGTGTAAAATGTGCCTCTCGATCTTCTCATCGTGAAGCTGGACTCTGTGCACTAATACCCTTTCATCTCTGTCGACATGTCAAAGCAAGAGCGACGTTGACCCCGGTAGTAATATGGTGACTGGCGAGGGGATCGATTAATCGGATTTTAGCCCGAGACAGCATGACAGAGCTAACGAGCTTTCGCTGAAATCCGTAAATATCGAGGTAAAAATACGAAAGGGAATAATTGAACATTGGTTTTACGTGTTAAAGAATATGCGATACGCCCTTTTAACACTTAACAACGAATATACGTGTATAGACATATATATAATAGTATAGCCAATGAAAGTACTCTATATGTAGAGAAACATTGCCCCATCTATCGACATTGATGTGTTCGGTAAAATGATTCAATCATCGTTCCTGTCGTCACTACAGCGTGACAGTAGACTGCTACGTAAATCCAGAGAGACAGCATCTTTCATAACGGAATTATTACGAAATGCTCATCCTATCTTCTTTACCTGCACACAAGAAGAAAAATATATTTAATGGTGTTATTATTATCAAATTCTAGCTGAGCTAAATGATATTGAATCGGTCTAAAATAAAGCACACTGAGAGGTGGTAATAATAACGCAAATTACATTATTGTCAATTATCATTACTCGCTTCAGTATTTTTTCAGTTGGAAAGAAAAATCGGATCGAAAATCCCAAACGAAGGATTGCTCGAATCGCTTTTCTGATCATGTATAAAAATAGTCAGATCGTTATATTGAAAATCTTAAGAGCCGTTTTATCTTTTGCATTTTTCGATTTATTTCGAAAGAATGGATCTACTAAATTTTTTTAAAAATTGGAACTGAATATGTGCTTGCTTGATCGTATAATGATGTTGAAGTTTGCATCGTTGGAACGCAACGCAAATAGGTTTTTAAATTTTCATTTTCAGTATTGCTCTTGCTTCTCGTGCCCATTTAGGCCCAGGCCCTTGAAGAAGACCCCAATAAAACGTTTTAACGACTTTTGTCATCGATAATCCAATCTTAAAGGGATTTTGTGATGTACAAAATCTAATTTCGTTGCATTCCAACGATGCAAACTTCAACATCATATCGTATAATAATTTACAATAATCGTCCGTTTGGAATATTCGTTGACATATTTATTTTCCAACAAGTTGAAAAGGACCGTGAAAGCCCTCGTTCGTCGATAAAAGTTTAGTCAAAACGTTCTTAGATATTTAGTACTGATTTTACTTTAAGGGGGGAAATAGGGTTAGGACAGCGTTTTCTCAATGATTTTCATGAATTTTTTTATAGTATAAAAAATGAATATAATTTATTGAAACTTTGAGAATATTTTATACATATATTTAAGTATATAATATAAAATTTTTGAAGAATTTCATTGAAAAACACCGGAAATATTAGCGACCCCATATTGCAGGTCACAATCAGATTCAGCATTTTGCGTACATTCTGGAAGCCGCAATTTTCATCTGAAATCAAACGAGGTTGGAATTTACTTTTATTATATGTCTCTCTTCTATATGAACCTAAATGCTATCAAAAAAATAGAAAATTGAATTTTTTACAGTGGTCATAATAAAAAAGCATGATTGTTTGCCATTTTTTACAACTTTATTTGCAAAAAAAAATTATTTTAAATAATGATAATATTCCGATTGTAGGTTCATGTAGAGCGCAATACTATGAAGAAAGTAGCTGCCAATTTTCAAAATGATTGGTTGAAAACTTTTCAAACTAGCGTGTACGCAAGTTCAAAAATAGTCGTTTTCAGAAAAGCGCGTTTGAAAAAATAGTACGCTCGGGGCCTGAAGGAGAGCTACTCACTTTAATGGCTTATAACAATAGAACGAGTCGGAATTTTAATTTTTAATTTTGGAAACATATTTTTCAATAGTTTTACTAACAATTTATGAAATTAAAATTAACTGATTTTTTGAACCGTCTAACCCTATTTCCGCCCTTAATTCAACATTACATTAAACTCTTGTCTCCGTACATTTTTTTTTTTAACTTTATCATTATAATTTGTGAGTAGACACATATATGACATGTACGTACGATTGAAAATTAATTCTCAATAAGAAGTGCGCCGAGCAGATAGCGAAAAAAAATATATAAATAAATATACATACATTTACACACAGGATATGTATAAAATATTGCAAGGATTGCGAGTGAACGAGGGGGATGAAAAGAACATATATACAAAGAGGATCCAAGTGGGGATAAAGTTGAGGACAGGATAAAAGGGTTAAAAGTACGAGTCAAGAAGCTATGCGGTTTGTCGATGATAAGATTTTCTTTTCTTTTCTTTTTTTTTTCTTCTTTTGAAGTAGCAAGAGAAACGTTGCAGCGAATATAAACAGCAAATAAATACGGGCGCGCAATCGCACGACATGCGCCCTCACAACTGGGTCATACCAAGCCGCCCAACGACGGCGAGTACAGAGAGAGAGAGAGAGAGAGACAGAGAAAGACAGATAGAGAGAAAGATAGACAGAGACAGCGAATGAGAGTCAGCCTGGTGCAAAATCTATCCCGGTCATAGTTGCCTGCCTAGGTCAGGGAGAGGAGATCCGTCGATATCCCTCTTACGAAGCCGCATCATGGGCTGGACAACGCTGCGTTCAAGAATCGTTAGTAAAACGACAATTACGTTATTGATAAAAAAAAAAATTAAAAAAACCACGAAAAATCATGTTAACGGTAAACGATCGTTGCCTACGAGTGTTTTTATAGATGAGTGTCGTTTTAACGTATCTCGGCTGGTTAAAGAGCCTCGAGGTATATCGTCCGGTGAAACAAAGACGCTTCTAACCTTTGTTTCGCGAGCACGAAGCTTTTCCCGTATCTCAGAGGATTGGACGAGTCGATCCTCGAGAATCTACGGTCCGGGAATACATCCTCGCGGTTAATATTTCCCTCGCGATCGAGTTCGCGGTCGTGAAACTCAAGAGAGATCATTTCATCACGTCCGTAAACACAAAATGAAAATAAAGAAATTCCAAGTGACAAATCAACGTGTCGACGATTTTCATCTTTTCGAGTGATGGCCAAACGTGCTTTCGTTCTCTGGTCGCGAAGCGTAGTGTGCTTTTACGACCCGTGAAAATTGCCATGACGAGACAAAAAGGGATGTTATGTTTTTTTTCTTTTTGATTCTGTTATTTCACGACGAGAATTATTATTGGACTTTTGTTGTTATTAGATTTCTTTGATTTTCACGAAATCTCTGGCTGACGAGTTGGACGGGTACGGCGGAGGGGCGAGCAGGTTGGACGGGAAAGGGGTAAAATAAATACCGCACGCGGTGCATCGCCGAAGCGGATGGGAAAATATTTGCGCATGCGTCTCATTCCTTTACCTCGTGCATTATATATATGTTGTCAACGACTCTGGTGTTTCATTAAGATATTCGTGTCGCGGGTAACGACGAAAGAGGACAGTATCAGTGCTCCGCGCATGGGTGGAGGTTGTCTTAAGAGCGGTTTATTGTAGCATGTACATCGGAAAACGTGTATCGTAGGCGCGCGTGTACTCGTTAACGTGACGAAATTTGCAAAAAAAAAAAAAAAAAAAAACGTGCGTCTAAAAAATTTGACGAAAGATTTGGATTTTTTTTTGTTTTTTTCGCGCGCGTAACTATGTCTCATTTCCGGTCTCGTTTCGCACGAACGTAAAGCAAGACACGCGTTAACCGAGTATTTATTATTAGAAATTTTGCCGTTTGCGTGTGTGTGCGCGCGCTGTGTTTTGCAGCTGTGGAAAGCACGAGGAAAAGCTCTCGAGTATAAACGTTCGAATATAGTGGATCGTGAAAGTATAAACTTTATAAACTTTCCCGATGTACACTGTCATTATATCACTTATGTTTCGTCCCAATAACAGAATTTTATGAGAGATCGAAGAAAATCAATTGAAATTAGATAAAAAATCTTTGGACCAAATTACAAAATAAATTTTCATTGGTTGCATTTATTTTTTCGCTTGAATTTTAGGCATTTCTTTTTTAATTCACAACACATTTTGTTTTATTCATGTGCGTTTGTGTTTAAACGAATTTTTCTTTGTATAAGTAACTTTTGTTCAATTCGAATCAACTTTCCGTGCAATGGAATTGGTATGAAAAATATTTCATGAAATATAATTCCATGAAAAAGTTCTCTTCCATCGTCCCAATCGAAAGAGAGTTTATGAATTAGAAATTTTTCTAAACGATCTACAAACTCTTTTTAAACGGAGAATTCATGGCTGTTGAGATTGAATTATTTTGAAAAGTTTCCAAATGATTAAACGTCAATTAAACGAAAGAAAAAAAAAAAAAAAACTATTTATAAGCTATCAGACTGACGATATATTTTCCGATATACTCCTCGACGATCCCACGTACACCCAAATTGCTTGGAGGAGAATTACATCAGAATTTCTCTTTGTTCAACAAATATAGCTATAATTCTACATGCAGAAAGGCTTCAAACTGTAATAGGGCATCGAGGATAAGTCCGTTGTCCGTTAGCTCGGCCAATATTGCTCACACGATATTGATATTGAGTTCACGGTATATAACCTCCTCCCCCCCCCCCCCCCCCCCCCCCCCCGCCGGGTGTACAATATAGCACTGAACGTGTCCTGTGTTGTGAGTCACTCGACTGATTGTCACTCTCGACCGGTATATCTTGATTAATCATCCGTTCTATACATAGCATTGTATGGATATACATATATTGGGATGACCGGTCAACCTGAGATGTGAGACAGTGGCTGATGAGGTTAATCGAGAGTGACCATACGGAAAACCCATATATAATGTAGTGTATATCGGCTGCCTAACGTACAAAAGGACGTAACCCACGGCACTGTATTCACGAGACGCGAGTGACGAATTTCAACTGTATATACGAAATTAATACACGAATCTCTTGTGTCTCAATTAACCTCGTCGAATCGTTTTTTAAGTGGGGAAATAGGGTTAGGGCGGCGTTTTCTCAATGATTTTCATGAATTTTTTTATAGTATAAAAAATGAATATAATTTTTTGAAACTTTGAGAATATTTTATAAATATATTGAAGTATATACTATAAATTTTTTGAAGAATTTCCATGAAAAACACCGAAAATATTTGCGACCCCATATTGCAGGTCACAATCAGACTCAGTATTTCGCGTACATTCTGGAAGCCGCAATTTTCATCTTAAATCAAACGAGGTTGAAATTTTCTTTTATTATATGTCACTCTTCTATATAAACCTAAATGCTATCAAAAAAATAGAAAATTAAATTTTTTACAGGGGTCAAAACAAAAAACCATGATTTTTTGCCATTTTTTACAACTTTATTTGCGAAAAAAAAATTATTTTAAATAATGATAATATTCCGATTTTAGGTTCATATAGAGCGCAATACTATGAAGAAAGTAACTGCCAATTTTCAAGACGATTGGTTGAAAACTTTTCAAACTAGCGTGTACGCAAGTTAAAAAAAAGTCGTTTTCGGAAAAACGCGTTTGAAAAAATAGTACGCTCGGTTATACACGTGGCGCGCTCGGGGCCTGAAGGAGAGCTACTCACTTTAATGTCTTATAACAATAGAACGAGTCGGAAATTTTCATTTAAAATTTTGGGAACATATTTTTCAATAGTTTTACCAACAATTTATGAAATAAAAAAAAAATCGATTTTTTGAACCGTCTAACCCTATTTCCACCCTTAAGCGAGCAAATTCTATGCCAAAAGTCGGAGAATTTAACAAAGGGCGAGAAAACTTCTTTACTAACGTTGTAAACGCGAGTTGTTAACAAAAAAATTGAATCACGAGATACTTAACAAAGATATATAAATCATGGTTGGATCATGTTGAAATTGTGAAAGAAATTCCGGTAAATTGTGTAATATAGATTGCTTATCAATTGTAACGATCCTCTCATCCGGACTAGATCTACCATGTCCATCGACATTTTTGTCGATGGATATGGTAGATGAACCGTTGAAGTTGTCTTGATGAAAATTTACACGTGCATTTATCGATCCTTAGAGAATACTTGTACATTAAAAAAAAAATGATTTTAAATATTTTCATGTAGTTTTTTGCCTTGTTGCAACATGGTGCGCCGAAAGCCGCCTCAATCGGCGCCCACTCTGGACGATGTTGTATGCATCTGAAAAAAAAATATATATATATATTCTCAATCTGTATGAGTATTCTGAGCACTGGTAGCAGAATTGGTACTTAAAAAAAAATTTTGACAAAATGGCGGCCCGTTGAACTTTCATTAATGATATTTCATACATTTTCGGGTATTCGACGAGTTATAAAATGTCGGCAAAATTATTGTTCGACTCAATTCTGCTACCAGTCCTCAGAAACAGGCTACCTAAGGTACGTGCAAAATTTGAGCTCGATCGGTCCATTAGTTATCGAGATATCGTGGGCGCCGATTTGAAAAACATAGTTCTGAGATAAACGCATTCAAAGTTGCTTCCCGACCGCGCTACCTGAGCGCGCGGCTTGCTTAGAAATTGTTTCTCGGCTGATTTTTGAAATATCAATAAACGGTTTTCAGGAGCGTATGAAGCAAGGTCTTCGTTCTGCTGACATTTAGTAATGTACGAGGAGTAAATTTAGATTTAATGGAGGGTTCCAAATTGCGACTCAGGAAGGTTTAAGTCCGTCACACAATTGTACCCTGTCGGTTGAGGCTAAATTTAGAAGAGTGGCAGAATTCAACAGTGGGTTACTTGAAGGGTCTGTGGTTTCGTTGGAAATGTAAGGGCGCCCGAAGTATATATATACATGTGAGTTTATATAATAGAATCTGTGTCTATAACTACTATCATCGCGTATGGTTCTTGCTCGATTTCGCGAACTCACCAACGTAATATCCAATTAACCGTCGAACAATACCGACCAGCCGAGTCGCATTAGTATACACTGTTGGGCTTCGTTTCTCCGAGTGCTCCACACACTCCTTCATTTTATTTTTCCATTTACCTCTCTCAGTGTTTTTATTTTATTGCAACCTGGCAAACGTTTATCGCGTCGTGTGTCGGAACAACGACGAGAGAGAAAAAAAAGTTAACTAAAGCGCGAGGAACCTAAAGTACAAATTCAACGAAATGAATAGATCGTAATTGTTTTTTTTTTCGAATTTTCCTCTTCTACCGATATAGCTACGAGAATTTAACGAGTTGAGTAATTATTAAAAAATAATTAAAAAAAAAGCGCGACGATGCTTCTCAGCAAATTGAGAAAATTTCGTTCCCTGGAACTGGATCGATCATCACGAAAATCAGTATGTCGACCCGGTGCTACATATGTGTATATCGATGTATAGAATAAGAAAAATTGAGGTTTTTTTATTTTATCTTAAACAAAGTCTATGCGAATCGAACAAAATTTATTTCAATTAAACACCGTCTTATGTTTTTTCCGTTAGATTTTATTTGGATCGAATGAATTTTGTTGGCTTCAAGGAAACTTTATTTGAACCTAGGTATATTCTGTTATTTTTTTGTCTGTGTACCAGTGTGTAATTTTAATTCACGATTAATCGTGAGAATTGTTGTTTTGTAATGTTGACATTTTATCATTTCGATCTATGTTAATTATCGACCAATGCATATTTACAATTCAAATGGCAATGTTACTGTTGATAAGAGAAAATGTTGCACTCGTTAATTTTAAAATTCGACACTTTCACCGCTAGATAAATGGATTATCAACTTCCCAATTCTCTAACAAATAATTAAAGGTCTTGTATAAAAAAAAAAGGTTACGTTATAATAAAACGTGCAAATTGACGAGAGAGGTACTAGAGAGCTACACAGGATTATATACACGATATGCTCAATGATCCTTGTTCAATTTTTAATTCCTCTCTTCGTCGGGCTCTGTATTTTTGTACCGTGGGGAGCTTTGACGTCATGGGACGAGATATCGTGATAAAATGTAACATCGATTGTGAGAAGTCGCCGAATGGTATTTATAGCTGCTCCGTTGCTCTGGAGATCGATATCGTATATCTATGCTTCATCCTCTCGATACCAGCGAACTTTGGCTAACCATCCCCAATTTATACATCATTGCATAATTATTCCCTTATATATATATTTAGAGAAAGTGAGAGAGAGAGAGAGAGAGGGAAATACTAAAGTAGTTGTTCTACTTTTTGTGAGATTTTTCTCATTTAACTTTGCTATTAAATCTTGTTGAAATCATAATATGTTGAAAAATTCGCAGAAGGAGCTCTTCGGGGCTGGGGAAGCAGGGCAACCTGATCCAGTGAGCAATCGTAAAATGTCGAACGGTTCAACGGGAAGTAACACCAAGCACAAATGGCTCAAAGCATTCAAGAGTCTGAAAACCAGCTCACCCACTACCCCACCACCCGTCGACAAGTGAGTAAAGATTTTAATACGGCAAAAACATAAAAATAACATTAATTCAATCACGCACATGTCTAATTCATCTAAGCGAGTCATGCCAATTTTTATTTGTATATAAATATAATTTTTATTCGAGTCAATTAAATCTTTATTAAACGTATAATTATACGTTCTCATTGTATTTTTTCCAAAATATAATTTCCAAATACAAAAAAAAAGATTAGATCGCATGACAGAGAAAAATTTGAAGAGAACAAAATCCACCAACCCTAACCGTTTGTTTATTAACTAACGCTCGATTAACGAAGAGGGAAGCAGGCAATGTACCATGCCGTCTCCACTGTCGTCGCAATGTCCAGGTAATTTATAATCTATTCCTGTTATGTTAACGAACATTCGTACCAAGTTTCAGTCGAATTGAAATTTTTTTTTTCAACCTTTTAATTGACGCGAAGAAGTCTTAATTCAAAATATTTCTTGCCCATGGGTTGTGGTCAAATAAAAAAAAAAAAAAAATGAGTAAAACATGTGTACCAAGGGACCATAAACAGTTCTACGTATTTCAACCATGACGTAATATAACAATACACAGAAGTTAGTTGAACGACAAAATTCATTACAGTCTTTCCTCAAAAGATCCATACATCCTTGTGATAACTGAAATTACCGTATTTTTAACGACGTCGTATTTTTCCATTACCTTCTATTTTCCCTCTATCCCTCTCTTTCTTTCTCACTCTCTCTTTCTCTCCGTTAGAAAAAGCCTGGAGTCCGAGGGTGGTCACCAATGGCGCGAGTACACTTATCGTAAGATAACACCGTGCGACGCCTGCGGCCAAGTGTTACGCGGTCATAGTCGTCAGGGCTTTAGATGTCGGGGTTGTAAAGTTAATGCCCACGCGGATTGCATAAATATGGTACAACCAACCATGTGCCCGAGTCTCGTGCCGAAGAGGGGTGGTGGTATACCATTATTGCGGAGACAAAAAACCACCGCTCCGCCTGTCGACGATACACCGAGTGGCGAGCACAGTGAGTATGAAAAATATTCAATGTTTTTTTTTTCTAATCTCAACAAAAAACCTCAAGAATAAATGATTTTATAGTGATGTAGTACACCGAGAAAAATGGACATAATTTAGTAAAAAGTTAATTGAACGATTTAATTAATTAAAATTATATCAAATATTAAAAAGTCACTTTAATTGTAACAGGAACAAATGACTTTGTATTAGTCTTTCATTAAATTTCCTTTGATTCAAGACAATTATTTTTACTAAAATCAAATGAACCACTGTCGAATTATTCATTTTTCTCGATGTTTAGTGTAAAATTAGAGTGGCGACGCCCAAGTCATCCCTCGTTTTCCTATACTGTTATTGTCAAAGGGGAGAAACATTCTCGAATTCGTGAAACGAGAAGGTTTTCGATATATCGATATATCCGTATGGCCCATCGATTATAAAAGAAAATTCGCGTGGTGACAACTTCAATTATTCACGATTTAAACGAAGCTGCCGGGACGAAGGACAAAGATTGGCGAAAAAAAACCAAAAACTCAACGAAAATATGTGAGGAAGAGTCGATGGGATCAGCTTTTTTTTTTTAAACGTGTGATTAAAATGAAAAAAAAAAACAAAATCTAATGACAACATATACAAATATGTATTTGCTTTTACTGACACAATATATCTATGTATGTTTCTCCTCTCTGCAATTAACGAATTTAACATATAATTCTATTAATAACTGCGGATGTGGAGGCTGAGCAATAAAACTTGATCTTTTTGCTGTCCTTGCTGAAAAAAAACAAAGAAATTTCTCGTGCCATGTCATTACTATCATTTTTTTTATCGCGCTGCTTTATTAAATTTGCCAATTTTCACTAATGATCATCATCATTCAATAAAATATCGAACGTAGTAATACCGCTGTGTTGCGCAAAGGAAAAAAAAATCCTTCGTGATTAAACGTTTCTCTATATATGATGATATATACATCACTTTTATATCCGCGCGAGAAGGAGATTAATACCACAGGCCAATCTCGTGCAAAACTCTGAGAGATACCGGGATTAATGAACGTCAAAACAACGGGGCGAATCGCTCTTTCTTCTTTTTATCATTCACAAGACCCTCAAGGCACGAAAAGACGATCATGGACGGACAATAAAAAAAAGAACCTGTGAGCCATCACCCTCTTTTGTTTTCGCAAGTGATATATAGATATACGTGTGAAGAATTATTACGAGAGGGGTTGTTCTACGTACATTTGGGTATATAGGATTGTGGGGAAAATTCGGGCACTCAGGAAACCACTTTATCAAACAAACTGCCGCTAGCGTTACTTGGTTTTTTTACAACTTGTACCGTAATCTTTCAATTGTACGTTAAAATTCGTGGTACATCTCGACAGTTCTCATTTGAGGCAGCTACAGCATTACTCATTGGTCGAAGGAGTGTTACAAAATTTATTTATTTATTCATTTATTTTTAGAAACTTTTATAGGTCAATCGACAGTAATTAGGTGTGGCATTCATTACAGAATGATTTCTCGACATGCAAAACTTGCAACAATGAATTATTTGCAAATAGTATCACTGGAGTTATCACAATATTTGAAGATTTATATTTTTCGTAACTCTTGACAAAATATCGTTGATTTCATTTTTCCGATAGATCAACATTTTTTTTAGCTATACAGCAAAATCAATTTAGTTTATAATGGAGGAATTCAATATGAAGTATAATCACGAAAATTGGTAATCTTTTGAGAAGAATAAAAAAGCTATCGAAAAATGAAAATGTACTGACGGTGTGGATCATTTTCCTTTTTTAAGTTAATAAAAACTCATCATCATAATAATTGACAAAAATCAATTTATCTATTTGACAATAAATCATTATAATTGTTTTTCGATTCGAAGAACACACGTTGTGTAGTGCATGTCATTGCGCATTACTGTTCATTAATCGATACAAGCTTGTAAAAATAATTTTATGAAATTACTCTTCGTCTTAGCAGAGATAGGCTCCGCTCCGCCAGTTACATAGAAAAAAGTATTTTGTTTATTTATTTTTTCTATAATTCGTTTGTTATCAATTTATTTATAGAACTGATGTACCGTATTTGTAAGTCTTTAGCTCCGTTCTCCATAATGTTAAATACATTTAGCCAGTACATTGCAGGAAAAAAAATCTTAAAATATAACATTGACGAGTAAAAAATAACGGATCGATATTTTTGTTCGTTGGTTTTGTTTTAGAAGATGTTGATTTTTCATCGTATGTACAAAAAAAATCATTCGCATTATGGAGGCAGTAAATGCAGTTACGGCTGTTTAACATTTTTATAAAACAGTTGATGAGATAAATTGTTAAAAGAGTGAAGAAAAGTGCTCTTCATTTCATCGTCGCCTTAAGGGGGAAAATAGGGTTAGGACAGCGTTTTCTCAATGATTTTCATGAATTTTTTTATAGTATAAAAAATGAATTTAATTTATTGAAACTTAGAGCATATTTTATATATATATTTAAGTATATACTATAAAATGTTTGAAGAATTTTCTTGAAAAACACCGAGGATATTAGTGACCCCATATTGCAGGTCACAATCAGACTCAGCATTTTGCGTACATTCTGGAAACCGCAATTTTCATCTGAAATCAAACGAGGTTGGAATTTACTTTTATTATATGTCTCTCTTCTATATGAACCTAAATGCTATCAAAAAAATAGAAAATTGAATTTTTTACAAGGGTCAAAACAAAAAAGCATGATTTTTTGCCATTTTTACTTTATTTGCAAAAAAAAAATTATTTTAAATAATGATAGTATTCCGATTTTAGGTTCATATAGAGCGCAATACTATGAAGAAAGTAACTGCCAATTTTCAAAACGATTGGTTGAAAAGTTTTCAAACTAGCATGTACGCAAGTTAAAAAAAAGTCGTTTTCAGAAAAACGCGTTTGAAAATAGTGCGCTCGGTGCCTGAAGGAGAGCTACTCGCTTTAATGGCTTATAAGAATAGAACGAGTCGGAATTTTCATTTAAAATTTTGGGGAACATATTTTTCAATAGTTTTACTAACAATTCATGAAATAAAAAAAAATCGATTCTTTGAACCGTCTAACCCTATTTCCCCCCTTAAAGAACAGTTTTAACGATATATTCAGGAAAGAAAGTAGCAGAATTAACTAAATCTGGCATTCACGAATTGGCAAAGACATTTTTAGTTCTAGCTAAACAACTACAAATGACTACAATTGACAAGAATTAGGTTTTTGTTTCCTTTTAAAATTATCCGGTTCAGTGGATCAAACGGCGTTCGGAGTGGCCAAACATATCTTTGTCTTGACTAAAATTTATTTGACAAGTGACGCGCGATTCAATTCAACGACTTTTACTTCTCTGTATACCATCAGCGATTCCTGTTTTTGCCGTTTTTTTTTAATCATCCCCGCCGCCCCTTTTTCTCACTCGGTCCCTTTTTCTCTCTATCTTGATCGTCGACTGCTCGTCAATTCGACAGACGTGGACGCGACGTACCAGGTGCTGAAGCAAGCCGGCGAGATACGTGGAAATTCGACAAATTCACCACCCACACCGCCGGTTGTAGCCGATCAACCGAGCACAGTTGGTCAATCATCCACAACGAGGACCTCCTCCCACCCTTGTTCCTCGTCCACCTCTGGTAAGACAAGCCGATCCTCCGTTAGACTACCTATCTCTTCGTCGTGCTCGTCTTTTCTTATTATTCGTTTTTTTTTTTCATTATTATTTCCTCTTTGTTTTTCGTTCAATTCTATTACACTCTAATATCGCCCGACGAGAATATTTTCAGTCGCCTCAATATTTTGGACCGACGATTCACAATGATCCGTATATATTTGTTATTTATGAAAATACTTTTTTTATTTTTCATGCACATTCAATTGAAGACTCGAATATTCGAAAATATCATTGTACTTGATCGAAATGGGAATTGAGCACAAAATTAATCAAAGGAAATGTAATTTTAGTAATTTTTTTTAATTCAGTAAAATGTTATTTTTGTTTAAAAAAATACTGCAAATGAAAATTGTAAAGAAAATTTAACTTAACATCATATCAAAGACAATTTGATGCGACTTAGAATTTTTTTCATATAAAAAAGATTATTAATGAGAAATATAAATTATTTTGACATAAGATTTATTTTTTATGTAGTTTTATAAAGTGCCAAAATCATGCTATCGTGACAATTGTACTCCAATTGTCATCGAGACTACTGAATATTTCTCTGTGCGAATTTATCTACCTTTTTTTTTCTTGTCTGAGAGTAGGGATATTTTTTTTTCTGTCGTACGTTGATAACACTTCGGGGACATGACTCGTTCGCGCTTCGTTCACGAAAAACCTTACTTTTACGATAACCTTGTGATAATAATGTGTCTATAATGTTAACGCTCGATCGAGGAAAAAAAATCGATCTGTGTCTGACGATTTTCTTTTTCTCTCAATTTTTTTATCCAATTCCCTTCATCCCCTGTGCCCTACATTTTCCATTATTTTCTCATTTGTCTTATCGTTTTCGCTTCGAGATCCCCCCCCCCCACCATTTTCTAACCATCCAGACAGTAAAACCGTCGAGTAAACTCTCTCTCTTCGGGTCTTCAGAGATTATCGTGTTGCAGCACTATATATTGCTATCGTCGTTCGTTGTTTCGGTTGAAGGGACACAAAAAAAATTATTACGTGACTGAACTGTCACGAGGAGAATTATCCTTCTGAAACCCTCTCGCAATAAATCCTGTTGATTTACGCGATCAAAGCTCTCGGAAATTAAATCAGCTGTACCGCATATCGGAACTGTGCGAAAAATCTTTGGGATCGTTTGAGTTCGTGTGTATTACGAGAATTTTTATGTTTATACTTGAAAAAACATGAATCTTCAATTGCACGAAAGGTAAATTCGTTTATTAGGCCCCCTGCTCAACAAATGGTGTTCCGGTTGTGGAACATTTGTTTCAAGACTACAAAATGAATATTGTTTAAGTTCCAAGGAAAATAAATTTTTTTCTTACATCTTAGTTCAAAATGAGTTGGTTTACTAAAGTGCCTGAACTTTTGCTTTCCGGGGAGTTGTTACTCCACTTTAATCTTATTTTCTTTGTAACCATTCCAGCTTTGAAATTACGTTTGTTTCATTGAGCTACAATGTTTTTTTTCCCCCAAACATGTTGTACGGATTTTTCAAAGAAAATTAAGGGAAATTCATCGTGAAAAATCAATTCTTGGCCAGAATTAACAGTCCCGAGAAATCCAATCAAGCGAATCGACGGCTCGTTAAAAACGAGCACCAAAGCAATCTCAATTGCAACGCCGTCGAGCGGATGACGGAATTACAAAAAGAGGGGTATCCCCGAGAACCGCGATATTTCGAAGCTATCACGGTTAACCGAACGCTCTCGGGCCTTTTGAGGATGAAAAGCACCGAAAAAAAAGTCGTTATCGATTATATTTTTAACACATATATATATAATACGAGGCTTTTTATCAGCTTGGACTATTCAGAAATTTTTCATCCATAAACATCATAAACAAGAAGAAACTTGTGTCACAGGGCTTTTGCTTAAATAGCTTGAATCATTATTCGGTCATATCGTATCACACAGGATTTAAAAATTCACACGCCTAAAAGTATTCATCACGTGGCAATTTTCGAGACTTTTTCTGTATACAACTATGTGAACTGCTGAGAATCAAAAGGACTCGTTTTACATGTCGAATAATGTGGTATGGGGCTTTCTGACTTTCAGCAGTCGAACCTGTTAATATTTATGAACTTTGACAACACTAAAATTGGATTCAGAGTGAAAAATTATAATCAAAAATTGTAAAGTACATTAAAATTGTTATTTAAGTATTTCATAACTGTTTTTGAAGTGAAAATTCATAAATGTCTTTAAAAATTGCACCGGAAATTCACGAATATGCATAAAATTCATAATTAAATAATACACAAGTATCATCATAATACCGAGAAAGTACACGGCTACCACAATTAACAGGAGTGAATACCTAGTCAAAAAGTACTGATTTTTTTTTTTTTCGCCGAAAAACAAAGATCAAAATAAGTGCTTTTGCTTCCCGCTTAGATTTTATCGACGATTCCTTATACTCTGACTCAATCCCATCGAGATTGTGTGAGAGACGAAAAGAAAGAAGAAAAAAAAATGGTACAAATTGAATTTGGTCAGGACGGGGCAGTGGTGGATCGGCTTCGGGCACAAGACCCTTTGGACAGCCTCTGATGCTAAAAATGCGCGTGGAAGAGCCCCCAACACCCCCGACGGCCACGACACCGTCTATTGTCACAGTCTCGAGAAGCTCGATATTGTGCTCGGTCTCGAGATCTACCTCGTTCCGTCGTAACGATAGCGTCAATAAAAAACGATGATAAATCATCAATTCCACGTGTCTAATAGGGCGATAAGAAACCATTCGAATGAAAAATCATATTTTCAATAATTCTGAAACAGAAAAAAAGATGAACAATCGCATTCGTAAAATAACAATATCCATTACAAAATACCAATCGCCAAAAATCATTCTTATTTGTATTTATTGAAAATTAATAGAACATTTTCCAATTATGAATTATCATACTTTAACGCGGTAGTCCGGTCTAGAGCGAGATTTTTGACGTCATTTCTAACGTGCAATAATTTTTGAACCGTTGAAGTTGTCTTGATGAAAATTTACACGTGCATTTATTGATCCTTAGAGAATACTTGTACATTAAAAAAAAAAATTATTTTAAATATTTTCATGTAATTGTATGCCTTGTTGCAACATGGTGCGCCGAAAGCCGCCTCAATCGGCGCCCACTCTGGACGATGTTGTATGCATCTGAAAAAAAAAATGTATATATATTCTCAATCTGTATGAGTATTCTGAGCACTGGTGGCAGAATTGGTACTTAAAAAAAATTTTTGACAAAATGGCAGCCTGTTGAACTTTCATGAATGATATTTCATACATTTTCGGGTATTCGACGGGTTATAAAATGTCGGCAAAATTATTGTTCGACTCAATTCTGCTACCAGTCCTCAGAAACGGGCTACCTAAGGTACGTGCAAAATTTGAGCTCGATCGGTCCATTAACTATCGAGATATCGTGGGCGCCGATTTGAAAAACATAGTTCTGAGATAAACGCGTTCAAAGTTTTGACACCGTTAAACGAGCGACTCCAGTAGCCTCTGCGTTGGCTGCTTCCCGACCGCGCTACCTGAGCACGCGGCTTGCTTAGAATTTTTATTTCCCGGCTAATTTTTGAAATATCAATAAACGGTTTTCAGGAGCGTATGAAGAAAGGTCTAAGGAATAAGAAAAAAAAATCGATTTTATCAAATTTCTAGACCAGACTACCGCCTTAAATAAATTTCATTCGTAATTCGACGAAAAATTTTATCGTAAAAACGCTTCCAATGATTTTTCGTTCGAGGGTCGATTATGTAATGACGCCAAGATCCTAATAATTTCGTATTACGTTCACACCATTGTCGTTAGAGCGAAAATATATGATTTTATCGATTGAGCCGTTTCCTCCAGCAGTTAGGGCGCGCGATAGCAAACCTCGACGCGTTAAATTATTCGGACGATCTGTTATAACTACACGTAAAATGTGTGACCGGTAATCGGTAACGAAAGAAGAAAAAAAAAAAGGATGGTCTAGCGTGTTAACGATGCCCGGTCTCTCGCGAGGGAATAAGGGTGCGGATAAACGGAATAATTATTATTAATTACAATAGTAACCGCGGGGGGAAATCAAGTCTCGCGAAATTCTCATCTGGGCGAATGAAATTATTCAGTGAATCGATTTTTCGACAAACTCGTCAACTTTGACGCTCGTACGGCTATTCATTGAATTCGAACGAACAAAAATAAACAGGAAAGAAAAAAGAAAATCACTGGTGTCAACGAAGCGCGAAGGAACAAAAGCTGACACTCGCGGGACTAGTTTGCCTCTTTACCGAGCTCGGCACGATAAAATCTGCAAACTAATTGACGTTGTGTATACACGCGTTCGTTGGAGCGAAACGAGCCAGAAGCTCGTGACGTTAAAACTCGCGGTATTCGAAATGCAATTTTTTTTTCTCGCGATATCTAGTCGGAATTTCCATGAGAATCGAGGATAAACGAGGGACGCGTGTGAGACGCCATACTGCCAGAGTTATCGAAGTATTATATGAGAGTCGTGTGAAAATGAACGTAAAAACAAAACAAAATTTTAACATGCTCCAATGATATTCGATTGTAAAAGCAAAGATTTTCAGAGCTTTTGATTCGAAACAAAAAAATCGAAATAACCAGAAAAAATGCTTTTATGAATTTCGATTGGAGGAAAAAAAAACAATGCTATCATGCATTTCGATTAATCAGGTGGTGGATCGACCTCGGGACCACGTCCTTCGGGCCAGCCATTGGTGCTCATGGCTCGAGATTCTTCCTCGGCCTCCCTACAGAGACAACCCTTGCGTCGCGAGCCAAGCACGAAAAAAGTTCGATGATAATAAACAAAGACGACGAAAAAATGAAAAAACAACAAAAGAACGAAACACCTCCCAACAGTGTGTTTCGCTGCTACGTGAGACTGCATGTCCCGGTGAAAAAAAAAAAAAAAGTCGCTTTTATCGCAAGCGATACTCTTTTCTCGCTGATGGGTGTGAAAAGAGAATAGTGATAAAGATCGTTCCAATTAATTAACGATGTGACGCCGACTAGACGAGAGACTCGCTCGTCTTGTTTCTTCACTCCACGAACCACTAGCCACTAGCTTCACACATACATGTACATTAATATGGGTCAAATAAAATGACAAATTTTTTTTTCCTCGATATAATGAAAAATGTATTGTTTGGCATCTCAAAAAAAAAACCCTCTGCAAGTATGAGCCCTTCATATTTAAATTAAGAGGTCCCTCATCGCGAATTTTCATTTCCCAGTAGCAGTAAATGTTTTTATTGGCCTCCAAATTTACATTTTTTTTTTATCATCTCGTTTTTTTTGGGGGGGGGGGCAGGGCCATTGACCGAAATCCTTCAGCCCATGCATCCAAGTAATTGGTTGGTGACTTCATGGTTTTTTTTTTCTTTCTTTATTTATTTATTTTTTCCCTTTCCATCAGTTTAGCGGGATGCGGGTTGCGGTGCACTTATATCTGATGCTCATTTGTGTAGGGCGGATGAATGAAAAACGTAGAATAAAAGCGTAGAATAAAAAAAAGTATTAAGTTTGCTCGGTTTACGTTGTTAGGGCTTCCATAATTTCCGAGATTGTGTGCGTTCGGTGTTTGTGCTTTGGTGTATTTCCTATTGGTATTGTTCTGCACAGCGGTGCAATTGTATCGAGGTGTTGACGTGCAAAGTTCGTGCTTAGCTTTTCTGCCCGGCTGATAATTGGCTGTATTTTGATGATGTAGTATAAGAGTTGGTTCGATGGGTTGTGCAGTGGGTTGTTCGGGTGCCGTAATTTGGTGTTTCATTTCCAATTTAAATAGCATGTCAACATTTTTTTTTTTACTTTGGAATTTTATTAGACTTAAACCGTTGATGTTGGGAGAGTCTTTTAGCACATTTTTGTAGAACATTTGATGCTCTACAAAAAAAGCTCTCCTGTGTCTAATCGATAAAAGTAACCGAACAAAAAGTAATCGGTGATAATTACCTCTGGATTCTACTTATCTCGGTTATTAGTACATAAATTTAAAATTAAAAAAAAATTTAGTTATCAATATGAATAAATATACTACAAATATATTACTAATATACTAATATACTACTAATATATGACTAATTGTTTTCAAACAAATATGAGAGAATCCAGAGGTAATTATCACCGATTATTTTTTGTTCGGTTACTTTTATCGATCAGACACAAGAGAGCTTTTTTGTAGAGCATCAAATGTTCTACAAAAATGTGCTAAAAAACTCTCGTAACATCAACGGTTTAAGTCTAATAAAATTCCAGTTAAAAAAAAATGTTTCCATGTTATTTAAATGGGAAATAAAAATTCGCGATGAGGGACCTCTTAATTTAAATATCAAGGGCTCATACTTGCAGAGGGTTTTTTTGAGATGCCAAACAATACATTTTTCATTATATCGAGGAAAAAAAAATTAGTCATTTTATTTGACCCACCCTAATGTATATATGTTCTACATATACATATACATATATATAGGGCATTACATGCCCACTCGAACTAGTCGGAAATTCTTGACGTTCAGAATTTGGTCCACGTTTTTTTATATCATTTTTCCAAATCTGACATTCGGCTTCGTGACGATTATTAAGGGATATGGCCGCGGTAACGGGTATAAAATCATGTGCACATTTAATAATTTTTTTTGTATGAAAAAGTGGTCTATTTATAAAACTAATTGCACATCCATTTAGTATAAATATCAGGCTAATAAAACATTTTTGTTTTTGTTTTTTTGTTATACAAAATGGCCGACTACAGCTATTTGCTCTTGGTATCTTTTTTTTCGGGCCTGACATTTGGCATCGACAATTTTTTACCCGAAAAAAAAACAAAATTCTCGTCAACCTGCATGGGAATGCCTAGAGAAGTATGTACGGAATTTGAAAATGTTGTTTTATTCGAATATTGTAGGCATTTGAACTTGAAAGGTGAATTTCCGATGAAAAATTTCGTATAAAACTGATCATAAAATGGAAAGTTTTTGATTAATCAGAAATTCCGTGAGTACTTCTCTGCGAAATGCAATTAGAAACATAATTTCCTTAATTTAAAGCCAATCGGGTGAAAATTGTCGAAATTATTTATCACGCGGCGCGCTCGGATACTGTATGGCCCTGCCAGAAGTAAGCTTACGTTATACGCTCAAAATCGGTGATAAAAAATACTAACTACTACCTCAACTTAACTTAACTTATTGCTATGACGATAAAGCATCGTTTAAGCGAAAAAAAAAACTTCGATTTTTTGAAAATTCTCCCGTGGCTATACCCTTTAAGTGAGAACCAAAAAGTAGGCCCGAATTTAAAAATCGGGGAAAAAAAATCTTCAAATATACTCCAGTAGTTTTTTCAATAAAAATTGAAAGTACCATGAAAGTACCTTTTTGCTAATTGTTGAACCTTAATTGTGTAACGAGCTTTTCAAATAAGCATCTAAAAAATCCTCAAAAATCTTTCACGGACGGAAAATAGCTTTTGTTTTTTTTTTTTACTTTTTTTCCATATCTTCTAAAGGATTTTTCAGACATAGATTTTACAATTTAGCGAAAGTTTTTTGTTTAACACAAAATGTGTAAATGAACGATTATTAAATGTCGGTAAACGAAGAAAATCTTTGGAAACACCGAATGTCTTTTAGAGTTGTTTTAATGATAAGAAAAAAACATCATGGAACTAAGTCAAGACACCGAGGATGAAACTTCGATCCAATTGTCGTGGAATGCCCCATACATATGTATATAAACTATTTATACACACATATACATGTACAGAGCCGATATAGAGCAGGCGTTCACCCTCTCGAAGAGAGCGAGCCAAGAGTGATTTTTTTTTTCTCTCTCTCCTATCGCAAGCTCTCTATACCACTCGACCCTGATCTTATGTCACACCAGCGCGATCGAAAAGTTTGTCGGCGTTAAAAGCTTGCTTACTCGTCGACTCGAAGCCAACGATGAAAGGGGCGAAAACTAATTAACCGTGCGCCTCTCTCGCGTCGAAATTTTGACGATGACGTATGAAGTTCATCTTTCTTTATTCAGCGATTACTATTTGTATAACTCTCCCATTGCCTCAACGTCTCAAAAGCCTTGATCAATAAGTCAGGGAACTTTAGAAGCTCCTACGGTGGTGGCTTCGCGACCCTTTTCAATATGCCGTAAAAAAAAAATGCTATCGAAAATCCCAAATGTCTTTACGATCGTGCAAACAAATATTCGATTTTGTTCTGTTTTTTTTTTTCCCCCTAAAATAAAACAAATATTTATACAACTGGTACTCGTACAATTTTTGTTATAACGATCTGAATATTTGTTTAAATGAGCCAGAAAAGGTTTTTCGAACAATTTCTTGTCTGGAATTTTCGATATGATTTTTTTTTCCATATTTCAAAGAATCAAACATGTTTTATCTCGACTTTTAATACCGAAGCACCCCTCCCTCAATCGTGAATTATAATTATTCAACCCTATCACCTGAAATTTATCTCGTCCCTTCCCTCTGCCTTTCTCGTTTTTTTCTCAACAATTTTTCAGTGTCAAAAAGAAATCGAGCAACGGTGATACCACAGACTGCCGCTCCCACAAAACGAAATAACCCCGAGCCAAAACCCTTGAATAATAATAATTAGAAAAAATTCAGAAGTCAAGAGCGTTTTTATGAAAATATACAGTTTAAATTATTCCTCGTTGACACTGGACCTGTAAATAATGTAAATAAAATTCTATTTTATCCACTCTCGTATATAGATTTTTCTTCTCTTCCGCTTTCTTTTTTTTTTTTTTGTGTGTTTTCTACGACCCCCTCAATTTTACACGAGTCGTGTCCCAGGTCAAAGGACAATTTTTGTTCGTTAATACAACGATTTTTACATTTTTATTTGTTTTGTTTATGTTTTATTTATTATTATTTTTTAAATCTCTCTTCTCGTAATCGTTGCTTCTTCTGGTAAATATCTATCCTTTGTATAATACTATATTTTTATATATATTTATACATGTGTGTGTAAACTATGGCACGTTCTATGTACGAGCGACTTACAAAGTCCTGTATCGCAGCTACTCTCTTCTCACTCATTGTACGTATATTACGTCTATTGCTGTCTCTATTGCTGAAAAAGCATTTTTTTTCTTTGTTATTGTTGTGTGTGTTTGTGACTTTTCGTAAACACAGGCGAGTGTTCGACGCTCATGTCGAGCGTGCCAGTAATTGAAAAAAAAAAAAAAAAAAAATTCTCATATCCCCTTATCCGGGTGATAAACGAGAATCGTAGTGAAAAAAAAAAAAAAAAACGCGTAGTGAAAGAAAGAAGAAAAAAACGATCGCACTAAATCACGAAAATTGAATCGGATATTGCCGAAATTTTTGTTCTTTCTCCCGAAAGAAGAAATTAATTTTCATCTCACGTATGTACCATTTTATAGAGATCATTTTTTCTAAGTGGATTAACGCAAAGAAACGCGGGGACGGGGGGGGGGGGGGGGGGACAAAAGAACGAGAAAAAAAAATTCGAATTCGTGAAATTAGAGCGATCGCATTTCGCACGTTAGTCGACATCGAGCATCGAGCACCAATCGGTAGCAGGGCTGACTCATAATAGATATCATGAAACACGAAGCGCCGCATAGTCCTCAACGTAGACGCGAAAGACTCAATCTACGAATGAAGAGCCTCAGTCTCGACTCGCCCGAGGGTTCCGCCCATGTACGTCATCGTCCGAGGGATTATTACGTCACGGGCCAGAAGGACTCGACGCCACCGCGACATTCGGACAGTGGCAGTATAAACCGACTATGTGAGCTTAATCGTCATATAATGTTATATTACGTTATGAAAAAATGGTCAAACGGTCGTTTCCGATCAGATATGAGATGGAATATATTTATGGGATTTTGTACTATTCGGAAAGATTGAATATTCACCTACAGTATGTAGTTCAATTTTTTCTGTTCAATTCAGTTCAATTCACAACTGACATGAATTATCCCATATACCCTGTATGACATACATATTTGAGAACAAAATTATTTTTGACCATTATTTTAATAAAGGGTTGGTTGGACTGACATGAAACACCCCATGAACTATTGACGCGAAATAACCCTTATGGGACGTATTTTATTTGTGGAATGATTAAATCAGCGAATGATCGATTATGGAAGTTTCGTAATGTGAATCGAATTCGCAATTTGAAAAGTCGTCGAATTTGTGACGAATGACTCGTTCATGCATTTGAGACAAAATTGGGATTAAATCGAAATTGGAATTTGCAGAAGCATTCTAAGACGGGAAAAATTGTTTCAAACGTATTAACGGAAAATATAATATCAAGATCATCGGTGAATGATCATAGGCATATATTGAACAAAAACACAAAAGATAATTAAGCTTGGAGTTTTTTGAGAGCTAATAATATATTGACATATCAATTTCGCAACAGCCAAAATTTGAATAAAGCAAATAAAGAAAAATATAATTTGGTAGGAATAAATACACATTTAGATCGATCTTCTCTCTCGGAATGTGAATAAAGCTAGATAAAAACCGTTACGTGTTAAAAACGGACCTTGAAATATATATATATGAGGTCTGTTCAAAAAGTATCGCGAATTCTGAATTTCCGCGGGCTACGTATATTCGATTTTCGATTTTTTTGTGGCGTTAGGTTGGTACTCGTGTCCCTCACTTATGCTGAAAAAATCGGCCATTTTGAATGTTTAGTTAATTGTTGACAGCTGTTTTGGTTAGACGTGTTTTCACTTGTCTTCGATTTTTGCCTATTCCAAAAAATGGATCAAAGAATCTGTATGAAATTTTGTGTGAAAAACAAAATTAAGTGCGCGGACGCATTCCGAATGTTGACTGTGGCATATGGTGAAGCTACCTTGGACCAAAGCAACGTTTATCGGTTGTACAAAATGTTCTCAGAGGGCCGAGAAGATGCGAACAACGAAATGCGTTCCGGACGCCCGAGCACATCAACAACAGACGAAAACATTGATGAAGTGAAGAAAATAATATTGGCCAATCGTCGAACCACCGTTAGGGAAGTTGCTGAGAAACTAAACGTATCGATTGGCTCGTGCTATTCGATTTTTACCAATGATTTGGGCATGAGACGGGTCGCCGCGAAATTCGTGCCAAAATTGCTCAATTTCGAACAGAAACAGTGTCGCGTTAACATTGTTAAGGAGCTGTTGGACTCGGTCCGCGACGACCCAAATTTGCTCCAGCGGGTCATAACTGGTGACGAATCGTGGGTTTATGGTTATGACGTGGAAACCAAAGCACAATCATCGCAATGGAAGCTGCTTTTTTGGAATAGGTAAAAATCGAAGACAAGCCAAAACACGTCTAACCAAAACAGCTGTCAACAATTAACTAAACATTCAAAATGGCCGATTTTTTCAGCATAAGTGAGGGACATGAGTACCAACCTAACGCCACAAAAAAATCAAAAATCGAATATACGTAGCCCGCGGAAATTCAAAATTCGCGATACTTTTTTAACAGACCTCGTATATATATATATCAAACATCGAATTGATACGTCTTTACTCGGATCATTTTTAGTAAAAGCATTTGTCACTGGTGACCGATCAATCACCGTTAAATTTACCCTGACTCATTTGTTTTTTTTGCTATTTTATGTTGTCACTATTTCGCCTGACACCAGCTGCTTCGATTAATAGCCAATGTATTTTATCATCCATGAAAAATGATCGTTTCTCAGCTGTATATGGGTAATATAAGTATCGTGAAATTTATTGGCCGTTTATCAGCGCCCAGTAGCCCCGGTCAGGGCCATCCGGTTCACAAGCACGTGAGAAGCGCAATTAGGATGTCGAGCATGGAACTGCCGGACGATAACGAGAAGTCGTACTCCTCGGCCAGTACGTCTCCTTGTCCATCGCCTCACACCAACAATCAAAATTATCTCAATCCATCGGTGGGAAAGAGAGTCTTACCGCCGAACAATCTCTACGTTGTACTGTACAACTTTGACGCTCGTCATCGCGACGAACTGGATCTCAAGTGAGTAAACTCCTACTGCGAAATATCTTTCTTCCTTTCGAATTTTTTGATACATTAATTTGTAATCAATTGTTTTTTTTTTTCTACTTTTCAGAGCCGGTTATAAGATCACGGTTATCGAGAGATCGGAGAAAGATTGGTGGAAGGGAAAGTGCTTGGGTGGCAGAGCCGGCTATTTTCCGAGTGCCTATGTCATGAGAGTCGAGTCCGGACAAAAAACGTTACAAGTAACGAGAAACCTCCAGCTCGCCGATCAGACCACCCTTTTGCGCGATCAGGTGATTAACAAATCATTGAAAGCTCGCGAATAATTAACGTGTCGATTATTTTTTCGTCGGACGTCTGGGAGCTGTATGAAAATCATCAATCAGCATACAATGATACAAATTTCTATGCCCATAACAAAATACAAATGGAAGCTTACGACTGTTTTTTTTTTTCAAGTTCAATGATTTGTGGACTTTTCCTTTACGATTTCTCGTACAAAGAGAATGAAGTTAGTCAAATTCAATGACCATGCGAAGAATTGCGAGAAAAATATTTTTGCACCCTCCGAGAGTCGAAATAACCAAAAACAAGAAAAATCCGAGTCATTAAAGAAAGGTTTTTGTTCTTGAACGATCACTAATGGGTTTTTGTTTGATATTTATGATAATTCCTACAGGACGAATACAATCAAATTCATGAGACCATCTGAAGATGCATACTCCAAGAACTTGAGAATTAAATTTCGAAGAATAAAGCAACCAGAAATCACGAAAAATAGAAAATTCGCCGTGATTATGATTTTTGGGTGAATGGGGGAGGGCAATGAAGTTAAGAGACCATTTGAAAAATTATGAGAAGAATCTCTATTCAAACTCCAAAAATCTCGAAATGAAACAATTCCGGAGAAACACCACAAACAGCCACGGACAAATGGCCAAATGGACTAGTTGATGTTTTTTTTTTTTTTTTTAGAAATACCTCTAACGCCTTTTCTTTCTTCGTACGATAATATTTCAGATCGTCATACAAGTGGGCGAGGAGGTGGACGGTGTGGCGATGGTTCGTTGCGCCGCCGACACGAGATCGTCGGAGCACGTTGGAAAAGAGGGTGACGTACATTTCAAGGAGACCCTCTGTCCCCTCAAGTATCTCCAGGAAGTGTGACAGAAGCCCAAACGAGTTGGGAACAATTATTTCGACACGTCGAGTCGTCAGGAGTGCGGAAATAGCACATCAACGACCGCAACGAGTGCATTGTCGAGCAGAGACAGAAGAAAACAGCATAATCGCGTATCCGAGAAGTATTACGACTGTCTTCAGTGCGCCGAGCAATGTCGTCACACGAATCCTAGCAACTTCATTACGAATAATGCCGTAAAGAAGCAAAATAATAATTACAACAACGCCGGCAACAGTCTAAACAACAACAGTCACGTTAGTTTGAACAAAAATCCCAGCGACGAGATTGTAAAGAGAAAAAACAACTCTGGCAATTCGCAAAGAGCCAGCGGTGCGTCCTTGATGACTGGCAAAAATCTTGCCAGTCAGAAAAATCCGAAAAAGCCTCCAATAGTCGGCGGATGCTTTGGGGTCGATGATTTCTGCAAAAGAAAGAAAATATCATCAGCGATTGGAAAAAACGACAGTCAGAAGAAGTTGATATCGAAGGGTATGGTACAAACGACACCCGCCAAGAAGAGATCATCGTTGGCGCGTCCGGTTAGAGTTCACGACTCGTTCGTACAGCCCAAGAGGACAATGTCCATGGATTGTCAGCAACAAATGACGAGCGTACGTCTGATTCAACGACAATCCAACAGTCAAGATTCCGGTACAACGGGCTGCAACGAAGGACTGGACGAGCGTATTGAAGATGACAATTCGTGGCCTATTAGATTGCGTCTCGAAGAGATGCTTGAACTGACGCTGTCGCGCGGCAAGAGAAGCCGTAGGATTCGTACTAGAAAACGCAAGAAGATGATGCTTAGCAGCAAATACGGCCACTTCAAGGACACCGAGAGGCTGCTCAAGGTACTTAGCGTTAACAATGTGGACCAAGATAATAGGTACAACGTTAAACGGTGTTCCGTCATGTAGTATATACATATATGTACTCGTAAATATATATATATATATATATACATATATATTACGATATAAATTGATATACGTGTGTGTGTCACGATTAATATAAAAAATAATGTTAAATTGCAAATACCGTGAAGCCCACACCCGTTGTGATTGGATTTGCGCGCTGCACGCGGCGAGAACAAAAGTGGCGTCTTTTTTCGTCCAATCTTTCGATCGTCGCCGCTTCCCTTTGTTTTATCGATATTTTTTGTATCACAATCGCGAAATAACACACTTTTTGATAGTATATATATATATTATATACCTTACAAATAAATACGAGGGCTCTATTAACCTTTCAACTTTGTGAAACACCGGTCGCGCGTGGTTGATGGATGAGATAACGATTGGAGCGTGTTTGTTTTGTTTCTCTCCGTCTCTCTCTCTCTATCCTGGATATTGAAAGGTGGCGTTTCGCACGGCCTCTCCTGTGACGTACAGTGAATTTTTTGTTTTCTTCTCCAAAGTACATTCTACCAACACTCGTGAAACGATGAGGAAAAGCGCTCAGCGATCACGCGCAAAACAATGAGAACTAATCGCGCGTCAATACACAAGTGAAAAGCAGCGAAATCGCGACGCAAACGGCGAATAAACAAACTCACTCGCTTAAACGTCAAAGATGCTGGCCGGTTGTTTCACCTCACGGTCAAATTTATCCGATGGTTAACCAATGAGAAAGTATAGGATTATCCGTAGAATGAATTTTACCGGGAGGTTGAACAATCGGCACTAAGCTCGCGGTTCTCGTTGCTCAGACATGCGAAATTAAATTGTTCGCTCGTTAAAAATTGAGATAAAAAACTCGCGCGAGACGAAACGTTCACAGCACCGTACAGATATGAAAATAAAATTGGCAAACGCCAGTGCCGCCCTCCGGCGCCCCTACGGCAGATTCTCGAAACACACACGTCGCGTGGATTGCGTTCAGCGCCGTACGGCACCCTAGGCGTCACTTTCATGAACTAAAGGTTGAATCTCCCGCTTACACCACACACCGCACGCAAATGCAGCCTAATGAATACAAAAAAAATACCGTCCTCTTGATATCGCCGAGATTTTAATCGTTCTTCGAGTAAAATAAATAATGGAAATTCGATCATATTCCTCTGTGAATAAAGTTCAATTATCTAAAGGGGCGAGGATATACAGAAAAGAATATATATATATATATATATATATATATATATATATATATATATATATTAGGGCGATTTTTTTTTCCAACTATTTTTTTTTCCGTCCACACCTGAAATTTTGTTGGATATGTCGAAAAGAAATTCCCTGAAAGTTACAGCCCTTAATATTAATTCTAAGTACTTAAAATACACGTAAATCGAATTTTTTTTTTTTCAAATTTCTATAACTCAGCCGCATTTTATCCTATCATATTGTTCTTGGTTTCGATTTACTCAGAATGAAACAATCTAAAAAAGTGCCTTTTGCGGCAAAAGTGTAAATTGTACTGGTGAGTTGGTACTGGTCACTGAAGTTGATTTTTACCCAAAATTCTCATTTTTTGGCTGTTATTTCCGAAACAATTAACTTTACGAAAAAAATGTAAATGAAAAATTTGTTGGAAATTTGATTTCCTACATAAAAGGTCGTATCAACCCAATTGCTTAGATTAATATTCCTGGAGATATTGAACTTTAACTTATGAGTAGTATAAAATTTATAAAATATGAAATATTAAATAATAAAAAAAATAGAAAATAAAAAAAGTTCAATATCTCAAGAAATATTAACCTAAGCAATTGGGTCGATAGGACCTTTTTTATAGGAAATTAAATTTCCAACAAATTTTTCGTTTACATTTTTTCCGTAAAGTTAATTTTTTCGGAGATAACAGCAAAAAACGAGAAATTTGGGTAAAAATCAACTTCAGTGACCCGTACCAACTCACCAGTACAATTTACACTTTCGCCGCAAAAGGCACTTTTTTAGATTGTTTTATTCTGAGTAAATCGAAACCAAGAACAATATGATTATATATAACTCAGCCGCATAAAATGCGGCTGAGTTATAGAAATTTGAAAAAAAAAAAAATTCGATTTACGTGTATTTTAGATGGAAAATCTTCTCACGCTTTGGGAAAGTACTTAGAATTAATATTAAGGGCTGTAACTTTCAGGGAATTTCTTTTTCGACATATCCAACAAAATTTCGGGTGGGGACTGAAAAAAAAAAATAGTCGAAAAAAAAAAATCGCCCTAATATACATATGATATTGGCGATTTATTTATATATGGGGCATTTCACGTCGATTCATCATTTCTGATATTTTCGTGTACCATTTTTTGTATTGCTGTTTTTAACATCAAACGAGATTCAAATTGTCAAAAGCACTATGTTAAGTGTCAATATTACTTAACCATCATAATGTCGCGACGGTCCGATTAAAAAAAACTTCTTGTCCAAAAAAAAGAAAAAACTTAAACAATAATGAATAGCAGGTCGTGTCGAGCTGGAATGCCCCAAATATATCTTGATACTGAATGGCACTGTGAGATTGATGGTACAGCTAAATGGGCCACTACCACATCCAGATTTACTTATAAAATAATAAAATATACGATATTATCGAAATACGCGCAGTTCCAATTTCAAACAGCTTTAATTTCTACGATAGAGAAAATCGAGAAAAAAAAGCACCTTGCACCACTATGGACAGGTTCGATTCAAAAAATTCTTCGCTTCATTGTAAAAACACAAACATAAAGGACGAAGAAGAAAAAAAAACGACGTGCATTATACCGATAAACGTACATAGATTCTCCGGAAAACTACCTCTTGCCGCAGACATAAAGGGATGAAGGAAAAAAAGTAATATATGTACTTAGACGAATGAGCAGAATAAGCGACAGTCGTATATGATTTGATAAATTAGCGATGCTCATAAAGATGATCGGAGATTTGAAGAATTAGAAGTGCGAGTAGTAAATAAACAGTATAAACATAGATCTCACCAAAAATATTAATAGAGAACATTAGATATATTGTATATGCCTTACTGGTCACCCATTCTGCGGTGTCCCGATTGAAGTCTAGTTAGACTAAGAAAATATTTAGAATATCATATAGACAAACACGCTCTACGTTGTTATAGTATTTTATTTCATTATCTCGCGAACGTAGCATCCAAGAAAAATTCCTTCCTTCCTTCGGATTAATGTACTCGTTCGTTGAATTCAGAAAAAACGAAAAAAAAAAAAAAACAAACAAAAAATAATAATGTCTACTGTCACGAGGTTGATGAGAATATTGCTGTAGCGTGTAAGTACATAAACAACATAACCGGACGGCGAATGTACTTCATCGTTGATCACACGAGATGAAAAGAAAAAAAGTTCTAATATGACAACTACGATTATTGTATCAACATATATATATGATATACATTATATAGAAATACGTTATACGAGTGCCCTTCCCTTGAAAGTGTATCGAATTACTAACTGTACCATAAACATAAGCTATTCCAAGTACCACGCCCAGTATTTTTTAAGTATTAACAGAAAAAACGAAAGGACAATGTGCGAAAAAAAAGAGAAATAATACAAAGAAACAAATGAGATCAGTCCTAAAAAGCGAGAGAGAAATTTGGTGGAAATGAAAAAGAAACGTGGTTGCACCTATTGAAAAATGTCGCTGTATGGAGAAGAAATATAATATGAACATGGTTTTTTTAAAATAGATATACCGAGCCTTCAATCGAAGCTCGAGCTCCGATGCCCCTACACCCTCGAACCTATACGCCCCGTCGCGATGAATATGTTTGATGAAAACCAAAAAAGACGAAGATACAAAAGGAAAAAATTGGCTCGTGATCTTCGCATACACGCGGAATTGGCCAATTCGTCGAGTGCCATATGTACTGTCTCCTAGCGTTTGATATTACCGAGTCTAGTCTGTTGTTTACAGGAAAAAAAAAAATCTTTGGTACACACCCGAGTAAAATACGTGTTTATTCGAATCATAGATCGCACGAAAAAGAAAAGAAAAATAAATATACGATGTATATATATATACACACACACATATATATATATATATATTATGTTAAATATATGCGTCTTTTTATTTATCCAACCTTTAAGACATGGGAAAATTGTTTCTCTTGAGCTCGCACTTGGATGTAGGAAAGAAGAAAAAAATGTTGTACAAACGAGTAACGACAATGGGAGTAACGAGTACGCTACAAACAACCTCAGAGCTATGAATTCCCTTATGGTATAACGTGAACTAGTTGCACTTTGCAATTAACACTCGACATTTGCCGAGCATTCGACACGTCGAATGCCCGTGTGACGTCCCGGCCTTCGACCTCTCGACCGTGGAACGTCGCGAATGATAATTGGTTGAATATAAAATGTTGCTCCTGCGAGTTTAGACGGGAATGTGCCCATCAGGGACTGGAGCACAGCGAGGACGATTGACACTTGGAAGCGAGTTGTCGTCTGTTGGGCGTAGCGGGTTGTTTGAAATAAAAACTCGTCGAACCATCTTTAACTTTTTGACAAATAACAAAACATTTATTGTAACACCTTTGATTGTTTCGAAGATTTAAATTTCACAGATTTTATATTTTTGATTCGGCTTCACAATTTTAGTCGAACAGTCTTGTATTTCGCTTCGCAATTATAATTTCACAGTTTTACTAATTTATAATTCCGACTCCGCACTTATCAAGTAGTGCGAAGTTAATTTTGCGTTAATTCGCGATTCCGATTCGTTGCCCGTTTTACGTCACCGCAACATTGGCGACGACATCTTGATCCGTGAATATACCGCCTGCTTTAGTTCAGGATGCCGTGCCGCATTGGCAGAACCGATACAAAATACCGTAGTCCCCCTCGGGACTACGGTATTTTGTATCGGTTCTGCTAGAGCCCGCTTTATGTCGGGTGTCGACCGCCCCATGTTCGGTGCACGATTTACGGAACCACTTTGGTTTCGCGACTTTCGTCACAGTTATAATTTGTATGTTTAATAAAAATAATAATGGAGTTTTAACGTGGTCGACCATAATGGTCGAACCACGGAGTGAGACTACGTAGTCCCCCTCGGGACTACGGTATTTTGTATCGGTTCTGCTAGAGCCCGCTTTATGTCGGGTGTCGACCGCCCCATGTTCGGTGCACGATTTACGGAACCACTTTGGTTTCGCGACTTTCGTCACAGTTATAATTTGTATGTTTAATAAAAATAATAATGGAGTTTTAACGTGGTCGACCATAATGGTCGAACCACGGAGTGAGACTACCGGTTACATTTTTCAACTTGATCATTGTTCCGAACTCCGGAGAATAATTAACACTGAACTTGTATTTTAATGTGGCCGAATATACTGATCGACTACGGAGTAAAACTCGCGATTACATTTCGAGCTTGACCATCGTGGACAAGCTCCCGAACAAGACTAACTAAAAACTCTGATTTGTCCCAATGAGTAAAGGGCATTTATAATTTGCGTATGAAATGGATGATGCCGGCGCGTGGGGGACGATTTGTGCCCAACACGCCTCGACATATTCGTTAACAGAAAATTTTGGCTTAACTAAGGTGTCGGCAGAATCCTGCCTCGGACACAATCGGTTGTCGTGGGACCGCGTACAATACCGAGAACGCTAACTTTCGAGTCAGCGTCTAGACCACATCCTGTGCGTTATTCACGCGGTCACGGTGTCATAGCATGTGATCGGGGCGCCCTTTCTCGTCATATTGACGCTTATGTACGTCCCCATTTTTTTGTAAGTACACTAAAACTTTTAGCGGGTTCGCAGTCACGAAACCGAAAAAAGTGAATTTTCAAGAATTTTTTCTGGAAAGACATTGAAATTTATTAACGTAAAAATTTATATCCATATTGTAGTAACTTTTAATTTTTTTTAAATAATTTTTATTCGTAAAAATAATCCATTTCGAAGCTGCTATATCCGATCTCCCGGATCTCCTCTAAAAAGAGGCGTCTTGCCGTGAGCACCATATCTCTGGATTGGATCATATAAAGTGAAAAAACATAAAAGATCTCGTTAATACGAGAAAAATAAAAATGAAATTTTAGATTTTAAGGCTCGTATAAGGTATTATCTAGTATTAAATCGTAGGAATAAGCAAAATATTGATTTTTAACGAAATGGCGGCTACACAAAAAAAAAATTTCGATTTTCGATAAAAATTTCGGCCTTAAATTGTTTATAACGTGAAAATTATTTATCGGCGAGGAAAAAGCTTCGATTAATCACTAAAAAATATATTTGTAAAGCATGTGTAAAAAATTGAGACTGATCGGTTTAGCCGTTTCCGAGGAATCTTGCTCACCGACTTTAAAAGCGCAGTTTTGAGAAAAACGCATTCAAACTTTCAAAATCATTTCGAGACGCTTCGAGACGTCTTTACAAATATGCGTGTAATTTCGAGAATATTTGTCGGATTGACATGAAATTTTCTGTATATATACTTAAATATATGTACATTACGAAAATGAAATAAAACAAAATATCTTTTTTTTTCAAATCCTGACTACGTATGATCCCTTAAGAGAAATACGACTACGGTTCTGGCCGTCGTGACGTAAATTCGTCCCACCATGCACAGGCGAAGCAAAAGAGTGGAGATTGTCCTTAAAATTGAGGTCCTAGTGTACATACGTACGATTTTATTGTTTAATCATATTTCATAGACAAAAGTTGCTGCATGTCTGGTCCTCAAGAGTTTAAAAAAAAAAAATGGTTACAGTTATTGAACTTGTGTGGTTGCACCTTAAAACAACAATTTTGAAAAGTACTTACTGCGGGTTCTTCAAAATTTAGGCTATCCGAGGCGACCCGCGATAGTAAAGTCAAGTTCCAATTGATCTAAAGGGAAAACATCGAAATAAATTGTAACGTACATAGCTCGTATCAAATACGTGAATCACATCGGGTTTATCGCCGGTGGTCTCGCTTCGAGACTCGGTATTATCCTCCCACGGTCTATTTCAGAGTCGATGAAGAATAAATTATTTGAATATGTTCGTGTGGGAAATAAAATATTTACTACACGAACGAATTTACTTATAAACGCGGGGAAGTTTAGTCCGTACGATAAGAAACACGCGTGTGCAAGATGAAACCCTTTCGAACAATAGCGAATTGAAGAGAGTAAGAGAAGGAGAAAACAGTTTACAACATATACGACGATGACGTAATGCGCAAATCGTCCCCACTACTGACCATCCGTAGAGGCCGAGGTATTAAAGTCTCCTGGGAGCTGCTTGGTCTCAGATTTTCCGCTTCCATCGAGGAAGAGAAAACTTTGTTCTTTTCATCGTGCTCAGCTTATTACAATTTCTATAGTCCTATCATCGAATAATTTCATTTGATATTTCTTAAAAATTCAACTTACATATCTGTAATTGATTAAAAGTAATTTTTCTTGATTATATAACAAAGCGTGAGTGGAATAAATTATCAAAGAAATTTATAGTCGTCGTATAAACGAATTTATAGTAAAAGTTGTAAAAATGAAATTTTACGTATAATTACGGACTAACTAGTAATGAATAACTGATTTTAACGTGAACTAATTGATTTGCTTATTATTAAAGGTACTAAAAATGAAATCTTTGATATTTGTCGGATTGGTGGCATTGTGCGTTGGTTCGACCTTAATGCAATCGACCGAGTCTAAAAAGCCCACAAAGGTCGTCTGCTTCTGGGATTCCACGTCCATCAAGCGTGCAGGTATTGTTATTCGTGTGAAATAAACGAAAGAAATAGTCATCGAACAACGTACTAGTTCGATTAATTTCACTTATTTATATATTGTAGGGGATCATTTTTATCTAGAGGCTTTACAGCGGCTAATACTATTTATTCGTTTACATGAACGGTCGAGTCTAAGTAAATGTGGGTTAAGGGAGAACACCACTGTGACCCCCTGTTTTTTTTCACATTTTTCAAGAATTTTTTTTGTGTGAAAAAAAAGAGATATTCGAAAAATGTTTGTGGGTTTTGTTCCTTGTTTATTAATGTATCAAAAAACATTTTTTCACATTTTTCACGCCGCATGGTGGCACTGGGGAAGCTCTCGCGTCGGATGCTGTCATTTCCGCGGCACGCAGCAGAACTCTCTTCAACGTCGATCTGAAAAAAAATACCGAGTGTTTTCGTTAATAATATGATATTTTGAAGAGAAGTACACAGGGATTTGGAAAAATATTGTTTAAAAAAAAATAGGCACGCCTTTGAAATTAACTTTAATTTCAAAGGCGTGCCTATTTTTTTTAAAACAATATTTTTCGAATATCTCTTTTTTTTCCCACAAAAAAAAATTCTTGAAAAATGTGAAAAAAAACAGGGGGTCACAGTGGTGTTCACCCTCAATGCCAGTGCTGTCCTGATACGGTTCGCGGTGTGCATCCGCGTCGTTGTGCGGGCTTCGGCTTCGGGACCTCCTATGCGGGCGGTACCGTTGCGGGGGCTCGCGGTCCCCCGAGGGCTCTCGCACGCGATTCTCGGCCCTTCCGCTCGAGCTTCCTGCCGCGTCTCGGCGAGTCGTTCCGATACATTCCCACGATCGGTTTCCGTTCTTGAGGTCACTGGTTCGCGGCCCGCACAATTCATTTCGCTGATCACCACTAATTCACCGGTTACGCACTTTGTACACACGCGCACTGTCACATGGATGGAGGTGTATCCGACTTCTGATCTGTAGGGGATTATTTCTGTCCAGAGGCTTTACAGCGGCTAACTATTACTATTTATTCGTTTACATGAACGGTCGACTCTACGTAAATGTGGGCTAATGCCAAACGTAAGTATAAGTAATGGTAGAACATAGACAGTATATGAACACCGCGGACGTCCTCAGGCCCTTCCGCGCGAGGGCAACGAGTTAGGTGCGTCCGACTGGCTCGAAGGTTAGTCCGAGAGTGTTTTCCTCACGAGTCCCTTTGTGCTAGTCCCATATCTTCTTTCTTTGCGAGGCCTTTTCTCTGGTAAAACAAAAAGGCCTTTAATGCATGCGCCCGAGCGGCCGTCCGGCGCCGTCGCCTCGGTCTATATGGCATCTCCAGGCGGGTCTTGGGTTCTCGCATAGACCAAACATACGCTCGATAAATATTCCCTACAATATTCTTTTTAGTTTATTTATTTTATATTTCTCTCGTTACTTACAGCACCCGGTAACTTCAAAGTCGAGTATCTCGAACCCGCTCTCAGTTATTGTACTCATCTTGTTTACGGTTATGCCGGTATAGACGCCAATAATTACAAGGTCTTATCTCTAAATCCGGATATCGACACCCGCGCCGGTGCCGGACAGTACATGTCTGTACTGGATTTGAAGCAATCATTTCCCGATCTCAAGGTTTATCTGAGCATTGGCGGTAACGCCGATCCGGACGAAGAGACACACAAGTATCTCACAGTGGTGAGTTATATGAATTACGTTTACGAATCTACTTTTGTTTACGTAAATTCTCGAGTTAGCGTTCGACTTGACTGAAAGTTTGTCAATAATAACTCCCAGTGTGAAAAAATAAATAAGACGAAAGAGTACGGAACGCGTGTATAACGTATAAGTTGTTTTTCATTTTTCAATTTACAGACCGAGACTCCCGAGGCAAGAGATCAATTCATCATTTCCGTCGTTAATTTCTTGTCCGGTTACAAATTCGACGGTATCGATCTAGCTTGGCAATTTCCCGAGGTCAAAGTTGAGAAACACCGTGGTACATTCGGCTCACTCTGGAACGGTATTAAAAAAACCTTTGGATATGGAAAATTCGAGGATGAGAAGGAGACCGAACATCGCAAAGGCTTTACAACTCTGGTTCGCGATCTTGAGAATCAGCTTAGATCGAGAAAGAAGGCACTCACTCTGACCGTTTTACCACACGTAAATGCCAGTAATGAGTAGTATTAACGATAATATAATTAACTTTGGTCAATACTCAGATAAACAAAGAAATATTGTAGAGTTTTTGGGGTTATTGTTTGTACAAAGCTGCGTTCTTTTTTTACCGAGAACTATGGAATAATGGGATGCACCATATCTTGGAAATTTTATCCAATGCAATGTAATTCACAGGCAATAGTTTCTGCATAGATAAATTATGATTTAGCACGGATCAATCATTGAATATAAATTAGTAGTAAGTTAACTACTCGTACGAAAATATTGCTAATTCATATTCACAAAGAAAAATTTCGAACACCGATGTCGGCGAGTTTTCAAAAATGGTCCTCAATTATCGAAAATTCATCCACAACGCACTTTGCTACAATAACTTCAACAATACTTCCTATACGCTTTTGCAAACATTTTCGCTCCATAAATAAAGAGCTTTCTGCTTCAATTTCACCATTGAATTATTACTTTTATTCTACTACGATGCGAAACTCTTGGCACCGCACATCGATGCCGTTCATCTGATGACTTTCGACCAGAAAACTCCGGAGCGAAATTCCAAAGAGGCCGATTTTCCAGCACCGATCTACGAGAGCTACGGTCGCGTTACTCAGGACAACGTTGATTTTCCTGTCAGGTAAAAATAACGACGGGAATTAAGAGTAACAATATTCGAATTCATTGTCGCGTAAAAATTGAAATTACACTTATTTTTTTTTATTGTTATTTTATTCAATAATGAAATATTGAACTAGAAAAAAGAACTATCAATGCTTGTGCTTCAACGAACATTGCAAAGCTATTTATATCGATATTCAATTGAAGTAGAAAAAAAAAGAAGCAAATTAATAATGTTCACAGAGCCAAGAGGTCTTTTCTCGGTTTCCTGGCGGATGAAAATTTGTGGAAAAAGGAAAAATTATGAGGAAACAATGTGACATTATATAATTTGCAAAAATTCAAAAATAACAATATTAATTTGTTGTTTTTTTCCTTCCACAGTTACTGGCTCAAGAACAAAACTCCCGGTGACAAGATCGTGATCGGTATACCGACATTCGCTCGAACATGGAAACTAACGTCCAAAAGTTCAACTACCGGTGTACCACCGATCGTTGCCGACGGTCCAGGCGCCAAAGGACTGCACACTCAGCAACCCGGATTACTCTCATACGCCGAGGTATGCGCCTATTTGATGGATAGGTCACTCGGATTCATAAGAAGAGACGGTGATCCGTCGGAGAAGGACGGAAGTTACATGTTCCGATCGAAAAACTCGAAAACCGGTGCCAAAGGTATGTGGATCGGTTACGAGGATCCCGATACCGCTGGAAACAAAGCATCGTACGCCAATGAGAAAGGTCTCGGTGGCGTAGCGATATTCGATCTTTCCACCGATGATTTTCGTGGAACTTGCAACGGCACGAAATTTCCGATTGTTCTCGCAATCCATAGCAGGAAACCTACAAGCCGGTAGCGTTCCAATATTCGCCGCTAATCGAGACATTAATATTTTATTCCTACGATAATAAATTCCATTGCTGAGAAATTCTTTATGTGTTTTCATTACGTTTCCCCCCTTTGTTATCAATAAATTACGTTTCGAGCTTTTAATTAGTTATATAACGAGTGTTAAGTCCGGGGTTTCAAACCATTGGGAAACCCCACTGGTCGCCACGTCCTTCATTCTATTTTCCTTTCTCTCAAAAACGAAAATGTCAAAAATCGCTCGGATTTCTAGAATCCTCGCGTAAGCGTAAAGCTAGGCCCTTATGGCACCAAACGGTCAAGCGCCCGGTTCACACGCTTGAAAAATACCTTTCTGAAAACAGAACGCGCCTATCACACAGGATGTGGTCTAGACGCTGACTCGAAAGTTAGCGTCTAGACCACATCCTGTGTGATAGGCGCGTTCTGTTTTCAGAAAGGTATTTTTCAAGCGTGTGAACCGGGCGCTTGACCGTTTGGTGCCATAAGGGCCTAGCTTTACGCTTACGCGAGGATTCTAGAAATCCGAGCGATTTTTGACATTTTCGTTTTTGAGAGAAAGGAAAATAGAATGAAGGACGTGGCGACCAGTGGGGTTTCCCAATGGTTTGAAACCCCGGACTTAACACTCGTTATATAACTAATTAAAAGCTCGAAACGTAATTTATTGATAACAAAGGGGGGAAACGTAATGAAAACACATAAAGAATTTCTCAGCAATGGAATTTATTATCGTAGGAATAAAATATTAATGTCTCGATTAGCGGCGAATATTGGAACGCTACCGGCTTGTAGGTTTCCTGCTATGGATTGCGAGAACAATCGGAAATTTCGTGCCGTTGCAAGTTCCACGAAAATCATCGGTGGAAAGATCGAATATCGCTACGCCACCGAGACCTTTCTCATTGGCGTACGATGCTTTTTTTCCAGCGGTATCGGGATCCTCGTAACCGATCCACATACCTTTGGCACCGGTTTTCGAGTTTTTCGATCGGAACATGTAACTTCCGTCCTTCTCCGACGGATCACCGTCTCTTCTTATGAATCCGAGTGACCTATCCATCAAATAGGCGCATACCTCGGCGTATGAGAGTAATCCGGGTTGCTGAGTGTGCAGTCCTTTGGCGCCTGGACCGTCGGCAACGATCGGTGGTACACCGGTAGTTGAACTTTTGGACGTTAGTTTCCATGTTCGAGCGAATGTCGGTATACCGATCACGATCTTGTCACCGGGAGTTTTGTTCTTGAGCCAGTAACTGTGGAAGGAAAAAAACAACAAATTAATATTGTTATTTTTGAATTTTTGCAAATTATATAATGTCACATTGTTTCCTCATAATTTTTCCTTTCTCCACAAATTTTCATCCGCCAGGAAACCGAGAAAAGACCTCTTGGCTCTGTGAACATTATTAATTTGCTTCTTTTTTTTTCTACTTCAATTGAATATCGATATAAATAGCTTTGCAATGTTCGTTGAAGCACAAGCATTGATAGTTCTTTTTTCTAGTTCAATATTTCATTATTGAATAAAATAACAATAAAAAAAAATAAGTGTAATTTCAATTTTTACGCGACAATGAATTCGAATATTGTTACTCTTAATTCCCGTCGTTATTTTTACCTGACAGGAAAATCAACGTTGTCCTGAGTAACGCGACCGTAGCTCTCGTAGATCGGTGCTCGAAAATCGGCCTCTTTGGAATTTCGCTCCGGAGTTTTCTGGTCGAAAGTCATCAGATGAACGGCATCGATGTGCGGTGCCAAGAGTCTCGCATCGTAGTAGAATAAAAGTAATAATTCAATGGTGAAATTGAAGCAGAAAGCTCTTTATTTATGGAGCGAAAATGTTTGCAAAAGCGTATAGGAAGTATTGTTGAAGTTATTGTAGCAAAGTGCGTTGTGGATGAATTTTCGATAATTGAGGACCATTTTTGAAAACTCGCCGACATCGGTGTTCGAAATTTTTCTTTGTGAATATGAATTAGCAATATTTTCGTACGAGTAGTTAACTTACTACTAATTTATATTTAATGATTGATCCGTGCTAAATCATAATTTATCTATGCAGAAACTATTGCCTGTGAATTACATTGCATTGGATAAAATTTCCAAGATATGGTGCATCCCATTATTCCATAGTTCTCGGTAAAAAAAGAACGCAGCTTTGTACAAACAATAACCCCAAAAACTCTACAATATTTCTTTGTTTATCTGAGTATTGACCAAAGTTAATTATATTATCGTTAATACTACTCATTACTGGCATTTACGTGTGGTAAAACGGTCAGAGTGAGTGCCTTCTTTCTCGATCTAAGCTGATTCTCAAGATCGCGAACCAGAGTTGTAAAGCCTTTGCGATGTTCGGTCTCCTTCTCATCCTCGAATTTTCCATATCCAAAGGTTTTTTTAATACCGTTCCAGAGTGAGCCGAATGTACCACGGTGTTTCTCAACTTTGACCTCGGGAAATTGCCAAGCTAGATCGATACCGTCGAATTTGTAACCGGACAAGAAATTAACGACGGAAATGATGAATTGATCTCTTGCCTCGGGAGTCTCGGTCTGTAAATTGAAAAATGAAAAACAACTTATACGTTATACACGCGTTCCGTACTCTTTCGTCTTATTTATTTTTTCACACTGGGAGTTATTATTGACAAACTTTCAGTCAAGGCGAACGCTAACTCGAGAATTTACGTAAACAAAAGTAGATTCGTAAACGTAATTCATATAACTCACCACTGTGAGATACTTGTGTGTCCCTTCGTCCGGATCGGCGTTACCGCCAATGCTCAGATAAACCTTGAGATCGGGAAATGATTGCTTCAAATCCAGTACAGACATGTACTGTCCGGCACCGGCGCGGGTGTCGATATCCGGATTTAGAGATAAGACCTTGTAATTATTGGCGTCTATACCGGCATAACCGTAAACAAGATGAGTACAATAACTGAGAGCGGGTTCGAGATACTCGACTTTGAAGTTACCGGGTGCTGTAAGTAACGAGAGAAATATAAAATAAATAAACTAAAAAGAATATTGTAGGGAATATTTATCGAGCGTATGTTTGGTCTATGCGAGAACCCAAGACCCGCCTGGAGATGCCATATAGACCGAGGCGACGGCGCCGGACGGCCGCTCGCGCGCATGCATTAAAGGCCTTTTTGTTTTACCAGAGAAAAGGCCTCGCAAAGAAAGAAGATATGGGACCAGCACAAAGGGACTCGTGAGGAAAACACTCTCGGACTAACCTTCGAGCCAGTCGGACGCACCTAACTCGTTGCCCTCGCGCGGAAGGACCTGAGGACGTCCGCGGTGTTCATATACTGTCTATGTTCTACCATTACTTATACTTACGTTTGGCATTAGCCCACATTTACGTAGACTCGACCGTTCATGTAAACGAATAAATAGTAATAGTTAGCCGCTGTAAAGCCTCTGGACAAAAATAATCCCCTACAGATCAGAAGTCGGATACACCTCCATCCATGTGACAGTGCGCGTGTGTACAAAGTGCGTAACCGGTGAATTAGTGGTGATCAGCGAAATGAATTGTGCGGGCCGCGAACCAGTGACCTCAAGAACGGAAACCGATCGTGGGAATGTATCGGAACGACTCGCCGAGACGCGGCAGGAAGCTCGAGCGGAAGGGCCGAGAATCGCGTGCGAGAGCCCTCGGGGGACCGCGAGCCCCCGCAACGGTACCGCCCGCATAGGAGGTCCCGAAGCCGAAGCCCGCACAACGACGCGGATGCACACCGCGAACCGTATCAGGACAGCACTGGCATTGAGGGTGAACACCACTGTGACCCCCTGTTTTTTTTCACATTTTTCAAGAATTTTTTTTTGTGGGAAAAAAAAGAGATATTCGAAAAATATTGTTTTAAAAAAAATAGGCACGCCTTTGAAATTAAAGTTAATTTCAAAGGCGTGCCTATTTTTTTTTAAACAATATTTTTCCAAATCCCTGTGTACTTCTCTTCAAAATATCATATTATTAACGAAAACACTCGGTATTTTTTTTCAGATCGACGTTGAAGAGAGTTCTGCTGCGTGCCGCGGAAATGACAGCATCCGACGCGAGAGCTTCCCCAGTGCCACCATGCGGCGTGAAAAATGTGAAAAAATGTTTTTTGATACATTAATAAACAAGGAACAAAACCCACAAACATTTTTCGAATATCTCTTTTTTTTCACACAAAAAAAATTCTTGAAAAATGTGAAAAAAAACAGGGGGTCACAGTGGTGTTCTCCCTTAACCCACATTTACTTAGACTCGACCGTTCATGTAAACGAATAAATAGTATTAGCCGCTGTAAAGCCTCTAGATAAAAATGATCCCCTACAATATATAAATAAGTGAAATTAATCGAACTAGTACGTTGTTCGATGACTATTTCTTTCGTTTATTTCACACGAATAACAATACCTGCACGCTTGATGGACGTGGAATCCCAGAAGCAGACGACCTTTGTGGGCTTTTTAGACTCGGTCGATTGCATTAAGGTCGAACCAACGCACAATGCCACCAATCCGACAAATATCAAAGATTTCATTTTTAGTACCTTTAATAATAACCAAATCAATTAGTTCACGTTAAAATCAGTTATTCATTACTAGTTAGTCCGTAATTATACGTAAAATTTCATTTTTACAACTTTTACTATAAATTCGTTTATACGACGACTATAAATTTCTTTGATAATTTATTCCACTCACGCTTTGTTATATAATCAAGTAAAATTACTTTTAATCAATTACAGATATGTAAGTTGAATTTTTAAGAAATATCAAATGAAATTATTCGATGATAGGACTATAGAAATTGTAATAAGCTGAGCACGATGAAAAGAACAAAGTTTTCTCTTCCTCGATGGAAGCGGACAATCTGAGACCAAGCAGCTCCCAGGAGACTTTAATACCTCGGCCTCTACGGATGGTCAGTAGTGGGGACGATTTGCGCATTACGTCATCGTCGTATATGTTGTAAACTGTTTTCTCCTTCTCTTACTCTCTTCAATTCGCTATTGTTCGAAAGGGTTTCATCTTGCACACGCGTGTTTCTTATCGTACGGACTAAACTTCCCCGCGTTTATAAGTAAATTCGTTCGTGTAGTAAATATTTTATTTCCCACACGAACATATTCAAATAATTTATTCTTCAACGACTCTGAAATAGACCGTGGGAGGATAATACCGAGTCTCGAAGCGAGACCACCGGCGATAAACCCGATGTGATTCACGTATTTGATACGAGCTATGTACGTTACAATTTATTTCGATGTTTTCCCTTTAGATCAATTGGAACTTGACTTTACTATCGCGGGTCGCCTCGGATAGCTTAAATTTTGAAGAACCCGCAGTAAGTACTTTTCAAAATTGTTGTTTTAAGGTGCATCCACACAAGTTCAATAACTGTAACCATTTTTTTTTTTGAAACTCTTGAGGACCAGACATGCAGCAACTTTTGTCTATGAAATATGATTAAACAATAAAATCGTACGTATGTACACTAGGACCTTCATTTTAAGGACAATCTCCACTCTTTTGCTTCGCCTGTGCATGGTGGGACGAATTTACGTCACGACGGCCAGAACCGTAGTCGTATTTCTCTTAAGGGATCATACGTAGTCAGGATTTGAAAAAAAAAGATATTTTGTTTTATTTCATTTTCGTAATATACATATATTTAAGTATATATACAGAAAATTTCATGTCAATCCGACAAATATTCTCGAAATTACACGCATATTTGTAAAGACGTCTCGAAGCGTCTCGAAATGATTTTGAAAGTTTGAATGCGTTTTTCTCAAAACTGCGCTTTTAAAGTCGGTGAGCAAGATTCCTCGGAAACGGCTAAACCGATCAGTCTCAATTTTTTACACATGCTCTACAAATATATTTTTTAGTGATTAATCGAAGCTTTTTTCTCGCCAATAAATAATTTTCACGTTATAAACAATTTAAGGCCGAAATTTTTATCGAAAATCGAAATTTTTTTTTTGTGTAGCCGCCATTTTGTTAAAAATCAATATTTTGCTTATTCCTACGATTTAATACTAGATAATACCTTATACGAGCCTTAAAATCTAAAATGTCATTTTTATTTTTCTCGTATTGACGAGATCTTTTATGTTTTTTCACTTTATATGATCCAATCCAGAGATATGGTGCTCACGGCAAGACGCCTCTTTTTAGAGGAGATCCGAGAGATCGGATATAGCAGCTTCGAAATGGATTATTTTTACGAATAAAAATTATTTAAAAAAAATTAAAAGTTACTACAATATGGATATAAATTTTTACGTTAATAAATTTCAATGTCTTTCCAGAAAAAATTCTTGAAAATTCACTTTTTTCGGTTTCGTGACTGCGAACCCGCTAAAAGTTTTAGTGTACTTACAAAAAAATGATTATAAGAACCTCCAGTTTGTTCGTAAAATCGAGGTCCTAGTGTATCGTCAAATTTCCAAAAATGATATTCCATTGCAGCAAATTTTTCGCAAAATAAGGAGACCTCTTTATAGTGAAGTAATGTTAAAAAGGCTTTGCTCTCTGCAATATCTCAAAATTACCTCTCTGCATAACTCCTCGAAAAAGCTTTTGCTGCAATATACTTCCCTTCATTTGTCTACTTTTCGAAGTTGTACTGTTCACAATTAACGATTGTTGGATAGTTTTGAGAAACATGTAAACCCTTATTGTGCCACAAGGCAAATATGAACAGGTTTTTAAAGCAATGATTTCTGAAAAGCCTTTCTCTGCAATATATTTCTCACTTGTCCATTACTTAGGCTATACTTCTCAACGTGTGTATGTATATGGACGAGGACGAAAACGTACGAGGGAAAAGAAAAAAAAATAGACGGTCACGACGAATAAAAGAGTGCCTCCCTCGCGCATTGTCCTGTAAACTCTTCTTTAGCCTAGTGTTGGCTTGTACCCTACCCCCCTTGAAATGGACTTCTTTACTTTGCGAAATTTAAAAGTAATTTGATCCAATTCTTGATACAAACAAAGTTCTAAATCGCATTCTGTCAGCGCACACTCTACTTTGGACAAAGCGTGCGGTGTTGTTGCGGATTTTTCGTTGAGCGTCGAACGTCGATATCGTATTCGACGCCAAGAGAAGACGCGGTCTTTATTATTTAAACAACTGCGCAACGTTACGCATTGATTCTCCGTCGATATGGATCGACGGGGGTTTGACAAGCGTTAAACTGTCAAACAATGTAGATTCCTCGTTTCTCGCTCTACATTAGAGCGGTAATAGTAAATTACAATTATTAATATTTAAACAATCGTATTCTATTACGCTACGGTTCTCCGTCGATGTGTATCGACGGGTAGTTTGATGAACGCCACACTGTCGAGCAATGGAGATTGCTCGTTTCTCGCTCTATCTCAGAACGGTAAAAGTAAATTATTAATCTTGTAATTTAAACAAATGCCTTATATTGCGCTATGATTCTCCGTCGATATCCATCGACGCGTAGATTGATGGACGTCAAATTTTCGCAACGGCATAAATGAATATATGACGCGCTCAATTTTTCCTTCCATACAAACACGTAAAATCCCGAAAACCTGTGTGCCACGTGATGAATGTTTAAAAAAATCTAAAATTTCATTTTTATTTTTCTCTTAACAAAAGATTAAATACTGCGACAATATTCGCCTCGCGTTTTTAGATGCAATTTTACTCATTTTCGCAACGGCACAAATTAATATATAACGTGCTCAATTTTTCCTTACATATAAACTCGTAAAATCCCGAAAACTTGTGTGTCGCGCTACAAATATAAAAAAATATATAAAATTCCAATTTTATTTTTTATTTTGTATTTTTCTCATAACAAAAGATTAGATAGTGCGACAATATTCGCCTCCAGTTTTTACGTACAATTCAATACATTTCCGCAAAGGCCCGAATGCCAGGCATGATGTGCTTAAAAATAAACTCAATTTTTCCTTCCGTGTAAAGTCGTAAAACCCCAGAAACGTGTTCGTCGCAAAACAAATATAAAACAAAATATGAAATTGCAATTTTATTTTGCATTTTTTATTTGTCCTTCAACAAAAGATTAGATAGATCGAGAATACTCGCCTCGAGCTTTTACGTGCAATTTTATACATTTCCGCTAAGACATAAATGAATATATGATGTGCTTAAAAATAAACTCAATTTTTCCTTCCGTGTAAAGTCGTAAAACACCGGAAACGTGTACGTGGCTGAACAAATATAAAATTTCAATTTTTTTTTATATTCCTTATTTGCCCTTCGACAAAAGATTAGATAAATCGAAGATTTTCGCCTCGAGATTTTCCGTGCAATTTTATACATTACCGCAAAGGCTCAAATGCCAGGTATGATGTGCTTAAAAATAAAATGAATTTTTCCTTCCGTATGAAGTTGTGAAATCCCGGAAACGTGTGCGTCGCAAAACAAATATAAAACAAAATATAAAATTTCAATTTCATTTTGTATTTATTATATGTCCTTCGACAAAAGATTAGATAGCTCGAGAATACTCGCCTCGAGCTTTTACGTGCAATTTTATACATTTCCGCAAAGACATAAATGAATATATGATGTGCTTAAAAATAAACTCAATTTTTCATTCCGTGTAAAGTCGTAAAACACCGGAAACGTGTACATGGCTGAACAAATATGAAATTTCAATTTTTTTTTATATTTTTTATTTGCCCTTCGACAAAAGATTAGATAAATCGAAGATTTTAGCCTGGAGCTTCTACGTGCAATTTTATACATTTCCGCAAAGGCTCAAATGCCAGGCATGATGTGCTTAAAAATAAACTCAATTTTTCCTTCCGTGCAAAGTCGTAAAATCCCGGAAACTTGTGCGCCGCGTTACGAATATATAAAAAAATATAGAATTTCAATTTTATTATTTATTTTTTATTTTTCTCTTAACAAAAGATTGGATAGTGCGACAATATACGCCTCCAGTTTTTGCGTACAATTTTACGTGTAAAGTCTTGAAATCCCGGAAACGTTTGCGTCGCAACACAAATATAAAACAAAATATAAAATTTCAATTTTATTTTGCATTTTTTATTTGTTCTTTGACAAAAGTTTAGATAGATCGAGAATACTCGTCTCGAGCTTTTACGTGCAATTTTATACATTTCCGCAAATGCATAAATGCCAGGCATGAAGTGCTTAATACTAAACTCAATTTTTCCTTCCGTATAAAAGCGTGAAATGCCGGAAACGTGTTCGTCGCAAAACAAATATAAAACAAAATATAAAATTGCAATTTTATTTTTCATTGTTTATTTGTCCTTCGACAAAATATTAGATAGATCGAGAATACTCGCCTCGAGCTTTTACGTGCAATTTTATACATTTCCGCAGAGGCAGAAATGCCACGCAGGATGTGCTTAAAAATAAGACTAATTTTTCCTTCCGTGTAAAGTCGTAAAACCCCGGAAACGTGTTCGTCGCAAAACAAATATAAAACAAAATATGATATTTCAATTTTATTTTGCATTTTTTATTTATCCTTCGACAAAAGATTAGATAGATCGAGAATACTCGCCTCGAGCTTTTACGTGGAATTTTATACACTTCCGCAAAGACATAAATGGATATATGATGAGGTTAAAAATAAAATCAATTTTTCCTTCCGTGTAAAGTCGTAAAACACCGGAAACTTGTACGTGGCTGAACAAATATGAAATTTCAATTTCCTTTTATATTTTTTATTTGCCCTTCGACAAAAATTAGATAAATCGAAGATTTTCGCCTCGAGCTTATACATGCAATTTTATACATTTCCGCAACGGCATAAATGCCAGGCATGATGTGCTTAAAAATAAACGCAACTTTTCCCTTACGTGTAAAATCGTGAAATGCCGGAAACGTTTGCGTCGCAACACAAATATAAAACAAAATATAATATTACAATTTTATTTTGCATTTTTTATTTGTTCTTCGACAAAATATTAGATAGATCGAGAATACTCGCCTCGAGCTTTTACGTGCAATTTTATACATTTTCGAAAATGCTGAAATGCCAGGTATGACGTGCTTAAAAATAAACTCCATTTTTCCTTCCGTATGAAGTTGTGAAATCCCGGAAACGTGTGCGTCGCAAAACAAATATAAAACAAAACATAAAGTTTCAATTTTTTTGTATTTTTTATTTGTCCTTCGACAAAAGATTAGAGAGTCCGAGAATACTCGCCTCGAGCTTTTACGTGCAATTTTATACATTTCCGTAAAGAGATAAATGAATATATGATGTGCTAAAAAATACACTCAGTTTTTCCTTCCGTGTAAAGTCGTAAAACCCCGGAAACGTGTGCGTCGCTAAACAAATATAAAACAAAATATAAAATTGCAATTGTATTTTGCATTTTTTATTTGTCCTCCAACAAAAGATTAGATAGTTCGAAAATAGTCGCCTCGAGCTTTTACGTGATATTTTATACATTTCCGCAAATGCCCGAAACTCAGGCATGATGTGCTTAAAAATATACCAAATTTTTCCTTCCGTAGAAAAGAGTGGAATGCCGGAAACGTGTTCGTCGCAAAACAAAAATAAAAGAAAATATAAAATTACAATTTTATTTTGCATTTTTTATTTGTCCTTCGACAAAAGATTAGATAGATCGAAAATAGTCGCCTCGAGCTTTTACGTGTTATTTTACACATTTCAGCACAGGCCCGAAAGCCAGGCATGATGTGCTTAAAAATAAACACAATTTTTCCTTCTGTAGAAAAGAGTGAAATGCCGGAAACGGGTTCGTCGCAGAACAAAAATAAAACAAAATATAAAATTGAAATTTTATTTTGCATTTTTTATTTGTCCTTCGACAAAAGATTAGATAGATCGAGAATACTCGCCTCGAGCTTTTACGTGCAATTTTATATATTTCCGCAAAGGCAGAAATGCAAGGCATGATGTGCTTAAAAAAAAGAATAATTTTTCCTTCCGTGTAAAGTCGTAAAACCCCGGAAACGTGTTCGTCGCAAAACAAATATAAAACAAAATATTAAATTTCAATTTTATTTTGCATTTTTGATTTGGTCTTCGACAAAAGATTAGATAGATCGAGAATACTCGTCTCGAGCTTTTACGTGCAATTTTATACATTTCCGCAAAGGCATAAATGCCAGGCATGACGTGCTTAAAAATAAACTCAATTTTTCCTTCCGTATAAAAGCGTGAAATGCCGGAAAAGTGTTCGTCGGAAAACAAATATAAAATTGCAATTTTATTTTTTATTTTTTATTTGTCCTTCGACAGAATATTAGATACATCGAGAAGACTCGCCTCGAGCTTTTACGTGCAATTTTATACATTTCCGCAGAGGCAAAAATGCCAGGCATGATGTGCTTAAAAATAAGAGTAGTTTTTCCTTCCGAGTAAAGTCGTAAAACCCCGGAAACGTGTTCGTCGCAAAACAAATATAAAACAAAATATAAAATTTCAATTTTATTTTGCATTTTTTATTTGTTCTTCAACAAAAGATTAGATAGATCCAGAATACTCGCCTCGAGCTTTTACGTGCATATTTATACACTTCCGCAAAGACATAAATGAATATATGATGTGCTTAAAAATAAACTCAACTTTTCATTCCGTGTAAAGTCGTAAAACACCGGAAACGTGTACATGGCTGAACAAATATGAAATTTCAATTTTTTTAAATATTTTTTTAGTTGACCTTCGACAAAAGATTAGATAAATCGAAGATTTTCGCAGCGAGCTTTTACGTGCAATTTTATACATTTCCGCAAAGGCTCAAATGCCAGGCATGATGTGCTTAAAAATAAACTCATTTTTCCCTTCCGTGCAAAGTCGTAAAATCCCGGAAACTTGTGTGCCGCGTTGCGAATATATATAAAAAAAATAGAATTTCAATTTTATTAATTATTTTTTATTTTTCTCTTAACAAAAGATCAGATAGTTCGACAATATTCGCGTCCAGTTTTTACGTACAATTTTATCCATTTCTGCAACGGCATAAATGCCAGGCATGATGTGTTAAAAATAAACTCAACTTTTCCCTTACGTGTAAAGTCGTGAAATCCCGGAAACGTTTGCGTCGCAACACAAATATAAAACAAAATATAAAATTTCAATTTTATTTTGCATTTTTTATTTGCTCTTCGACAAACGATTACATAGATCGAGAATACTCGCCTCGAGCTTTTACGTGCAATTTTATACATTTCCACAAATGAATAAATGTCGGCATGATGTGCTTAAAAATAAACTTAATTTTTCCTTCCAAAGTCGTGAAAGGCCGGAAACGTGTTCGCCGCAACACAAATATAAAACAAAATATAAAATTTTAATTTAATGTTGCATTTTCTATTTGTCCTCCGACAAAAGATTAGATAGATCGAAAATACTCGCCTCCAGCTTTTGCGTGTAATTTTATACATTTCCGCAAAGGCCCGAATGCCAGGCATGATGTGCTTAAAAATAAACTCAATTTTTCCTTCCGTATAAAAGCGTGAAATGCCGGAAACTTGTTCGTCGCAAAACAAATATAAAACAAAATATAAAATTGCAATTTTATTTAGCATTTTTTATTTGTCCTTCGACAAACGATTAGATAGATCCAGAATACTCGCCTCGAGCTTTTACGTGCAATTTTATACATTTCCGCAAAGTCTCAAATGCCAGGTCTGATGTGCTTAAAAATAAACTCAGTTTTTCCTTCCGTATGAAATTGCTAAATCCCGGAGACGTGTGCGTCGCAAAACAAATATAAAACAAAATATAAAATTTCAATTTTATTTTGTATTTTTTATCTGTCTTTCGATAAAAGATTATATAGATCGAGAATGCTCGCCTCGAGATTTTACGTGCAATTTTATACATTTGCGCAAAGACGTAAATGAATATATGATGTGCTTAAAAATAAACTTAATTTTTCCTTCCGTGTGAAGTCGTAAAACCCCGGGAACGTGTACGTCGATGAACAAATATAAAATTTCAATTTCATTTTATATTTTTTATTTGTCCTTCGACAAATGATTAGATAAATCGAAGATTTTCGCCTCGAGATTTTTCGTGCAATTTGATACATTTCCGCAAAGGGTCAAATGCCAGGTATGATTTGCTTAAAAATAAACTCAATTTTTCCTTCTGTATGAAGTTGTGAAATCCCGGAAACGTGTGCGTCGCAAAACAAATATAAAACAAAATATAAAATTGCAATTTTATTTTGCATTTTTTATTTTTCTTAGACAAAAGATTAGATAGATCGAGAATACTGGCCTCGAGCTTTTACGTGCAATTTTATACATTTCCGCAAAGGCACAAATGCCAGGTATGATGTGCTTAAAAATAAACTCAATTTATCCTTCCGTATGAAGTTGTGAAATCCCGGAAACGTGTGCGTCGCTAAACAAATATAAAACAAAATATAAAATTGCAATTTTATTTTGCATTTTTTATTTGTCCTCCAACAAAAGATTAGATAGATCGAAAATAATCGCCTTGAGCTTTTACGTATTATTTTATACATTTCCGCAAAGGCCCGAAAGCCAGGCATGATGTGCTTAAAAATAAGGAGAATTTTTCCTTCCGTAGAAAAGAGTGAAATGCCGGAAACGTGTTCGTCGCAAAACAAAAAAAAACAAAATATAAAATTTCAATTTTATTTTGTATTTTTTATTTGTCATTCGACAAAAGATTAGATAGATCGAGAATACTCGCCTCGAGCTTTTACGTGCAATTTTGTACATTTCCGCAAAGGCAGAAATGCCAGGCATGATGTGCTTAAAAAATAGATTAATTTTTCCTTCCGTGTAAAGTCGTAAAACGCCGGAAACGTGTTCGTCGCAAAACAAATATAAAACAAAATATGATATTTCAATTTTATTTTGCATTTTTTATTTATCCTTCGACAAAAGATTAGATAGATCGAGAATACTCGGCACGAGCTTTTACGTGGAATTTTATACACTTCCGCAAAGACATAAATGAATATATGATGAGCTTAAAAATAAAATCAATTTTTCCTTCCGTGTAAAGTCGTAAAACACCGGAAATATGTACGTGGCTGAACAAATATGAAATTTCAATTTCCTTTTATATTTTTTATTTGCCCTTCGACAAAAATTAGATAAATCGAAGATTTTCGCCTCGAGCTTTTACGTGCAATTTTATACATTTCCGCAACGGCATAAATGCCAGACATGATGTGCTTAAAAATAAACTCAACTTTTCCCTTACGTGTAAAATCGTGAAATGCCGGAAACGTTTGCGTCGCAACACAAATATAAAACAAAATATAAAATTACAATTTTATTTTGCATTTTTTATTTGTTCTTCGACAAAATATTAGATAGATCGAGAATACTCGCCTCGAGCTTTTACGTGCAATTTTATACATTTTCGAAAATGCTCAAATGCCAGGTATGACGTGCTTAAAAATAAACTCAATTTTTCCTTCCGTATGAAGTTGTGAAATCCCGGAAACGTGTGCGTCGCAAAACAAATATAAAACAAAACATAAAGTTTCAATTTTTTTTGTATTATTTATTTGTCCGTCGACAAAAGATTAGAGAGTCCGAGAATACTCGCCTCGAGCTTTTACGTGCAATTTTATACATTTCCGTAAAGAGATAAATGAATATATGATGTGCTAAAAAATACACTCAATTTTTCCTTCCGTATAAAGTCGTAAAACCCCGGAAACGTGTGCGTCGCTAAACAAATATAAAACAAAATATAAAATTGCAATTGTATTTTGGATTTTTTATTTATCCTCCAACAAAAGATTAGATAGTTCGAAAATAGTCGCCTCGAGCTTTTACGTGTTATTTTATACATTTCCGCAAAGGCCCGAAAGCCAGGCATGATGTGCTAAATAATATACAAAATTTTTCCTTCCGTAGAAAAGAGTGGAATGCCGGATACGTGTTCGTCGCAAAACAAAAATAAAACAAAATATAAAATTGCAATTTTATTTTGCATTTTTTATTTGTCCTTCGACAAAAGATTAGATAGATCGAGAATACTCGCCTCGAGCTTTTACATGCAATTTTATACATTTCCGCAGAGGGTCAAATGCCAGGTATGATGTGCTTAAAAATAAACTCAGTTTTTCCTTCCGTATGAAGTTCTGAAATCCCGGAAACCCGGATACAAAATCCCGGATATAAAATTGCAATTTTATTTTGCATTTTTTATTTGTCCTCCAACAAAAGATTAGATAGATCGAAAATGGTCGCCTCGAGCTTTTACGTGTTATTTTATACATTTCAGCACAGGCCCGAAAGCCAGGCATGATGTGCTTAAAAATAAACACAATTTTTCCTTCTGTAGAAAAGAGTGAAATGCCGGAAACGGGTTCGTCGCAAAACAAAAATAAAACAAAATATAAAATTGCAATTTTATTTTGCATTTTTTATTTGTCCTTCGACAAAAGATTAGATAGATCGAGAATACTCGCCTCGAGCTTTTACGTGCAATTTTATATATTTCCGCAAAGGCAGAAATGCAAGGCATGATGTGCTTAAAAAAAAGAATAATTTTTCCTTCCGTGTAAAGTCGTAAAACCCCGGAAACGTGTTCGTCGCAAAACAAATATCAAACAAAATATTAAATTTCAATTTTATTTTGCATTTTTTATTTGTTCTTCGACAAAAGATTAGATAGATCGAGAATACTCGCCTCGAGCTTTTACGTGCATATTTATACACTTCCGCAAAGACGTAAATGAATATATGATGTGCTTAAAAATAAACTCAATTTTTCATTCCGTGTAAAGTCGTAAAACACCGGAAACGTGTACATGGCTGAACAAATATGAAATTTCAATTTTTTTTAATATTTTTTATTTGCCCTTCGACAAAAGATTAGATAAATCGAAGATTTTCGCCGCGAGCTTTTTCGTGCAATTTTATACATTTCCGCAAAGGCTCAAATGCCAGGCATGATGTGCTTAAAAATAAACTCATTTTTCCCTTCCGTGCAAAGTCGTAAAATCCCGGAAACTTGTGTGCCGCGTTGCGAATATATAGAAAAAAATAGAATTTCAATTTTATTATTTATTTTTTATTTTTCTCTTAACAAAAGATCAGATAGTTCGACAATATTCGCGTCCAGTTTTTACGTACAATTTTATCCATTTCCGCAACGGCATAAATGCCAGGCATGATGTGTTAAAAATAAACTCAACTTTTCCCTTACGTGTAAAGTCGTGAAATCCCGGAAACGTTTGCGTCGCAACACAAATATAAAACAAAATATAAAATTTCAATTTTATTTTGTATTTTTTATTTGCTCTTCGACAAAAGATTACATAGATCGAGAATACTCGCCTCGAGCTTTTACGTCCAATTTTATACATTTCCACAAATGCATAAATGCCGGCATGATGTGCATAAAAATTAACTCAATTTTTCCTTCCGTGCAAAGTCGTGAAAGGTCGGAAACGTGTTCGTCGCAATACAAGCATAAAACAAAATATAAAATATTAATTTTATTTTACATTTTTTATTTGTCCTCCGACAAAAGATAAGATGAATCAAAAATACTCGCCTCGAGCTTTTACGTGTAATTTTATACATTTCCGCAGAGGCCCGAATGCCTGGCATGATGTGCTTAAAAATAAACTCAATTTTTCCTTCCGTATAAAAGCGTGAAACGCCGGAAACGTGTTCGTCGCAAAACAAATATAAAACTAAATATAAAATTGCAATTTTATTTTGCATTTTTTATTTGTCCTTCAACAAAATATTAGATAGATCGAGAATACTCGCCTCGAGCTTTTATGTGCAATTTTATACATTTCCGCAAAGACATAAATGAATATATGATGTGCTTAAAAATAAAATTAATTTTTCCTTCCGTGTGAAGTCGTAAAACCCCGGAAACGTGTACGTCGCTGATAAAATATAAAATTTCAATTTGATTTTATATTTTTTATTTGCCCTTCGACAAAAGATTACATAAATCGAAGATTTTCGCCTCGAGATTTTACGTGCAATTTTATACATTTCCGCAAAGGCTCAAATGCCAGGTTTGATTTGCTTAAAAATAAACTCAATTTTTCCTTCCGTATGAAGTTGTGAAATCCCGGGAACGTGTGCGTCGCAGAACAAATATAAAACAAAACATAAAATTTCAATTTTATTTTGTATTTTTTATATGACCTTCGATAAAAGATTAGATAGATCGAGAATACTCGCCTCGAACTTTTACGTGCAATTTTATACATTTCCGCAAAGACATAAATGAATATATGATGTGCTTAAAAATAAACTCAATTTTTCCTTCCGTGTAAAGTCGTAAAACCCCGGAAACGTGTGCGTCGCTGAACAAATATGAAATTTCAATTTCATTTGATATTTTTTATTTGGCCTTCGACAAAAGATGAGATAAATCGATGATTTTCGCCTCGAAATTTTACGTGCAATTTTATACTCTACAACAAAATATAAAATTGCAATTTTATTTTGCATTTTTTATTTGTCCTCCAACAAAAGATTAGATAGATCGAAAATAGTCGCCCCGAGCTTTTACGTGTAATTTTATACATTTCCGCAAAGGCCCGAAAGCCAGGCATGATGTGCTTAAAAATAAACTCAATTTTTCCTTCCGTGTAAAGTCGTAAAACCCCGGAAACGTGTTGGTCGCAAAACAAATTTAAAACAAAATATAAAATTGCAATTTTATTTTGCATTTGTCCTTCGACAAAAGATTAAATAGATCGAGAATTCTAGCCTCGAGCTTTTACGTGCAATTTTATACATTTCCGCAAAGACATAAATGAATATATGATGTGCTTAAAAATAAACTCAGATTTTCCTTCCGTGTAAAGTCGTAAAACCCCGAAAACGTGTGCGTCGCTAAACAAAAATAAAATTCCAATTTCATTTTCTATTTTTTATTTGCCCTTCGACAAAAGATTAGATAAATCGAAGATTTTCGCCTCGAACTTTTACGTGCAATTTTATACATTTCCGCGAGGGCGCGCGGTGCGCTGGCAGCGTGCCGACGCGTCCGTGGAACGGCCGATCATGATTTGTGGAAAAAAATTGTCTATCGAAGAGAGATGGGGATACAGTGAATGTGTCTCGAAAGACAAAAACCCGAAAGACAAAATGTCGTCAAATTTTGTGACGTCAGATCCTGTTTCGTCGAGATAAATGGTCTTCTAAGATACACATAGACGTAGCCGCAAATTCGCGGTTTGCTTTGCTGTCAGTGTCCGTGGTGTGACATAACCTAAATCATGAACACCAAAAGTCTTGTTTCATGAATAAAAGTTTTATAATATAAATTTAACACTATATACCACAGATTAATTAATAAGCTTCTGTAATTTGTGATAGGATGAAATAAAAATATGACCCCCATATACAATTTATTTTCTGAGTGTTTATTATTTGTTTACCAATTTTTTTTCGCTGTAATTGGCTACCTGTGTACATTTACCAAATTACGATATCAGGAATTGTAATGTGCAAGGATGAGACAAAAAAACCCTTTATGTCCCTGTCTGCTATAATTTCCTTTTAATTAACCTTGAGTGAATTATTACGTTAACGTCGATGGCAGCGATTGATGGTCTATGATTGTTTTTTTTTGCTTAGAGTTGCTTTAGGATTTCCTTTTGGAGACATACGGCCTTGTATGTGCCCTATAATATTGAAACTCCGGAAGGAAGAACCAGTTACGCCAGGAGAATGGCAAGCTTTGTTCTATTCCGTTCGTTTGGTGAGACTGAAGGACGAGAAAGGGCTGCCAAAGTTGCGATGCCCCGAAAGAGGATGTCATGGATTTTATGAAACAGGGTCGACGGGTAACAGCAAAAAATATACTTTGAAATCTAATATATTTAATAGAATACTTGTTCTTTTTCTCTATTATTCGTAATAATACATCGTCTATCTGCGTGTTTTGGATCCGATCGAGGACGAGCATTGCTCAAAGCTTACATAGCCGAATAAAGGAAATTCTCTACTTGACGTGATTACCTGCCGTCATCAATTTGAGGATTGGAAACTTCTTTCGCCGGCAAACTAAGTATCCGTAAGAGAAATCAACTGGATGAGTGCATGGTCGTCAAAGTTAGTGGATGTGAAATCGTATAAATATTAGATAGCCCGTGTTAGGTACTTGGAATCAAAGTATATTCAGCAAAATTAAAAAACCATTCTCCGTTGGTTATTCAAGTTCGTGAATCATACGGTACTGTATTGTTATCTATTCAATTTGTTATTTACTGGGCTGAAAAGTAATGATAATAATAATAACTATCCGTCTTAAAATTACAGTAACTTTATGTTCAAACACCACTGACAAGCTGCAAATTTATCGGGAAAATATTGCAGCTGCTTACATAGGAGCTACCAAAACTTTTTACTCAATGAATTGTCCTGAAGAATTATCAATGCACAGCGTTGAGAATTACATGCGTTACACTGAAGTTAAACTTCAGGAGGAAGAGCTCGGAGGGCAAAAATATTTTGAGCCAAATAGCACGAGCATTCAATTATTGAACGATTATTACGTCGTTCAACCGGCGATATGTCTTGGATAATGCGCATACAGAATACAATGCCATTTGAGGTTCCATTGGACTTTCTGGTACACGACCTTACGACGCTTTATAGGCCAACGCTGGAACTAACGATGAACACAAGCCAAGAAATTATCGTTCATTTTCGCATTACTGTAATATCGTGGTTCGCTTGAAAATAAACGATAATTTCTTGGATTGTGTTCATCGTTAGTTCCAGCGTCGGCCTATAAAGCGTCGTAAGGTCGTGTACCAGAAAGTCCAACGGAACCTCAAATGGCATTGTATTCTGTAACCGCATTATCCAAGACATATCGCCGGTTGAACGACGTAATAATCGTTCAATAATTGAATGCTCGTGCTATTTGTCTCAAAATATTTTTGCCCTCCGAGCTCTTCCTCCTGAAGTTTAACTTCAGTGTAACGCATGTAATTCTCAACGCTGTGCATTGATAATTCTTCAGGACAATTCATTGAGTGAAAAGTTTTGGTAGCTCCTATGTAAGCAGCTGCAATATTTGCCCGATAAATTTGCAGCTTGTCAGTGGTGTTTGAACATAAAGTTACTGTAATTTTAAGACGGATAGTTATTATTATTATCATTACTTTTCAGTCCAGTAAATAACAAATTGAATAGATAACAATACAGTACCGTATGATTCACGAACTTCAATGACCAACGGAGCATGTTTTTTTTATTTTGCTGAATATACTTTGATTCCAAGTACCTAACACCGGCTATCTAATATTTTTACAATTTCACATCCACTAACTTTGACGACCATCCACTCATCCAGTTGATTTCTCTTACGGATACTTAGTTCGCCGGCGAGAGAAGTTTCCAATCCTCAAATGGGTGATGGCAGGTAATCACATCAAGTAGAGACCTTCCTCCATTCGGCTATGTAAGCTTTGAGCAATGCTTGTCCTCGTTCGGAACCAAAACACGCAGATAGACGATGTATTATTACGAATAATAGAGAAAAAGAACAAGTATTCCATTTAATATATATTCGATTTCAAAGTATATTTATTGCTTTTACCCGTTGAGCCTGTTTCATAAAATCCATGATATCCTCTTTCAGGGCATCTTAACTTTGGTGGCCCTTTCTCGTCCCTCAGTCTCACCAAACGAACGGAATAGAACAAAGCTTGCCATTCTCCTGGCGTAGCTGGCTCTTCCTTCGGGAGTTTCAATATTACAGGGCACATACAAGACCATATGTCTTCAAAAGGAAATCCTAAATCAATTTTAAGCAAAAAAAAACAATCATGGACCATCAATCGCTGCCATCGCCGTTAACGTAATAATTCACTCAAGGTCAATCAAAAAGAAATTATAGCAGACGGGGACATGAAGTGTTTCTTTTTGTCTCATCCTTGCATATTACAATTCCTGATATCGTAATTTTGGAAATATACGCAGGTAGCCAATTACAGCGAAAAGAAAATTAGTAAACAAATAATAAACACTCAGAAAACAAATTGTATATGCACTTCATATTTTTATTTCATCCTTTTACAAATTCCAGAAGCTTATTAATTAATCTGTGGTTTATAGTGTTAAATTTATATTATAAAACTTTTATTCTTGAAACAAGACTTTTAGTGTTCATGATTTAGGTTATGTCACACCACGGACACTGACAGCAAAGCAAACGAAACCGGATGTGACGTCACAAAATTTGACGACAATTTCTCTTTCGGCTTTTTGGCTTTCGAGACATTGACTGTATCCCGGAGAGATGTGGCAAAAAGTAGTGGAAAGTGACGTGTAGGGAGGATGTCAAACTCCCGACAGTCAAACTCCCGACAGGGCCTATCGCGCGTGTACCGACTGTTTTTGGTACGTGTACAGCCGCGAGATGGCAATAACGCTCAAAGCGCAAACACATCGCGGTTAGGCAATGAACGTAGTTCCAAGTGTTGGGGTTCTCAATAAAACCGAGGGACGTGACTGACTAGCAAATTATTTAATCAAATAATACACGCGGGTTCCTTTTGGCTATATCGGAGCGAGAAAAAGTTAAATAACATAAACAACTGTTTTTGGTTGAATTTCTTATAAACAATTTGTTAACAAAACCAAGAATAAATAGTATTATGATTATTGCCGTTAATTGTTTAATGAACAAATGGTAAATGAATAAATAAATTGTCCCAATAAATTGAAATAATTGTTTTTATTGTCGTCGTTATTATTATTAATACATTTCGTGGCAAAGATTTGACCGGATAATACACGTGGGTTCCATTTGGCTATATCTGAGCGAGAAAAAGTTGAATAACATAAAGAAGTGTTGTTGGTTGAATTTCTTATAAACAATTTATTAAGAAAACCAGGAATAATTTCTATTATGATTATTGTTGGGTTTCGTTCAAATATGTGTACCTCTGTTCCCTGAAGATTTTTCGATGATTACACAGAAAATTAACTTTTTTTTACCTAATAATAAAAACAACGACAATAAAAACAATCATTTTAATTTATTTGGACAATTTATTTATCCATTCGCCGTTTGTTCATTAAACGAAACCCAATAATAACATAATAGTAATTATTCCTGGTTTTTTAAATAAATTGTTTATAAGAAATTCAACCAACAACACTTCTTTATGTTATTCAACTTTTTCTCGCTCCGATATAGCCAAAAGGAACCCACGTGTATTATCCGGTCAAATCTTTGCGACGAAATGTAATAATAATAATAACAACGACAGTAAAAACAATCATTTCAATCTATTTGGGCAGTTTATTTATCCATTCGCCATTTGTTCGTTAAACGAAACCCAACAACAATCAAAATACTATTTATTCCTGGTTTTCTTAATAAATTGTTTATAAGAAATTCAACCAACAACAGTTGTTTATGTTATTCAACTTTTTCTCGCTCCGATATAGCCAAAAGGAACCCACGTGTATTATCCGGCCAAATCTTTGCGATGAAATATATTAATAATAATAACAACGACAATATAAACAATTATTTCAATTTATTTGAAATATTTATTTATTCATATACCATTTGTTCATTAAACAATTAACGGCAATAATCATAATACTATTTATTCTTGGTTTTGTTAACAAATTGTTTATAAGAAATTCAACCAAAAACAGTTGTTTATGTTATTCAACTTTTTCTCGCTCCGATATAGCCAAAAGGAACCCACGTGTATTATTTGATTAAATAATTTGCTAGTCAGTCACGTCCCTCAGTTTTATTGAGAACCCCAACACTTGGAACTACGTTCATTGCCTAACCGCGATGTGTTTGCGCTTTAACCGTTATTGCCATCTCGCTGCTGTACACGTACCAAAAACAGTCGGTTCACGCGCGATTGGCCGTGTCGGGAGTTTGACTGTCGGGACTTTGACATCCTCCCAACGAGTAAGGCCACGAAAGAAGTGAAAGTGTTATCCAAGGAAAAAGAGAAGAAACAGGAAAGGCAGGGTCCTACCTGGTGAGCAAGCTTCCTTGACAGCGGATGGAAAGGCAGCCTATTCAGTTAGCGGAGAAGGGATACCGTCATTGTCTCGAAAACGCAAAGTCTCGAAAACTCAAACTCTCGAAAAAAGCGATGGTAATCGTTTTAGTTGAACACGTCGCCGCTGAGAGCGTTCGTGGTTAAAGCCGACGCAACCGCGGGTCACAGTCTTACATTGGCGGGTAGCCCCGTAACCACAATCTTTCAAATCTACACTTGCAAACTGTCAGTAACCTACAAAAGTTAAACGTCAGTATCAGATAGGTTAAACAGAGTGTATTTGACGTCGTAATTTATATCAAAATCGGTATATTGTGACAATACGTCAGTTAAATAAAGTACGCAGTTAATTTATTTAAAGTTCCTCTCAATAGTTTTATTCGAATTATAATTATCAGTATTTAGAGTTTATAAAGACGATTGTTATTAGTATTTATGACTGTGATTAAAAACTTATATCTGCCCTGAGTAGAGCTACAATCGGTGAACGAGCCTAATTCAAACAGTGTTTGTAAGCCATGTGTATATTTACCAGTATTTTCTGCGAAACACTTTGTCGCCGTGTTGTCTGTCACACTCATCGGTTGCTCTGGCAAAGAGGTCCTTCGTCGGAATGTTGTAATGGCCCACTGCCGCTTATGAAAGTCCAATAGGTACGCCGTCTGTTTCTTTCCAGTGAGAGCTGCTCGAGAATGTACAGATAGTTCTCATATACCGTGCCCTCAACTTCTGTTAGGATTTGACTTCCTGTAGAAGATCCAGGTCTTTTTCAAAGGGTGACAGACTTTTTTAAAGTTTGCCCTAGCGATTGTCGCATAATCAGTTTGCCGATATTGTATCTTTGAAGTATTCCTCATGACAACAGGGCGGTACGAGCTAAAGTTTTGAACAGATCCGTCAGCGCACAATGGTGAGAAAGGTGAGACTTTAACGAGACTTGATGTTAATGTGAATTAAGAATTTCAAAAGATGAGATAAATGGCAAAGCAAAGTTTGTTGAATGTTGTATTTTGACAGTCGGAACTTGTCCAAGAAGAGTTGTATCCCGATACAATGGGTGATACGGCTGCTATCACCGCAGAAGATTGGGGGCTCCGACACTCAACTCATAACGTTGAGCAATAGCTATCAATCCAGAACCTCGAAAAATGATCCTAAGATTCATAAAAAAGCTAACGTGCTTGGTAAAGCTAAAGTAGGTGCCAGCGGACAAGGAATTGGGCAACCGGCTGTGAACATGTCCGTAAGTACAAAATACTCTCTCATTAAACAATTCCGACGATTAAATGAACACGCAAGGGTTATAATGAAATAGATTAATTTCTTATTGTTTGTTGCCTTACATCTAGATATTGCCTTTGCAAATTGAGACACTCGAAGATTATATGAATGTTGTCTTACAAAGTACAATATTAATTAGAGTCACGTACGAAGGGAAAAAAAAGAAGAGAAGAATAAAATTGCACAGAATTTGTGGACCTGTTAATATACCAAACTCGTTTTGACCAGGCGATTACAATGTATTATAATATAGAAAATTTGTACAGTAAAAATATGATTGAAAGGCGATGATTGGATGTACAATAAATAATAAAGATCAGATAAGATATTAGATATCGTAATATAATAGTTCCTTTTGTTTTTGTTGCAGGAGAGTTATGTTTTCGTCATAACGTTTACAAAAATACAACTCTGATGTAAATGAGACTTCGTCAGAAGCAAGTTGTCAGGATTTGGAGATGTTTTCTTCCCGTTTCTCTCTTCCTCTTTCATTTGTAGCGCTACTGCCGATTCTAGCTTGGGAATTCTGCCTTCGCATGTCAAGATTACCGTCTTCAACTTTCATATTTCTTCGTCGAACTCCTTCGTAATGTCATCCTGATGTACAATAAACAAAATAAAATACATCAGGGAGCAATAAACTTCTTGGCATTGTTTAAGTAATTTAAAATACAAACAAAAATCCAAATATAAATCTATTGTGTATATACGAGGGGGGATCCAAAAAAAACGGGAATTTCGTCATAATTTCTTTATTTTTTAATATTTTTACACCAAATTTTGATCACCTTCAAAGTATTCTCATTTGACCACAACGCACCTCTGCAAACGATCCCTTTAATGTTCAAAACATTTTTTAAATTCACTTATCGAGATGTTCTTTAGGCCTTCCAGCGATTTTTGTTTTACCTCCTCCACAGTGGCAAAACGCTTGATTGCTGCTTTGTTTCGGGGTCGTATCCATAGCACCACGATTCAACACCAGTAATCACCTTGGAAAAAAGTTCAGGGTCCTTTTCGAGCTGATTTTGAAGTTCGAAAACATGCCTGAAGTCGACGCTCCCTTTGCTCGTCTGTGAGAAGTCAAGGGACAAATTTGGCTGCAACTCTGATCATGTGCAAATCTTTGGATAAAATCCTCCGAATTGAACTCCATGATATCCCAGACATCTGACAAAGTTGATCAATGGTTCGGCGACGGTCTTCATGAATGAGAGCATTGATTTTGTCGACGTTTTCGTCACTTGTTGACGTTGAGGGGCGTCCTGAACGGGGTTAGTCTTCAATTGACATTTCTCCATTTTTATAACGTGAAAACCACTCGTAGACTCTGGTTTTACTTAGGGCGGCATCTCCATGAGCAGTCTTAAGCATTACAGTAGTTTCCGCGGCCGATTTCCCCAACAGGAAACAAAATTTCACAGCCGCGCGTTGCTCTCGACAATCGGCCATCACGTTTTCGCCGAAATGGAAAATGTTGATTCACTACAAAAATTCACACGGCGACAGAACTTTGCACAACTCAGGAAACGTGTCCCCAACGGACACCTGGTCGAGCAATGGGTTCCCCCACTCTCCCTCCCCGTTTCTCCAATTCCCGTTTTATTTGGGTCCCCCCTCGTATATCGTTATATGAGAGAGTATTTTGTACTTACGGACATGCTCAGAGCCGGTTGCTCAATTCCCTGTCCGCTGGCACCAACTTTGGCTTCCGTGCCAAGCACGTTAGCTTTTTTATGAATCTTAGGATCATTTTTCGAGGCTCTGGACTGATAGCTATTGCTCAACGATATGAGTTGAGTGTCGGAGCCCCCAATCTTCTGCGGTGATAGCAGCCGTATCACCCATTGTATCGGGATACAACTCTTCTTGGACAAGTTCCGACTGTTAAAATACAACATTCAACAAACTTTGCTATGCCATTTGTCTCACCTTTTGAAATTCTTAATTCTCATTAACATCAAGTCTCGTTAAAGTCTCACCTTTCTCACCATTGTGTGCTGACGGATCTGTTCAAAACTTTAGCTCGTACCGCCCTGTTGTCATGAGGAATACTTCAAAGATACAATATCGGCAAACTGATTATGCGACAATCGCTAGGGCAAACTTTACAAAAGTCTGTCACCCTTTGACAAAGACCTGGATCTTCTACAGGAAGTCAAATCCTAACAGAAGTTGAGGGCACGGTATATGAGAACTATCTGTACATTCTCGAGCCGCTCTCACTGGAGAAAAACAGACGGCGTACCTATTGGACTTTCATAAGCGGCAGTGGGCCATTACAACATTCCGACGAATGACCTCTTTGCCAGAGCAACCGATGAGTGTGACAGACAACACGGTGACAAACTGTTTCGCAGAAAATACTGGTAAATATAAACATGGCTTACAAACACTGTTTGAATTAGGCTCGTTCACCGATTGTAGCTCTACTCAGGGCAGACATAAGTTTTTAATCACAGTCATAAATACTAATAACAGTCGTCTTTATAAACTCTAAATACTGATAATTATAATTCAAATAAAACTATTGAGAGGAACTTTAAATAAATTAACTGCGTACTTTATTTAACTGACGTATTGTGACAATATACCGATTTTGATATAAATTATGACGTCAAATACACTCTGTTTAACCTATCTGATACTGACGTTTAACTTTTGTGGGTTACTGACAGTTTGCAAGTGTAGATTTGAAAGATTGCGGTTACGGGGCTACTCGCCAATGTAAGACTGTGACCCGCGGTTGCGTCGGCTTTAACCACTAACGCTCTCAGCGGCGACGTGATCAACTAAAACGATTACCATCACTTTTTTCGAGAGTTTGAGTTTTCGAGACTTTGCATTTTCGAGACAATGAGGGTATCCCGCGGAGAAGGCGGATAGAGCGAGAGAGACGGTAGATGGCAGAGCGGACGGAAGCTCGACGGTCGGCACAGCGGAAAGAAAGAGGGTCGAGGCATTATCAAGAGAGTACACGAGATCACGTGGCGGGAAGTGCTGGAATCTCAAAACAGGTAACAAAATTGGAAGTCTCAAATCTGGAATCGGGAACTTGGAAATGGGGAAGCTGGAAATCTGGAATTTGGACACGGAAAATCTGGAATTTGGACACCGGAAATCTGGAATTTGGACACTAAAAATCTGGAATTTGGACACCGGAAATCTGGAATTTGAAAACGGTAAACCTGGAAAACTGGAAAGTGGAAAATCAGAAAATCGGGAAATCTGGAGAATGGAAATTTGGAATCTCGTAAACTGGAAGTGCGGAACTCTGGAAATTGGAAGGAATCTGAAATGGCGAAATCAGGGAATCTGGAAATGTGGAAGCTTGGACTGTGGCAAGCGAAAGCTCTGTGAACCTGGACCCCGACTTAAGAAAATTCATTTAAAAAAAAATGCATACTTTTGTACTCCGTATGTACTCGTTTGTACCACCGTTTTTTTCGTTTGTATCTTAAGGGATTCAGAATTAAGGGGTGGGGTTAAAAAATACTCGGAACCGGCGTTGAACCCGAGTTGAAGTTTAAACATTTTTTGTAACGCGGTTCTATAGAAAATCGTTTGTACCCGTTTGTACCACTTTTTTTTCTTCTAAAGCTTAAGGGGTAAAAAAATACAGAGTTTTTTAATTTGCGAATGCAGTTACCTGTAGATCTTTAAAAATAAACTTAATCCTGGGAAAAGGATTCGTATTTTCCATCGATTGCATCATCGATACTTCTCACGCACACCTTAAGGGGGTTGAAATGAAAGATTTGGCAAGTATTCCTTTGTACCTTTAGAGATATATCACTGGATGCCATAATCGAAATCTGTAAACGACGTCTGTTTCTTCATTGTTAGTACCCGTTTGTACCACCGTACATTAATTTGTTCGATGAGTTAGTTATTGGAAAATCGATAATCAATTGAAATCCGTGGTAAACATTTAAGAAACAAAATTCACTAGAATCAGCTACTCAGAGAGTGGCAGTGTTAGAAAGATCATCACTGCAGTGGTGAAAAAAAAATGAAATTCAATTTTTTTTCCTGTTCCGAACGATGTTTGTCGTTCGGCAGCCATTTATTTACAGTAATTCGATAATTGCTCTCTAACAGTCTGCCTGTTGCAAGTGAGAGAAGACATTTTTCTCTCTTTCTCCGAGAGAACGAGAAAAATTCTGTTGCAAAAAGGTTTTATGTGTTACAGGTGAAACGTCATGAGGTGATGAGTGACAAGGGCAGTCGACTAGTTCAATAAGCGGGTCATCCATGAAATACTAATAATCATTCTGGCGTATCGCGACTAAAGAACGACGTATTTGTCGAATACCCAAACGTTAAGTATACGTCTTGTTTCTTGCTTTACTTTTTTCCCCTCTGTTCCACAGACATGTATTATCAATTTATAAACTAGATATCTAACTTGTCGGGCGATTTTTTTAACAGGCGACAAAAGTCGAGCATGCTCACAATCTGAATAATTAATAACGAGCGCGTGAACTCTCTCCTTTGTTAACGAGGGTTGAGGGATTGTAACGTGCAAAAAAAAGGGTCAGTGCGTGACTCGCTGGAAGTCGAGGGTCGCTTTTATAAATACGTTTACATGGCCCGCTTGTGTAATCAGACCGGGGCAATGCTTTTCTGTTGATTTTAACAGAGAAAAAATATGCCACGGAACTCCACATTAAATTCGATCATATTCCTTTGTGAATAAAGTTCAATTATCTACGGTAAATAAATAAAGAGGTGAGGATATACCGAAAAGAATGTATATACAAGGTCTGTTCAAAAAGTATCGCAAATTTTGAATTTCCGCGGGCTACATATATTCGATTTTCGATTTTTTTGTGACGTTAGATTGGTACTCGTGTCCCTCACTTATGCTGAAAAAATCGGCCATTTTGAATGTTTAGTTAATTGTTGACAGCTGTTTTGGTTAGACGTGTTTTGGCTTGTCTTCGATTTTTGCCTATTCCAAAAAATGGATTAAAGAATCTGTATCAAATTTTGTGTGAAAAACAAAATTAAGTGCGTGAACGCATTCCGAATGTTGACTGTGGCATATGGTGAAGCTACCTTCGACCAAAGCAACGTTTATCGGTGGTACAAAATGTTCTCAGAGCGCCGAGAAGATGCGAACAACGAAATGCGTTCCGGACGCCCGAGCACATCAACAACAGACGAAAAAATTGATGAAGTGAAGAAAACAATATAGGCCAATCGTCGAATTACGATTAGAGAAGTTGCTGAGGAACTAAACACATCGATTGGCTCGTGCTATTCGATTTTTACCAATGATTTGGGCATGAGACGGGTCGCCGCGAAATTCGTGCAAAAATTGCTCAATTTCGAAGAAAAACAGTGTCGCGTTAAGAAGCTGCTTTTTTGGAATAGACAAAAATCGAAGACAAGCCAAAACACGTCTAACCAAAACAGCTGTCAACAATTAACTGAACATTCAAAATGGCCGATTTTTTCAGCATAAGTGAGGGACACGAGTACCAACCTAACGCCACAAAAAAATCGAAAATCGATTATACGTTGCCCGCGGAAATTCAAAATTCTCGATACTTTTTGAACAGACCTCGTATCGTTACGTCCGGGGTTTCAAACCATTGGGAAACCCCACTGGTCGCCTCATCTTTTATTTATTTTTTTAAACTAAATGTTCAAAATCGCTCGGATCTCCAGAATCTTCGCGTAAGCGTAAAGATTGGCCCTTATGGCACCAAACGGTCAAGCGACCGGTTCACACGCTTGGAAAATATCTTTCTGAAAGCAGAACGCGCCTATCACACAGGATGTAGCTTAGACGCTGACTGGAGAGTTAGCGTTCTCGGTATTGTACGCGTTCCCACGACAATGGCTTGTGTCCGAGGCAGGATTCTGCTGACACCTTAGTTAAGCCAACATTTTATGATAACGAAGATGTCGAGGCGTGTGGGAACAAATCGTCCCCCACGCGCCGGCATGTCCCACTTCATATGCACATTATAAATGCCCTTTACTGATTAGGACACATTAGTAAGTTAGTCTTTCTTGGGAGCTTGTCTACGATGGTCAAGCTTGAATATTAATCCGGATCACTCCGTGGTCGATCAGTATGGTCGAAAATGTAACCGGTAGTCTCACTCCGTGAGTAGCTCACTATGGTCGACCACGTTGAAACTCCGTTTTTTATTAAAAATATAAATTATAAATTCAAACTTTAAACAATAATTCACGTACCAGTGTCTGTGACGAAAATCGCGAAACCAAAGTGGCTCTGTAAATCGTGCACCGAACATGGAACGTTCGACACCCGGCATGAAGCGGGCTGTAGCAGAACCGATGTAAAATACCGTAGTTCCCCTCTTTACAATGCGACTCGTTACCCTGAAATAAAGCAGGCGGTATAGCACCGATCAAGATGTCGTCGCGAATGTTGCGGTGGCTCAAGACGGGCAACGAATCGAAATCGCGAATTCAAACAACGCCTGCGAAACGAAGTATCAAACCGAAAATTCTAAAATAAATTGTGGACACTCCTGGAACATCCCTCTTTCGAATCGAACAATCAAAATTAACTTCGCACTATTCGGCAAGTGCGAAATCAAACTTATAAAGTCTGCGGAACTACGAATTTATAGTGTAAAGTCGGAATTATTATGGAAGTGCGGAATTGTAATTGTCAAAACGCTAATCAGAAAAACGAAGACTGTCCGGCTAAAATTGTGAACCGAATCAAAATTGTAAAGTTGCGAAACTTAAATCTTTGAACCAATCAAAGGTGTTTCAATAAATGTTTTGTTATTTGTCAAAAATAAAAGCATGGTTCGACGAGTTTTATTCCGAACAACCAGCTACGCTCAACAGGCGACAACGCTACCAAGTGTCGATCCACCAACTAAGTTGGATTATCGATTATCGATCGACAATTATAAATTATTATTATCGTCACAAGATCGCCCTCGCTGTACTCCAATCCCTGACGAGCGCATTCCCGTCTAAACTTTCAGGAGCAACAACATTTCATATTCAACTAACCAACTATCATCGTCAACGTTCCATCAACTCACCATTTCTGATATTTTGGTGTACTATTTTTTGTATTGTTGTTTTTAACATCAAACGAGATTCAAATTGTGAAAAGTACTATGTTAAGTGGCAATATTATTTAACCATCATAAAGTCACGACGCTTCGATTAAAAAAATCTTCTTGTCCAAAAAAAAAGAAAAAACTTAAACAATAATGTATTGCAGGTCGTGGTGAGCTGGAATGACCCAAACATATCTTAATACTGAATGGCACTACGAGATTGAAGGTACAGCTAAATGGGCCACTACCACATCCAGATTTTCTTATAAAATAATAAAATATACGACATTATCGAAATACGTGCAGTTCCAATTTCAAACAGCTTTAATTTTTACGATAGAGAAAATCGAGAAAAAAAAACCTCGCACCACTATGGACAGGCTCGATCCAAAAAATTCTTCGCTTTATTGTAAAAACACAAACATAAAGCACGAAGAAGAAAAAAGACTACGTGCATTATACCGATAAACGTACATAGATTCTCTGGAAAAATACCTCTTGCCGCATACGTAAAGGGATGAAGGAAAAAAAGTAATGTATGTACTTAGCCGAATGAGCAGAATAAGCGATAGTCGTATATGATTTGATAAATTAGCGATGCTCATAAAGATGATCGGAGATTTGAAGAATTAGAAGTGCGAGTAGTAAATAAACAGTATAAACATAGATCTCACCAAAAATATTAATAGAGTACATTAGATATATTGGATATGCCTTACTGGTCACCCATTCTACGGTGTCCCGATTGAAGTCTAGTTAGACTAAGAAAATATTTAGAATATCATATAGACAAACACGCTCTACGTTGTTATAGTATTTTATTTCATTATCTCGCGAACGTAGCATCCAAGAAAAATTCCTTCCTTCCTTCGGATTAATGTACTCGTTCGTTGAATTCAGAAAAAACAAAAAAAAAATAATGTCTACTGTCACGAGGTTGATGAGAATATTGCTGCAGCGTGTAAGTACATAAACAACATAACCAGACGGCGCATGTACTGCATCGTTGATCACACGAGATGAAAAGAAAAAAGTTCTAATATGACAACTACGGTTATTGTATCAATATATATATATGATATACATTATATAGAAATACGTTGTACGAGTGCCCTTCCCTTGAAAGTGTATCGAATTACTAACTGTACCATAAACATAAGCTATTCCAAGTACCACGCCCAATATTTTTTAAGTATTAACAGAAAAAACGAAAGGACAAAGCGCGAAAAAAAGAGAAATAATATAAAGAAACAAATGAGATCAGTGCTAAAAAAGCGAGAGAGAAATTTGGTGGAAATGAAAAAGAAACGTGGTTGCACCTATTGAAAAATGTCGCTGTATGGAGAAGAAATATAATATGAACGTGGTTTTTTTTTAATAGATATACCGAGCTTTCAATCGAAGCTCGAGCTCCGATGCCCCTACACCCTCGAACCTATACGCCCCGTCGGGATGAATATGTTTGATGAAAACCAAAAAAGACGAAGATACAAAAGGAAAAAATTGGCTCGTGATCTTCGCATACACGCGGAATTGGCCAATTCGTCGAGTGCCATATGTACTATCTCCTAGCGTTTGATATTGCCGAGTCTAGTCTGTTGTTTACAGGAAACAAAAATCTTTGGTACGCACCCGAGTAAAATACGTGTTTATTCGAATCATAGATCGCACGAAAAAGAAAAAAAAAGAAAAATAAATATACGATGTATATATATATATATATATATATATATATATATATGCATCTTTTCATTTATCCAACCTTTAAGACGTGGGAAAATTGTTGCTCTTGAGCTCGCACTTGGGTGTAAGGAAAAAGAAAAAAATTCTGTACAAACGAGTAACGACTGCGGGAGTAACGAGTACGCTACAAACAACCTCAGAGCTATGAATTCCCTTATCGTCTAACGTGAACTAGTGCACTTTGTAATTAGCTCTGGACATTTGTCGGGCATTCGACACGTCGAATGCTCGTTATACAATGAATTAAAGGCTCGAAACGTAATTTATCGATAACAAAGGGGGAAAATGTTAAAAAAACACAAAAAAAATTTCTCAGCAACGGAATTTATTATCGTAGTAATAAAATATTAATGTCTCGGATAGTGGCGAATATAGAGACGCGCCCGGCTTGTACGTTGCCCGAGATGGTATATAAAAATTTGATATCGTGAAAATTTTGGAGAACGATGACCGTGCATATTCATTTTTCTTCATCGATTAAATTGAATCATAGCTTGTACTTGGCCGCGCGAACAATCGGAAATTTGTCGCCGGTGCAAGTTCCACGAAAATCATCGGTGGAAAGATCGAATATCGCTACGCCACCGAGACCCTTCGCCTTGGCGTACGATGCTTTGTTTCCAGCGGTATCGGGATCCTCGTAACCGATCCATATACCATCGGCACCGGTCTCCGAGTTGTACGATAGGTACCCGTAACTTCCGTACTTTTTCGACGGATCACAGACTCTTTGTACGAGTCCGAGTGACCTCTCGGTCAAACGGGCGCATACCTCGGGGTATGAGAGTAATCCGGGTTGCTGAGTGTGCGGTCCTTCGGCGCCTGGACCGTCGGCAACGATCGGTGGTACACCGGAAATTGCACTTTCGGACGTTAGTTTCCATGTTCGAGCGAATGTCGGTATACCGACGACGATCTTGCTACCGACAGTTCCGTGCTCGAGCCAGTATCTGTGGAAGGAAAAAAAAAGAAATTAATATTGTTATTTTTGAACTTTTGCAAATTATATAATGTCACATTGTTTCCTCATAGTTTTTCCTTTTTCCAGAAATTTTCATCCGCCAGGAAACCGAAAAAAGACCTCCTGGCTCTGTGAACATTATTAATTTGCTTCTTTTTTTTCTACTTCAATTGAATATCGATATAAAAAGCTTTGCAATGTTCGTTGAAGCACAAGCATTGATAGTTCTTTTTTCTAGTTCAATATTTCATTATTGAATAAAATAACAATAAAAAAAAATAAGTGTAATTTTAATTTTTACCTGACAGGAAAATCAACGTTGTCCTGAGTAACGCGACCGTAGCTCTCGTAGATCGGTGCTGGAAAATCGGCCTCTTTGGAATTTCGCTCCGGAGTTTTCTGGTCGAACGTCATCAGATGAACGGCATCGATGTTCGGTGCCAAGAGTCTCGCATCGTAGTAGACTAAAAGTAATAATTCAATGGTAAAATTGAAGCAGCAAGCTCTTTATTTATGGAGCGACAAAATTTTGCAAAAGCGTATAGGAAGTATTTTTGAAGTTATTGTAGCAAAGTGCGTTGTGGATGAATTTTCGATAATTGAGGACCATTTTTTAAAACTCGCCGACATCGGTGTTCGAAATTTTTCTTTGTGAATATGAATTAGCAATATTTTTGTACGAGTAATTAACTTATTACTAATTTATATTCAATGATTGATCCTTGCTAAATCATAATTCATCTATGCAGAAACTATTGCCTGTGAATTACATTGCATTGGATAAAATTTCCAAGATATGGTGCATCCCATTATTCCGTAGTTCTCGGTAAAAAAGAACGCAGCCTTGTACAAACAATAACCCCAAAAACTCTACAATATTTCTTTGTTTATCTGAGTATTGACCAAAGTTAATTATATTATCGTTAATACTACTCACTACTGGCATTTACGTGTGGTAAAACGGTCAGAGTGAGTGCCTTGTTTCTCGATCTAAGCTGATTCTTAAGATCGCGAACCAGAGCTGTAAAGCCTTCGCGATGTTCGGTCTCCTTCTCATCCTTGAATTTTCCATATCCAAAGGTTTTTTTAATACCGTGCCAGAGTGAGCCGAATGTACCACGGTGTTTCTTAACTTTGACCTCGGGAAATTGCCAAGCTAGATCGATACCGTCGAAATCGTAATCGGACAAGAAATGAACGACGGAATTGATGAATTTGTTTTTTGCCTCGAGATTCTCGGTCTGTAAATTGAAAAAATGAAAAACAACTTATACGTTATACACGCGTTCCGAACTCTTTCGTTTTATTTTATTATTTCACTCTGGGAGTTATAATTGACAAACTTTCAGTCAAGTCGAGCGTTAACTCGAGAATTTACGTAAACAAAAGTAGATTCGTAAACGCAATTCATATCACTCACCACTGTGAGATACTTGTGTGTGCCCTCGTACGGATCGGCGTTACCGCCAATGCTCAGATAAACCTTGAGATCGGGCAATGATCGCTTGAGCTGCGGTACAAGTCTGTACGCTGCGTAACCGACGCCGGTGTCGATATTCGGATGTAGAGATATGACCTCGTGATTAGCGGCGTTTATACCGGCATAACCGTAAACAAGATGAGTACAATAGCTGAGAGCGGGTCTGAGATCGTCGACTTGGAATTTACCGGGTCCTGTAAGTAACGAGAGAAATATAAAATAAATGAATTAAAAACAATATATAAATAGGTGAAATTAATCGAACTAGTACGTTGTTCGATGAATATTTCTTTCATTTATTTTATATGAATAACAATACCTTGACGTTCGAAGGACGTGGAATTCCAGAAGCAGACGACCTTGTTGTGCTCATGAAGTTCGACCGCTATGGTCGAACCAACGCACAATGCCACCAATCCGACAAATATCAAAGATTTCATTTTTAGTACCTGCAATAATAAGCAAATCAATTAGTTCACGTTACAATCAGTTATTCATTACTAGTTAGTCCATAATTATACGTAAAATGTCGTTTCGACAACTTTTACTATAAATTCGTTTATACGACTATAAATTTCTTTGATAATTTATTCCAGTCACGTTTTGTTCTATAATCGAGTAAAATTACTTTCAATCAATTATAGATATGTAAGTTGAATTTAAAAAAATATATAAAATGAAATTATTCAATGATATGTCGTAAGAAATTCCAAGCGTGGACAAAGAGGCGATTGTGCCGAGTTTTCCCTTTTCCAACAAAGAGCGGGCCATGTGTTGCCAGACTACGAAGACGACGAATTCGAGGGCTTGTTGACGCTGGGCTCGGGGTAGCCATAAAACAAAGGGCCCAAACAACGGCTCGAGGACTCGCCTAGACTGTGCCGTGACACTTCGTATCGAACATTCGTAGAGCTCGCACCTATTCGTCTTCCTCTTTGTTAACGCGTATCATCGGGGATACAATCTGGACTTCGCGACATTTACATTCTTCTTGATTAAATTATCTTTGTTAAATAGTCATCAAACCATTATATCAGCAACGTATTACTTCTATCACAACTATATTTTTGGTAAATAAAATATTTACTACAGTTCAGAAGTGGGATTCATCACGTGCTACGTTGAAAAAAAGCAGAGGACTCAGGGGGTGGGCTTACCTGTCAGAGTCAACAATCAAGAAGAAGTGTGAAATTAAAGTTAATAGTGTTGTTATAAGTGAAACAACATGTCATCGAAATCGCGTAGATGCAAACGTGATAGTAAACTCGATAGAGACGAGGACAGATCGGAAGCGAGGTCTTCACACCGCTCGCGAGGAAAGGACTCAGGGGATTGCAGACGACGTTGATCCGTCGAGTCGGTAAATTCTGAGGATCGGAATTGTCATCGCAGCGTGACACCGAGGTCTTGCAGTGAACGACGGCGCGAAGAGCATCGGTGGCAGGGCCGTACAATGACAAGGAGTCTATCGAGGCGTAGTCGGGCCCGCCGATCGGCAAGCAGAAGTCTGTCTTTATCAAGACAGATCGGAAGCGTGGTCTTCACACCGTTTGCGAGGAAAGGACTCAGGGGATCGCAGGCGACGTCGATCCGCCGAGTCGGTAAATTCTGAAGATCGGAATTGTCATCGCAGCGTGACACCGAGGTCTCGCAGTAAACGGCAGAGCGAAGAGCATCGGTGGCAGGGCCGTACAATGACAAGGAGTCTATCGAGGCGTCGTTGGGCCCGCCGATCGGCAAGCAGAAGTCTGGTAAGGGGTACTGCACCTCGGGGTGAGTCCGATTTTGTAAAATTAACTGAAGTGCTATCAGTCTTTATCAAGACAGGTTCGAAGCGGGGAAATCAGTATGTTAACAAGAAAGTTTTGTTTGAATTCGACCCAGAAGCAAAAGATTTATCTGCTATGGAATGGCTAGAAAAGGTGAATACGTATGTATAAGTTATATCTCGCTTCGCTAAAAGTAAGCGAGACTGCAAGGAGCTGGTACGAAGGATGCACCCGCATGTTGGGACGCCTTTAGCGTAGCGACTCCGAAACAGTTCTCGGGGAAACAGAATTATGGTAAACCTTTCGATAATGCGACGTCACATAAGGGTAGACCGGGTCAGTCTTGATAAGCATACTGCTTTGAAAGGCTCAAAATAATAAATCGATTAAATTTGGATATTCCTGATCGGAGTGTGGACGAGTTAGTAGTTCACGGAATTCATGACGTATAATTAACAATGAACTTGATAACGTTAAAGAAAGACACCTGCGAAATTTGATCGATATCTGGAATCTGTAGCATGTGAAAAAAAAACAAGAGAAAGCAAAAGTTCGAAAAGATGACAGAGAAGAGCAACGTTTTTTCCGTACAGGGCCAGTTCCAAAAGCAGGGTAGACAATTTGATCTTAGAAAATGTCATAACTGCGGTAAAAAGGGGCACAGAAAAAAAAGGATTGTCCAGGGTTAAAAGGCGCTAAGACCGACGCGCAGAGTTCTCGGAGAGGTTCGAGTTTTACGGGTAGTGAGGAAATAATACCCAAGGACAATAAAAAGCAAAGGGAAATGCGAGTTTCGTAGGGTACCAGGGCATTCCGAGAGTTAGTGAAAAAAAAAACGGAACTAAGAGCGGAGTAAAAGGAAAGCATAACTCGGCGAGGGGCAGCCCCTGAAGAAGGGATACGCCCACTCGAGGTACTTGAGATCGCGCCGGTCAAAGTAAACAAGTCGCGTAAGAAGTGTGTTTTAGAGGACCAAGAGAAATGTGTACCATTGACCTGGGAAGTGACTGTTCAATTATTCGGGAAAGCTTAGCACGTTCCTTAGATTCGAAATTTAAAGACAAGCGAAAGACTCTATCAGGATTTAATTACGAAATCATCGTTGCCGTTGCCTGGGGAAAGATCAAAATTCACATTGACGAAATTCCGTTAAAATAAAGGTTGTTATTGTCGCCGACAACCAGCTAACGAAAGAAATCCTCATTGGGTGAGATGTTTTGCGTAAAGCTAAAATTTGGGCAATATCAGATGCTTCCGGAGTGACGTTTGCACTAGGCAAACCATTGAGGAATGATAGCGTAATTGACGTTGCAATGATAGACGACCAAATAGATCAACTCTGCACCGAACGAGTTTTCACATCCTGAGATTTGAAATCCGGTTTAATTGGGAGTTTTTACGAATGCCTTTCGGTCTGGTTAATACGCCGGCCGTTTTTCGGAAAACGATGAGTAAAGTTTTAAGGGGGCGCGCACTGGTTTATATCGATGACGTGGTAATTGCTACGGAAATGCTCAGAAGCACTCAACTAATTAGAAATAGTCCTGAAGGCGCTGCCAACAAATAGTTTGACCCTAAATTTGACAAAGGGTAAATTTTTGCAAGACTAATTTGATTATTCATGACGTGAAGTTTCGTACGAGGGAGTGCGATCAGGGGCTCATAAAATCGAAGCTGTCAATAAGGTCAGTGACCCTGTCAACATTAAAAAGGCAAGACAATTTTTAGGACTTACCGCAAGTTGTAGGGATATTTTCGCATGTTCGTAAAAGATTTTGCCGGAAGGGTTGATACATTTACGAGTCTGTTGCGTAAAAACGTCCCTTGGTCGTGGGAATCAAGCCAAATTGAAGCGTTCAACGAGGTAAAACAATATTAGTCAATAGACCTGTTTTAGCGATTTATGATCCCGAGCGAGAAACGGAGGTGCACACGGACGCCGGTGCAATAGGCTTAAGGGCTATACCCCTGCAAAAGCATAGAGAAAAGAAGCGCGTGGTCACCTATTATAGTCGGAAGGCGACCCCTATAGAACAGAGGTACCATTCGTACGATTTAGAAACCTTGACAGTAATTACGGCATTAAAAACATTTCGCGTGTACCTGAATTAAATTTACGGTCGTAACGGACTGCAATGCCGTACGTGCCACAGCGAGTAAAAAGGATATACAACCACGAGTCGCTCGTTGGTGGGTACATCTCCAAGATTATGATTTTGAGATAGTATATCGCCCGGGATACCCAGGTGGCTCATGTAAATTATTTGAGTAGAAACCCAATCGAATGTTGCGCTATCGATATCACCGAAAGCGAGTGGATTAAGGTAGCTCAGTTGCAGGATCCAGAAATCGAGTTAATTGGCAAGGTGTTGCAAGGGGATGCAACCCGAAACGAAGCACTACTTCGACAAGTACGTTTTAAAGAAAGGGGTGGTTTTTCGGAAGACTGACGTGGGGAGCAAATGGGTGGTGCTGAGGTTGTCGCGTTTTAATGTAGTACGCCTATACCACGACGAACAAGGACACGTCGTCCTTGAGGAAACCCTAGAAAAAAAAAAATACGAGAAAACTATTGGTTTAAAGGGATGAGAAAGTTTACGTCAAAGTACGTGAAGGCGTGTTTAAACTGCCTGTATTGTAAGAATTCAGCAGGGTGCAAGCCTGGGCTGTAACGTCCGATAGGGAACATTTCTAAGCCGGTTCATACAATAGATCTTGATCATGTTGGTCAAATTGTGCGTAGCAAACGCAAAGATATGAAAGTTCTCACCATCGTAGATGGAGTTACAAAATTTTGTGTGCTCGAGCCTGTTCGCGAGATTTCAACCAAATGGGTAGTAAAAGCACTGATTCAGTTGATTGCAATATTCGGGATACCTATACGGATCACGAGTGGTAGAGGTCCGACCTTTCCATCACATTCGTTTAAGGCATTTTCTGAAGAAGTCCGTGCGGGCGGAAAAAAAACCGCACCGTTTGAGTTTTCTAGCTACCTGTGCTGGCGGGGTGGAGAAAACATAAGACGATACCGTGGAAGGGGTCCAGAGTACCCTCAACTCTGCCACCAATAGGGCCACACGTATGTCGCGAGCTCAGCTCCTGTTTGGCCATAAACCGCGCAGTATGGCGGATGCAAGGATACACGTCGGGATCCAGGAGACGTTGGGTCAGGTCGACGTGGAGGAGCTGAGGAGAGCTGCTAAGGCGTCTACGGATGCAGAGCAGGGACGGCAAAAGGAGTGCTTCGATACCTGTCGGTTCGAGGCGCTGGTGTGTGCTGTGGGCACCGTTGTCATGTTGGCAACGGATCTGGTTGTTACCGGAGAGAGCAGAAAGCTGGAGGCGAAGGCGACGGGACCTTTCAAAGCGACAGCTGTTCTGCCAAAATACCGCTACGAGGTTCGGGACATTCGGGACTTGAGGAAGTCATTGAACCAGCGCAGTATCGTAGCAGTGGACAGCTTGCGGAGGTCGGTCACGTTCGACCGAGTCACCGAGCCGGTGGAAAAAAAAAAGCTGTTATGCTACGATGAGTCGTATGCGGTAGATCGAGTCTAAAATCCATGATCGAGAAGTGGTCAATCTCGAATAGGTGGGTTATTAGGCGGAGGCCGGGACCATAGGTCGAGTCTAAAATCCATGATCGAGAAGTGGTCAATCTCGAATAGCTGGGTTATTAGGCGGAGGCCGGGACCATAGGTCGAGTCTAAAATCCATGATCGAGAAGTGGTCAATCTCGAATAGGTGGGTTATTAGGCGGAGGCCGGGACCATAGGTCAAGTCTAAAATCCATGATCGAGAAGTGGTCAATCTCGAATAGGTGGGTTATTAGGCGGAGGCCGGGACCATAGGTCAAGTCTGAAATCCATGATCGAGAATTGGTCAATCTCGAATAGGTGGGTTTTCAGGTGGAGGCCTGGACCATAGGTAGTCGGAGTTGAGATGACATTAGACGGGGTTGGCCGGTTGCCCACTCAATCTGTAGATGTCGCTCGGCGAGGCTAGCAACCGTATAATTTACGTACTTGTTCAATTACTTATCCGAACTAACCAACCCGTGGTTGCATGACCGCTAATCGATCGATACTTTAGAAGGAACTGATCACTCCTTATTGAAGTGTCCATTGAAGCACGGTCATCGCCGTTCCCGCCTTCATTGTATCTGATTGTATGAGTAAGAGCGTTTTGCATTCGAATCTTTTTCAGAAAAAAAACAGTCGCGGAGCCGAAGGGGGTTGAGGACAACCCAGGATGGTCAGGGAGGCCGAATGTCGTAAGAAATTCCAAGCGTGGACAAAGAGGCGATTGTGCCGAGTTTTTTCTTTTCCAACAAAGAGCGGGCCATGTGTTGCCAGACTACGAAGACGACGAATTCGAGGGCTTGTTGACGCTGGGCTCGGGGTAGCCATAAAACAAAGGGCCCAAACAACGGCTCGAGGACTCGCCTAGACTGTGCCGTGACACTTCGTATCGAACATTCGTAGAGCTCGCACCTATTCGTCTTCCTCTTTGTTAACGCGTATCATCGGGGATACAATCTGGACTTCGCGACATTTACATTCTTCTTGATTAAATTATCTTTGTTAAATAGTATTGAAATAAGCAAAAACAATACGATATTATTATTGAACTATATAACATAGAATTATTATACTATGAGATCACACTTCCTGGAGAGACCGTTTGTGAGGTCTTACGACGAACTCCATACGAGTGTTTACTAAATAATATAAACACATGATAAAGCCTGGTAAGAAAGAAACCATGGTATATAGACTGTGGTCTTTGTGACTTCGTCGTTCTTTATTCAGTTGTTCTCCGACTGCTCTCGAAGTAAGAACACTTCTAATAAAATAAAAGTTCAATTGCTCATACATAAGTCTGTCTCATTTATTCACCTGGCTTCCACAAAAACCAATAGGTTATGGGCCCAGGCACCGATTTGAAGTGATCTGGATTTTCATGTAATTTGATGTGAAGTTTTGTTTTGGTGAAAATATAAATTGACAGTTTGACTCAAGTGAAAAAAAAAAAAAAAAAAAAAAAAAAAGTTGAAGTGACAATGGGTGACGATAAAAGGAAAACAAAGAGGAACATTAAACCCTTTGATGGCGAGAAATTCAGTATCTGGAAATTTCGAATTCGAGCTCTCATTGATGAAGAGAATGCATTGCAAGTTTTAACTGACGATCGCCCTGAAGCACCAAATGCTGCATGGGAAAAATCTGAAAAGATTGCAAAAGGAATAATAATTGAATACTTAGATGATTCCATGCTTGGATGTGCTAAGGAGACTGATACGGCAAGAGACATAATGAAGAGACTGGATGAGACATATGAGAGAAAAAGTTTGGCCACTCAGCTAGCAATCGAGAAGAAATTATTGGGCTTGAAATTTAAACAAGATATTCCTTTGACAAAGCATTTCATACTCTTCGACGAAATGATTGTTGAAGCACAGGCTGCTGGAGCACTGATGAATGAAACGAGTAAAGTGGCGAGACTTCTAATGACACTACCAAATGCATATGACTCAGTTGTTACTGCGATCCAAACACTCTCTGACGAAAACTTAGTTTTGGCGTTCATTAAGACGAGACTGTTGGATTTTGAAATTAAATTGCAAAGTGAAAGAAATGATACAAGGGGTAAAGTATTGCAAGCAGAGATCCAGAGAAAACGCAGAAACAAAGTTATGGAACACGAAAACCATTTAAAAATTATCGACAAAACTTCAAACAAAAGTATTCGAATAAATCTACACGAGGATTCAATCCTGTAAAAATCCAAAGTTATCGAAAGAGTTATAACAACACAGCCATGAAAAGATGTGACTATTGTGGCAGGAAGAATCACGAGAGAAAGGACTGTTTCTTCTATAAAAAACAAACACATACATCCAATGGCCGTCCTAGAACACTTCAGAGTGTTGTAATTCACGAGGATAATGGTCATTTTGCTTTCATGAGTGGTGTGCGATGTTTACGCGATGATCAAGCGAGAGTACCAGATAAGTTGACGTTCATACTCGATTCTGGTGCAGCTGATCATCTGACTAATCAAGTCGATGTTTTCTCAGTTGTAACAGATTTGGATGTACCTGTTAAAATCACGGTGGCAAAGAAGGGCAACACAATTACTGCAACCAAGAGAGGGATCATTACTGTGAAAACTGATCAGGGAGTATCCGGCACTCTGAAAGACGTACTGTATTCGCCTGAGGTTCCCTACAATCTATTATCAGTACGCCGGATTCAAGAATCTGGTATGAGAGTAATTTTCAAAGAAAATGGAAAGGTAACAATTGAAAAAGGTGACAAAATCATTGCAACTGGTAAGTCACTGAATAATTTGACATGTATCGATTTTGTAATACTTAAAAAAAAATGTGTAATCAGGCTACTGTGGATAAAAACACATCTTTAAACTAATACAAGCTTTGGCATGAACGTTTAGGCCACATTGACAAATCGAAATTTCTAGAAATGAAAAGAAATAATTTTTTCTCAAGTAGTAAACGTTTAGAGACTGTAAATCCCACAAACGAAATTTGTGAAGCTTGTATATATGGGAAACAAACCCGTCTCCCTTTCTCAAAGGCAAAAGACAGATCTCACGTTACAAGGCCTCTATTAATTATTCACTCGGATGTGTGTGGACCAATTACACCCACAACCATCGATGACAAAAATTATTTTGTTACTTTCATAGATGAATTCACTCACTATACCGTTGTTTATCTACTGAATCATAAATCCGATGTGTTTAAAGCATTTCAAGATTTTGTAGCAAAAAGTGAATCGCATTTTAATTCAAAAATCGCTCAGCTATATTGTGACAACGGGAGAGAATATCTGTCTAGTGAGTTCAAAGATCATTGTGTGCAAAAGGGAATACAATATCATCTCACAGTACCATATACCCCTCAACAAAATTCTATTGCCGAGCGGATGAATCGTTCATTGGTTGAAAAAGCACGCGCGATGGTACACGGTGCAAACTTGGGAGAAGAATTTTGGGGAGAAGCCATTCTAACGGCGGCATATTTACTAAACATAACACCGACTAAAGCCATTTCAGAGAATAAAACTCCTTACGAACTATGGCATAACAGAAAGCCTAGACTAGAGTATCTCAGAATTTTCGGGTCGACGGTGTATGTTCACGATAAAACGCGAAAGAATAAGTTTAATAAAAAATCATTCAAAGGTATACTCGTGGGTTATCAACAAAATGGTTACAAAATATTGAATGTAGAGACGAATAAATTTATTGTAGCTCGCGATGTTATTTTCGATGAAGGTAATTTCAAACTTTCACGACCCTTTGCACATGATGATGAAATTGGATTTGAAAATCCAAGAACAAAAAGACAGAAAACTGATGAAAATACAAAAATCAGTATAAACAATGAGAGTAAAATTAACAAAACTGTAATTGAAACAGACCAAGTTAATAAAATTGATAAATCGGTAATTCATACCGATAAAGTCAATAAAATTAACAAATCTGTTATTGAAACAGATCAAGTTAATAAAATTGATAAATCGGTAATTCAAACCGATAAAGTCAATAAAATTGACAAATCTGTTATTGAAACAGATCAAGTTAATAAAATTGATAAATCGGTAATTAAAACCGATAAAGTCAATAAAATAAACAAATCCGTAACACAAACGGATGGAGTTTATAAAACGTCGGCCAACGACGTAAGCTCTCAACCCGGTAAAAACGAGATCGAGTCACGACGAAGTGCACGAATTAAAAACATGCATACTATTTCGTACAATGAAGAGCATTGTTATCACATAAGTGCACAGTCGGTTATTTCCGACACTCCCAATTCATATCAAGAAATAAAATCACGTGCTGATAGATTTCAGTGGGAGAAAGCGATGAAAGATGAAATCGATTCACTTTTGCAAAATAATACATGGCATATTGTACCTCGTCCAACTAACAAAAATATTGTTGATTGCAAATGGATTTTCACAATTAAAAATGATAGTAATGGAAATCATTCAAAATACAAAGCAAGATTAGTCGCAAGAGGTTTTAGCCAACAATACTTGTCAGACTATGATGAAACTTTCGCACCCGTTGCACGACTTACTACCCTTCGATTAATCCTCGCACTTGCTAATCAGTATAATCTACTAATCCATCAAATGGATGTCAAAACAGCGTTCCTCAACGGTGTATTACAAGAGGAAATTTACATGCGTGTGCCAGAAGGGATAAAAGCGAAAGAAAACGATGTATGCAAATTGAATAAAGCATTATACGGCTTGAAACAAGCAGCTCGATGCTGGTTTCAACATTTTGATCAAGTATTAAAAGAACACAGTTTCAGCAACTCGTCTGTAGACCGTTGCTTGTATTTCCTCGACAGAGGCGATATCACTAAAAACATTTATGTAATACTGTATGTTGATGATCTTTTAATTGCCACTCTTGAAGAAACCACTATGAAAAATTTCAAACAATATTTAATGAAACAATTTTCAATGGTGGATATGAATGAAGTTAAATTTTTCTTGGGTATAAATATCGAGAAAAAGGGAGAAGTCATCACTTTAGATCAGAATAGATATTTACAAAATGTTTTGAGGAAATTTAACATGAGTGATTGTAAAGCTGTTAGTACTCCATTGGAACTAAAATTAAATTACACAGCTTTAGCCTCTGACGAATATTACGAGGCGCCATGTAAAAACCTTATCGGTTGTTTAATGTATGCAATGTTGTGTACACGACCTGATTTATGTACAGCTCTCAATCTATTAAGTCGATATCAGGTTAAAAATAATCAAGAGCCCTGGAGATGTTTGAAAAGAGTCCTACGCTACATTAAAGGCTCATTGAACATGAAATTGATTTTTAAACGAAATGATTACAAAGATATGTTGATCGGTTATGTTGATTCTGACTGGGCAGGCAATGAAATTGATCGTAGAAGTACCACTGGATATTTGTTCAAATTGTTCGATGTAAACACAATTTGTTGGAATACTAAAAGACAGAACTCAGTTGCAACCTCTTCTACAGAAGCTGAGTATATGGCACTATTCGAGGGGGTTAAAGAAGCCTGTTGGCTTAGATACCTACTCACTGGAATAAAAATGGGACCAACAAAACCCATAACTATTTTTGAAGATAACAGTGGATGTATTGCAATTGCAAATAACCCAACAGATCACAAACGATCAAAGCATATCGATGTCAAATATCATTTCTCGAGAGAAAAAGTTGAAGAAAAGAAAGTAATTCTTAAATATATTCATACAGGTGAACAATTGGCGGATGCTTTCACAAAGTCACTACCTGCTACGCAGTTTCTGAAGATCCGCAAACAAATTGGCCTGGACGAAATTTAATTCATCAAAACCACTTTTGTGGTTGAATACATAATTTTAAGAGACAACAAATGTATTGATCAAACTATGTATCAACTTATGTTTTGGATGATCGAATTTATGGTCTGGTTGGGTTTTCGATCAGGGGTTTTCCCAATCCTTGCAACGAATGTTGGACCATCTCTGTAATGTCCCCCTGATACAACATATGATATACACCACTAATATTTCAAATCGATATTATTTTTGAGTGGGAGTATTGAAATAAGCAAAAACAATACGATATTATTATTGAACTATATAACATAGAATTATTATACTATGAGATCACACTTCCTGGAGAGACCGTTTGTGAGGTCTTACGACGAACTCCATACGAATGTTTACTAAATAATATAAACACATGATAAAGCCTGGTAAGAAAGAAACCATGGTATATAGACTGTGGTCTTTGTGACTTCGTCGTTCTTTATTCAGTTGTTCTCCGACTGCTCTCGAAGTGAGAACACTTCTAATAAAATAAAAGTTCAATTGCTCATATATAAGTCTGTCTAATTTATTCACCTGGCTTCCACAAAAACCAATAAATAGTCATCAAACCATTATATCAGCAACGTATTACTTCTATCACAACTATATTTTTGGTAAATAAAATATTTACTACAGATAGGACTATAGAAATTGTAATAAGATGAGCACGATGAAAAATCAAGCTTACCTCTTCCTCGATGGAAGCGGACAATCTGAGACCAAGCAACTCCCAGGAGACTTTGATACCTCGGCCTCTACGGATGGTCAGTAGTGGGATCGATTTGCGCATTACGTCATCGTCGTATACGTTGTAAACTGTTTTCCCACTCTCTCTCTCTCTCTCTCTCTCTCTCTCTCTTACTCTCTTCAATTCGTTATTCTTCGAAAGTGTTTCATCTTGCACACGTGTGTTTCTTATCGTTCGGACTAAACTTCCCCGCGTTTATAAGAAGAAGGAGAGAGGGAAAATGGAGTGAAGGATAGCGAGCCAAAGAACACGTCTCTTTGACAAAAACGTCATAAAGACGATTCACACTTCCAGTGATAGGAACGGTCAAAGAGGTCAGAGGTCCTCTTGGATTTCTATATCATATTTGTAGAAGCTCTCGAAACATTCGAGAACGATATAGTGTAAATACATAATGAAGAATAGATAAAAATAATTATGCTAAGAAATCTGATAGAATACGTTTAAGAAAAAAACTGTAAGAAGAGAAGGAAAGGAAATTATAAATTTATTTTTTTAATTGTCACACGTAGATACTTGGGGATATTGAAATAGTTCCTATAATTTTATGTCATTATTATGCTCCTGTATATAGATTGAGAATAAACGTCATAAACCTCATTTGATCGCAGTTTCATAGCTATATTATTATTCTTCGACCTATTAATTCATTTTAACTTTATAATTGACCTATTTATATTTTTATTACACAGTCTCCTTTGTGAGGAGATCACTTTTGTAATTTTTAATTCCTCGTAGAAATATCTCAAATTGCCTGCTTAGGAATTATTTCATATGAAAGAGAATTTTTAGCAATATTTAGATTTTTCATTAAACAAAAGCCATGTGAAAAATGTATTCTGTAAAAAACGAACATTATTGAGAACTTTTACATGTGTAATAAATTTTTTTAAGTGCCTCCCATCTTTAAGCACTCTGTCATGATTATCTGAAAAAATTTCTCTTTTTTTCGTGTAAACGAAGCTTCCTCTTTGAGGAAACTAAAAACAACTAACAGTAGAATTTCCGAGATTAGAACTCCATTGGCACCGATCAACGACGAGGATTCGGATTGAGACTCGTTTAGCTGTATGCACATTTTTTTTTTTTTCGTCAAACGAACACAGTCGAGGAAAACACGGAGTCTTTGAGAAACGACTCATTTGGCCTTCGCGCAATAATTTCGTCAAATATATGCGAAATTTGTGCTAAGAAGTTTTCAAGGTCTCAGTTTTTTTTTTCTACAATATTTTATTTTATGTATCTGTCCTTGATAATAAATCTAGCAAAACTACCAGCGAAGCATGATAAACGATCGTATTCAAATAATTTATTCTTCAACGACTCTGGATCATCAAGAAAAAACATACTCGTCGTCTCAACGAGGCAATTGAGAGCGGAATAGGCTGTGGGAGGAAAATACCTAGTCTCGAAACGAGACCACCGGCGATACACCCGATGTGATTCATGTATTTGCTACGAGCTGTGTACGTTACAATTGATTTCAATGTTTTTCCTTTAGATCAATTTGAACTTGACTTTATTATCGCAGGTCGCCTCAGATAGCCTAAATTTTCAGGAACACGCAGTAAGTACTTTTCGAAATTGTTGTTTTAAGGTGCTTCCACACACGTCCAATAACTGTAACCATTTTTTTCTGGAAACTCTTGAGGACCAGACATGCGGCAACTTTTGTCTATGGAATATGATTAAGCAATAAAATCCTACGTATGTACACTAGGACCTCAATTTCAAGGAAAATCTCCACTCTTTTGCTTTGCCCGTGCATGGTGGGACGAATTTACATCACGGCAGCCAGAACCAAGTCGTATTTCTCTTGAGGGATTATACGCAGTCAGGATTGTCAAAAAAAATATTTTTTTTATTTCATTTTCGTAATGTACATATTAGGGCGATTTTTTTTTTAACTTTAACTTATGAGTAATTGAAATTTATAAAATATGAAATATTAAATAATAAAAAAAATAAAAAATAAAAAAAGTTCAATATCTCAAGAAATATTGATCAAAGCAATTGGGTCGATAGGACCTTTTTTGTAGGAAATTAGATTTCCAAAAAAAATTTCGTTTACATTTTTTTCGTAAAGTTAATTGTTTCGGAGATAACAGCAAAAAAACGAGAATTTTGGGTAAAAATCAACTTTAGTGACCCGTACCAACTCACCAGTACAATTTACACTTTCGCCGTAAAAGGCACTTTTTTAGATTGTTTTATTCTGAGTAAATCGAAACCAAGAACAATATGATAGCATAAAATGCGGCTGAGTTATAGAAATTTGAAAAAAAAAAAATCGATTTTCGTGTATTTTAGATGGAAAATCTTCTCGCGCTTTGGGAAAGTACTTAGAATTTTAAGGGCTGTAACTTTCAGGGAATTTCTTTTTCGAAATATCCAACAAAATTTCGGGTGGGGACTGAAAAAAAAAATAGCCGACAAAAAAAAATCGCCCTAGTACATATATTTGAAAATATATACAGAAAATTTCATGTCAATCCGACAAATATTCTCGAAGTTACACGCATATTTGTAAAGTCGTCTGGGAGCGTCTCGAAATGATTTTGAAAGTTCGAATGCGTTTTTCTCAAAACTGCGCTTTTAAAGTCGGTGAGCAAGATTCCTCGGAAACGGTTAAACCGATCAGTCTCAAACTTTTACACAAACTTTATATATTTTTTAGTGATTAATCGAAGGTTTTTTTCTCGCCGATAAATATTTCCCATGTTATAAACAATTTAAGGCCAACATTTTTATCGAAAATCGAAAATTTTTTTTTGCGTAGCCGCCATTTTGTTAAAAACTAATATTTTGCTTATTCCTTTGATTAAATACTAGATAATACCTTATGTTAACGAGATCTTTTTTGTTTTTTCAATTCATATGATCCATTTTTTAGAGGAGCTCCCGGAAATCAGCTAAAGCAGCTTCAAAAATCATTATTTTTACAGATAAAAAATCTAAAAATAAAGTTAAAAGTTACCACAATATGTATATAAATTTTTACGTTACAAATTTAAGTGTCTTTCCAGAAAACATTCTTGAAAAATCGCTTTTTTTGGCATTGACTGGGTATAACCCGTTAAAAGTTTTACTATAACGTAGTGTACTTACGTGAAAAATGGGCACGTACATAAGCGTAAACATGACGAGAAAGGGCGCCCCGATCATATCCTATGACACAGTCCTGGCCATGACCGCGTGAATAGCTGTTGCGTTTAGGCAGCCTCTATTATAAGAACCTCCTGTTTGTTCGTAAAATCAAGCTCCTAGTGTATCGTTAAATTTCCAAAAATGATATTCCATTGCTGCAAATTTTTCACGAAACGTGGAGAGACTCCTTTATACTAAACTAATGTTGAAAAGGCTTTGCTTTCTCAGTCTCTTGCAATATCTCAAAATTACCTTCCTGCATAACTCCTCGAAAAAGCTTTTGCTGCAATATACTTAGCTCCATTTGTCTAATCTTCGAAGTTGTACTGTTCACAATTAACGATTGTTGAACAGGTTTTTAAAGCAATGATTTCTGAAAAGCCTTTCTCTGCAATATATTTATCACCTGCCCATTAATGGGGCTATACTTCTCAACATGCGGATATGTACGAATGAGGAAGAAAACGAACGAGAGAAAAGAAAAAAAAATGGACGTTCACGACGAATAAAAGAGTGCCTCGCGCATAGGCATTGTCCTGTAAACTTTTTCTTTAGCCTAGTGTTGGCTTGTCCCCTACCCCCCTGCAAATGAAATTCTGTACGTTGCGAAATTGCGAAGTAATTCGATCCAATTCTTAATAGAAAGTTCTAAATCGCATTCTGTCATCGCACACTTTACTTTGGAAAGAGCGTGCGGTATTGTTACGGATTTCTCGTAGAGCGTCGAACGTCGATATCGTATTCTACACCAAAAGAAGACGCGGTCTAGCGAAACGGCGAGAGCAAGTACACAGATAACCCCGAGAGGGGGAAGATCAGTCGCTGATGCCCCTGGCGGTCGTTTGTACACGCACATCTACGGTGAATGGTAAACGTGTCGTGTGTGCGATCGTTTTCAGAAGGAAAAAAATAAATGGGATAAAAAATGCATAGGTTTGGAGGAATTTCACGAGAAAAAGCTTTGGGAGGATAATCGACAAGGTACGCATACAATATATTCATGTCACATATACATTAGGGCGATTTTTTTTTTTTCGACTATTTTTTTTTTTCAGTCCCCACCCGAAATTTTGTTGGATATGTCGAAATAGAAATTCCCTCAAAGTTACAGCCCTTAATATTAATTCTAAGTACTTTCCCAAAGCGTGAGAAGATTTTCCATCTAAAATACACGTAAATCGAATTATTATTTTTTTCCAAATTTCTATAACTCAGCCGCATTTTATGCTATCATATTGTTCTTGGTTTCAATTTACTCAGAATAAAACAATCTAAAAAAGTGGCTTTTGCGGCGAAAGTGTAAATTGTACAGGTGAGTTGGTACGGGTAACCGAAGTTGATTTTTACCCAAAATTCTCGTTTTTTTGCTGTTATCTCCGAATCAATTAACTTTACGAAAAAAATGTAAATGAAAAATTTGTCGGAACTTTAATTTCCTAAAAAAAAGGTCCTATCGACCCAATTGCTTAGATTAATATTTCTTGAGATATTGAACTTTAACTTATGACTAGTATAAAATTTATACAATATGAAATATTAAATAATAAAAAAAATAAAAAATAAAAAACATTCAATATCTCAAGAAATATTAATCTAAGCAATTGGGTCGATAGGACCTTTTTTATAGGAAATTAAATTTCCAACAAATTTTTCTATTACATTTTTTTCGTAAAGTTAATTGTTTCGGAGATAACAGCAAAAAAACGAGAATTTTGGGTAAAAATCACCTTCAGTGACACGTACCAACTCACCAGTACAATTTACACTTTTGCCGCAAAAGGCACTTTTTTAGATTGTTTTATTCTGAGTAAATCGAAACCAAGGACAATATGATAGCATAAAATGCGGCTGAGTTACAGAAATAAAAAATAAAAAAATTCGATCTGCGTGTATTTTAGATGGAAAATCATCTCACGCTTTGGGAAAGTACTTAGAATTAATATTGAGGGCTGTAACTTGCAGGGAATTTCTTTTTCGAAATATCCAACAAAATTTCGGGTGGGGACTGAAAAAAAAAATAGTCGAAAAAAAAAATCGCCCTAATGTACATACGTTCCCATCGTCGAAAGTTTTACCTCACCATTGATACCGATATTAACAACAAAATATGATTTGTTTAATATCGGTGTCAAATCATGTTTTGAATCACATCGATATATTATCACAATGTTACTTGAAATCCGTTCATACTTGTATCTGGGAGAGTATTTCATCATTGTGCGAAAATATTTTAAACTGCTCAACGATGTATAAAACAACGACGTTTTCATAAGAAACACGATTTTAGCGCTAATTGACGATAAGTAGCCGTGGCCGGCTCGTATTAGTCGAGTCGGTCGTGTCGCAGCACAAATATCCTCTACTCGTATCTTTGGCCCAAAGTAGCTTTTGTATCCGTCAGATGGCTCCGCATTTCCATCAGGCTTTGTACCCGTCTTTCACATGTAGGAATGTTAACCCTCGGAATACACACTACATTTGTGCACCTTCCTAGACACATATGTGCACTAAGTGGTGTGCTACCGTTTTTTACCATACTCGGACTCGTTGGAAAAATCTGAAAAAATTCAGGAGAGTAGTTTGAGATCTATAGAAAGAGAGCGTACGCGCAAAGACAATTTTTTAGGTGGGAGTAAGAACCCGAAATATGGACTAACCGTTGGGACCCATCAATTTCTAGAAACGGGCCCGACACCACAGACCAATATGTGTCTAGTAAAGCGTATTCGAAAAAAATGCTTCATACAACTGTTGTAGGGTTTCAAGTGACGTATCGGATAAAAATATCAGGATAACCTTAAAAAACTTATTCAAGGTCAAATGAAGGTCATCTTCAATTTTTTAAATGAGATCCCCTAGTTTCCATTGCACATTCATGCAGCTTTCCTCGAGAGGTTTTCAAAACACTATAAATAATTATTTTTTCATGAAGTACTTTTCGAGTTATGGAGCTTGAAAGTTACAGTACCGCCGGCATTAGCATTATCCAAGGTGTACCGCGTGAAGGTTGCACGGTCGGATTTACACCTCTGTTATGTGTTGTGGTCGTCACTCCCGTAGTATTTACTGACTCCAAACCTTCTCTGCTGTGTCTGTGTGTAAGTGTGTGTTGTGAAATGGGCTTGTGCCAGAGTATTTACTAACTATTATAGCCGATGTTGAAATTGCTTACCTCGCACCGCTTGACAGTGTGCTAACCTCAGTTGAAAGGAACCTCTTACGTTATGGGGCTTCTTGAAAGAGCGAGTTTATAAAACTAAACCTGTGGATATCGAAGAACTGAAACAAAGAATAACTGACGAAATGAGTTTGATAACCGTCGACATATTGAGAAATGTAAGAGGTTCCTTTCAACTGAGGTTAGCACACTGTCAAGCGGTGCAAGGTAAGCAATTCGAACATCGGCTATAATAGTTAGTAAATACTCTCGCACAAGCCCATTTCACAACACACACTCACACACACACACCAGAGGTGTAAATCCGACCGTGCAACCTCCGCGCGGTACACCTTGGATAATGCTAATGCCGGCGGTACTGTAATTTTCAAGCTCCATAACTCAAAAAGTACTTCATGAAAAAATAATTATTTACAGTGTTGTGAAAACCTCTCGGGGAAAGCTGCATGAATGTGCAATAGAAACTAGGGAATCTCATTTAAAAAATTGAAGATGACCTTCATTTGACCTTTAATAAGTTTTTCAAGATCATCCTGATATTTTTATCCGATACGTCACTTGAAACCCTACAATTTTTGTATGAAACATTTTTTTCAAATACGCTTTATTTTTTAGATATTTGACCGGTCCGGGACTTTTTTCTCACCCTGTATATGTTCAGTCGCCATTAAATATCTCTTTGAGTTTCCACATGATCTGTTGACCAATTTTACACAAGGTTCGGGTAACAATTGATTTAGTAACGTTGGATAAATAGGTTCACAGATCTTTTAACATCGACTCGACGCTAATGTCGTGTCGGTGTTAAAAGATCTGAGAAATTATTGAATTCTGAATTTTCTTTTATTTTTAATTTTGATTTTTTGATCTGACGATCCGAAAAGCGATCTCTCAAAGTCTAAACTTTGAGAGATCGCTTTTCCGATCGTCCAGAAATTAAAATTCAAGGATCAATTGCCGAAGCTATGCATGGACCATTTTTTTTCGTTCCAAATTTGAGAGTGTGAAACTCTCGTAGGAATGAGAAAGAGAGATAGTCTATTAGTTTCTTCAAAGCATCTTTTTCGCAGAGAGGATTGAAATTAGTTAAAGTAAAATTTTATATGTCTAATCATCTTTTGAGAAAAATGAATTACAGTTGTTTTTACCGACGGTCGTTGTGTTCCTCGACCTTGTGACAGTTCGCAGGTCATATTTATTTGTAATTCGTTGAGTTAATATAATTTATGTTCGAGGTAACAATTTTTGTGTACGAAAAGTTCATAAAAGCTCGTAACGAGAACACAGATTCTGGCTTATATATTTTTGTCGCTTCTGTAAAAAAATTAGTTTTCAGCGGCCATGTTCAATTTCAGAAGTACATAGTACAATTTTGTTATTTGACCCTCATATCCTGGACCCCATAAGTTTGGCAAAGGGGAAATAGATAAATAGATTGCGCAACTTTGTTGTACGACGATTTGCGTCTCCTCAATGACGAGAGGACAGATTGTATGTCCAGACTTCGTCGGTTTGTTGAAATTACTTCTCGGAACGATAGACATATAGCACTCTGTCTTCTCCTCGTTACGACGTTGCACAATTCTGAGTCATGAGTGAACGAGATGGATAAAGCTCGTACGAAGTTATATACTTCTCCGCTCTGTTTGCACGTGTATTATGAATTTCAATATGCTTGTGTGTATGTTCTTTTCGCACTGCCTCACACCCGACACTCATCCACGGTGTTTACACGACGCTCGATTTCCCTCTGGTCGATAATAAGAGATTTAAATATATTGACAATAGTAGTGTTGTAAAATATTCTTCAGTATTGATCTAACGGCATGAAATATTCTCGTGATTCGATAAACACTGAATCATTGCTCCGCTTGCATTTGTATTAGGAGACGTGTCACGGCTTTACATACTTGTTTCGTGTCATCGATAAGCTTCGATTATATATTTTTTTCTCTTTTTCTTCACTTCTACATCTTTATTCTCGGTATTACGATTGATCCAGATATATATATATAACGAATGAAACGAATTCGTATCGCCTTTTTACACGCTAACTATAAAACATCAATATTTCGTGTTAGAAGGATGGGTATCCGATGATATTAGAAATTGTATGATTTTCAATGCTTTTATTACGAAAAAAGAATTGTTATTTACATTTTTTTTTCTGTCATTCATTTTAATTTTTGTATATGTAAATCTAAGTTTTATAACAAATATTAATCTATATTTTCGTATTAAATTCCTTAAGTTTAATGTGTCGATCGCACTGAATTCGTGATCAGAGCCGCCGAATAAATGAATGTTGTAAGTACTTTGGGGGGGGGGGGGGGGGGGGGAGTAAACACGCGAGTCTAAAGCACAGAGCGAAACAAATGGACCGATCGTGTAACGTGAAACTGATACGTATACTATGAATTTAAAAAAAAACAATCAGTCGCTCGTCATTTATTTAATGTAATTTCTGCGCGAGCTTGCACAATAACGGTACACAGAAAGTGAAAGAAAGAGAGAAAGTCACCTAAGTAATTAGTACGATTATTAAGTCACATCTGGGCACGCGCAGTGGCTCGTAAACCAAGTGATTTTCTTTTTATGAGTTTCACATCATTAAACGTAATTCCCGATTGAAAATACATAGGTTAATGTTTTTGAGGGAAAACAAAATTGCATAACTCACGAAGACAAAAGATCGAAGCTCGCACGGATCTCTTGTGTTTTATTAATTGTCACCTTGTTTCTAGAAAAATATCGTATATCTGTTTTCTCAATGTGGAAACAATTGTCCGTATTTCATCTGTTCGCTCTTTCTTCGTCTATTTTTCTTTAATCCTCTCGTTGATTGCGCGAATGGAGCGGCTATTCTCGGAAAAAATAGAACTCGATTATCGGTTCTCTCTATGACTACGGTAAATGCGCGGCAGAAACTCGTATCTCATTAACGATAAATGCTGTTTTTTCGCCTTTTTCCACGATCGATTCGTCGTCGGATCCGAGAAAAGATTGATCTTTGCTTAGTTCAATCTTGCTTCTTTATTTCATTATTGTTCATGTAGTCCGCCACGTCTTCCTCTGTGAATAACAAAATTTTATGAATTAACATTTAGATTTGGTCCTAATGACGAAAGAAACGAAAAAAAAACCTACAAGCCAGAATTGCCTACAATTGTTATTCGTACTTTTGTCGGGTTTTGTTGGATTTTCTCTTTTTCATAGAAGTTCTTTATAGAAGTTTTTTATAGAAGTTCCAAATATGAATTTCTAACAATTTGGAGCACTTTAATACTCTGGCATGAATATCATTGAAAAAAATCTATCTCTAAAGTAAAACTGCCTCCTCGAAGAATAAAAAAACATGAATTAGACATTACCTTCGCCTTCATCCTCGCTTTCTTCGGGATTTTTCTGCTGTGGTCCCTTGTTGTAGTAATTGTCGTAATCAGCGCCATCCGCTCCCGCTCGTAATTGACGGTCCTCAAAGCTGCAAATGAAAAATAAAAACCAAAAATCATTTTAAAAATTGTCGAAAAATATTTGGTAAATCAAACGTGATAATAAAATATCACTCACTCTGGTATCTTTCCGTCGTTACCAAGATCATCGCCAATCTCCTGTATTCCCTTGGCTCTGAACCATTCCGCGTCGTCACCATTGAGAATTTGTTCACCCATGTGTCGTCGACCAGGAACTTGAGGAATAACGTTATTTATCGACGGAATTTTCTCTCGATCCTTGCTCTCGTCGTTGACATTATTTTGTATCGCCGAGTTCTTCTCCCCCTCGTCTTTCTTCGTTTCCTCGAGTTTTCCGTTGTTGTTCTCGACGTTAGTGTCGATTATATCGAGAATCGGCAATACACCCGATGGCAATTTAACTTTAACGACTGGCTTAGCAGCTGCCACGGGATTAGCTGATTTGTTGGAAATTGTCGAGGCTGAATTAACTCCGGATTTTGTCGAACTCTCGGTTTTCACCGCTGGCATGAGCTTTTGCGAGCTCGTTGGAACGTTCTGTAAAATCTGTTGAAAAAAAAAAAATGAAACTTTGCCAAGTCTTTCATTTATACAATAATATATTTAATAAACTGAAAAATGGGGACCAAGTAATAAATAAATAGTCCTTAAAATAATCTCCCGTAAAAACACATGTACTTATCCTGAATATATTTTGAAAGAAAAACGTAAAGTTACTTTGCAATGTATCATTGTCAATTTTTGTCAAATAACCCTCATAGTTCTTTTATTCAAACGATTTTCCGTTGAATACCTACCGGGAGACTCGCTTCAACGATTCCTCTACAAAAAATCTTTGTACGCATCGATCGAAATTGTAATCAACCAGCAATTACACACAGAGGTTTAAAAAAAAATCAAAGAACGGCCTCGAAAACAAGATCGGCGAAGTCTTTGATCTTCATTTTTTTTACCCATCTCTTATAATTTAAAGAGCTCCAAAACAAATGGTCATAGCGAAAAATCACTGGATTTTAAACGAAACCCCATAGACACTCTACCGATTACTCGAGGATAATGAAAAAAAAAGTTTCAGAGGCATGCGACAAGAAAAAAAAAAGATGCTCGTAATTACCAGTTTCCACACAGCGAAAAGTATCAAGCCAAAACCTAAAATGTCGTAACGAAGAGTCGAATATCTCTCATCGTTGCTTCACGACGGACAAATCACTCGCAGAAAGCTCCAAGTACAAGCTCGTTACATAGTAGCAGCGGCACATTCGCAAAAGGGTGACGAGATTACCATCAAAGAATGTGCATCAGCGGGTGCAAGTGAAAGAAGAGAAAAAAAACGCAAACGAACGAAAATAATAATAATTGTTTTTGTTTTTGTTTTATTTATGCTTTAAGTAACACAGAAGAGATACAGGCACATTCGAGTCAAGTTCTTTCTTACGCACACATATACTATTTTCTTTCTTTTTTTCCTTCCAACGCTAAAAAAAAACGTATTCCGCGCTATGTCAATTATATCACAATATTCCACGCGGAACCCTCACGATCGTTCATTCGCACTAAAATCCGAGTGAAATTCATTCTCCGGCACCGTTTAAAAAAATGTGTAAAACAAAAATGAAATGTTCTCACACCCGATGTGTACGCGAGGGCTGTCACAGATTCTTCGCTGAGTATATAAATTCAAAAGTTGACCGAGTAACAAAAAACCCCCTCACGAAGAGTATCGTTTTCAATCCCTTCTCTAATTACGATCCAAACGAAGCATGCAAACTACCCGAGGAATCGTGAAGTATTTACGGGAGTCTCCGTATGATTGACGACAGACAATTTGTCAGATTGGTCGCAAGTCATTTTTTTATTTATTTTTTTCTATTAGAAATCGCTAATCGTATTACGAGATAGCCGCAGGATTCACACACTGTGATTTAATATACGAGCGACTTTATTCTGAATATCACCAATCTCGTCGATTCCAGATGGCAAAACGTTCTCAACGGGTTGATGGCCTTCCGGCCGTATCTGCGAATTTTCGACACCCTCGAACTTTTGTACGTTAGGCACGCGAACCATTGAATCTTTCGTTGATGATTTTTTCCCGTAACTCGTACTCGACGAGGACAAGGCTTCGTTATTTTTCGTTCGTGGCGATAAAAGAACCGGTTTTGGCGGTGCATCACCGACATTTTCCACTCTGGTGTCTTTGCGGTTCTTCATTTTGTCGTGTCTTTCGACGATTTTTTCATTCCTCAATGCGTAAGGCAACGGAAGGGCCATTTTAAAACTATCTTTCTCACCAGCTTCAAACTCGTCACGGCCTGCTGGTACGATATTGCCGTTTTCCTTGATAAATCCAACGTCGCTTATCGCCGGCTTTTCCGTAACAACGTTATCGTCGTTTTTATTTTCCTCCTCGGGATTACTTATCGGTTGATGATCGCGCGGTGCTTGTATCGGATGTGGTAAAGCGTGACCGTCGTTGCTCGGACGACTTACCTGTTGCTGTGACGACGGACGTACTCGTTGTTGCTCGTCAACCGATACTCCTTGAACCGCTACATTCGCCACATTTGGCTGTGCCAATTGATGATCCGCACTCTGTGATATTGCACTTGGTCCCGGAGACGTTGCTTTACAGGAATTCTGAAAGAATTTTTAAAGTTCATTAACTTTATCATATTGTTTTCAGTTAATTGTGATTTTTTGTGATTAGTATACATATGCTCCACGTGAAAAAGGGAACTTTTTTTCGGACGGGGAAGTTCGAAACGGGTTTAATTTGTGAACGATGATCTACAGAGAGAAATTGCGATAAAGAAATTTCGAAATTTGGATTTTAGTGTGCTAAGCCTTTGTTTTCGAGGATATAGCCATGTGCAAAAGGTACATTCAAAGAAAATTGTCGTAAGTTTCAATGAGATAAAAATCAATTATAGTCAAAATAAAATTAATTAATCATAAACGAAATAACTATTCGTTAAATGGTTCATCAATATCATTGTCAGTGTACCTCGGCCTCCTTCAGTTCTCGATTCAGCTGCATGACTTCTTTACGAAGATGCTCGATCGTGCTATCGGTATCACCGTTGATCCTCATCAGAGCGCTGTACCTGTCCTCGAGTCTCGTTTTCGCGGTATCGAGTTCAAAATACTTTGTCTTAAGATGTTCCATCGATTTTTCTTTATCGTCGCGCGCCTCGCGTAATTGACTTCTAAGTTCTCTCAACGTAACCTCGAGTCTCTTGCGATCATCCAACGCCTGTTTCTGTTGTTTCTCACAATCTTCCTTCAAATCCTGATTCTCCGTTTGTAAAATTTTGTGAGTCTGCTGAAGCGAATTGAATCTCTGCAACGCCTCGACGCTATCTTTGTCTCTCAATGATTTTTCACGGCTCGCACGCTGCTGCAATTCTTGCTTAACAGCGGCGTTCGAACTCTTCTCCTCGGCGAGTGACTTTTCCAAACGTACCTTGTATTCGAAAATCACTGACGAGACACGGTAGAATAATCAATCTTTGTTGCAGTAAAATTCGATCAATTACAGGAAAAGTAAATAAATTTAATTACTCACCTTGAAGCTGCGCTGACATTGCTTCCTGCTGATGGGCACACTGTACGTGAACCTCGCGCAACCTGGACATCTCCGTCGTCGCTGCGCGATAAAGAAACACGAGAAGTACTACGCCGACACCGCAAGCCCCGTAAACTGCTAGACGGCCTCCTCGGCCCCTGCCGAGTCGAGAGCCGCTCATCTCTGCAATAAATTCAATAAGATGAATTAATTTGTTCGATAAGTTATTTATTGGAAAATGGATAATCAATTGAAACCGTTGGTAAACATTTAAGAAACAAAATTCACTACAAACAGCAACTCAGAGAAAGGCAGTGTTAGAAAAATAATCACTGCAGTGGTGAAAAAAAAATTGAAATTCAATTTTTTTTTTCCGATTCCGAACGATGTTTGTCGTTCGGCAGCCATTTATTTACAGTAATTCGATAATTGCTCTTTCACAGTCTGCCTGTTGAAAGTGAGAGAAGACATTTTTCTCTCTTTCTCCGAGATAAAGAGAAAAATTCTGTTGCAAAAAGGTTTTATGTGTTACAGATGAAACGTCATGAGGTGATGAGTGACAAGGGTAGTCGACTGGTTCAATAAGCGTCGAAGACTCGTCCGGCTATACACGCTAATAGAAGGTCATCCATGAAATACTAATAATCATTCTGCCGTACCGCGACTAAAGAACGACGTATTTGTCGGAATACCAAAACGCTAAGGGTACGTTTTGTTTCTCGCTTTACTTTTGTCCCCTCTGTTCCACCGACATGTATTATTCATTTATATACTAGATATCTAACTTGTCGGATGATTTTTTTTACACGCGACAAAAGTCGAGCATGCTCACAATCTGAATAATTAATAACGAGCGCGTGAACTCTCTCCTCCGTTAATGGGGGTTGAGGGATTGTAACGTGCAAAAAAAGGTTCAGTGCGTGACTCGCTGGATAGTCGAGGGTCGCATTTATAAATACGCTTACGCGGTCCGCTTGTGTAATCAGACCGGGGCAATGCTTTTCTGTTGATTTTAACAGAGAAAAAATATCCGACGAAACTCTACATTTTTTATTACTCCAACGATTTTTCTTGATTACAGTCACGATGAAAAGTCGAGCTCGTTGAGAATTTTAGGACAAACAGTGGTAAGATAGAAATTGGAAAATAATCAACGACATTGAAGATATATATGAAGATTAATTTTAAACAATAATAGTGTCGAAACGACATTGATAGAACCATCAAAAAGCGTTTTTTTTTAAATAAATAGTCGCTTTCGTCATAATATATTTTGTCATTCTTCTATTATAAAACATAATCACTAAGAATAAAAAAATAGCGAGAATCTTTGAAATTCGAGCCTCCTTACGAAAGTATATATTCAAAAAAAAATTAACAACTTTGTCTTAATCTTTCCATTTATCTAAATGTTTGATAGGACTTTATGAGCCCAGAATTCTTAAAATCCTATGATACTCAACGAGGTATCTGTTATCTCGTTTCTCTTAGGCTGTCTACAAATGATCAAGCTTAACAATGTAAATTCACCAAATCAGCATATGATTAAACGAGAAAACAAACGTTGTAGGATTATTGCTCGTGAAATCAGCTTTAGATTGTGACTTTATTAACGTTATTTTTCGAAGCGTTTTAAAATCGTGAACACGAAAAAATTGTCGCTAAACATTTGTGAAGTATTATACAAGCACACGCGATATACGTGACCGTCAGAGAGAAAAATATTATTCCGCATAAACGGCAGTTTGAGACAACATTGTGTGAATAAAAAGTTTCTCGATTTTTCACATACGTCGCGTGTAACGTGTGCCACGTAATTCATTTCTCGCTGCGTGCGTAAATCGGATTAAAAAAACAAATGGCAAATCAGATAGGTCGTGTTTTTTGTATTATAAAATTATAATGATGTAATGTCGAAGGGATGCGGATAAATGCGAGATCATAATTTTATCTAGAAGTACGTTGCTTCGATATTTTTTATTTTTTTTTTACTAACTAAAAAACCGTTTCTACGTTACGATTTTAAATGTTTGAAAAATAATATTTTTTTCATTGAATAAGTGTAAAAACGGGTTATTCGGTTCTGTGAAAAGTCGCACAATTTGATGGAGAAACTCAATATCAATAATGGCAATGAAACAATACATTTTTGTAAATTAGCGTTTTAATTGGTAAAAGATAACGTTTTTCGTTACGTGATAAAAAAGTTGATTTAACGAAGCGTCCATTCATTGTCAACATATTGATGTTGAAATATAGAGCAACACGAGTGAAGTAACTGGCAGGATAATAGATCGATCGAAAGAGATGATAACGTGCGAGTGGTCTAATAGGAATGAGGACAACATGAGATCGACTATAAAAGCCATGGCCATCATGTGTCTGGGGTAAATTGTGACGAACAAAAATGCGACAGCATAAATATAATTCACAAGTTCGGACAATCGATACAGTGTAAAGCTCAGAAAACTTTAGCGTTTGCTCCAAATATTGGTTTTGATGGTATTTTAACGTTCCGTCCTAAATTCGACACACGTATATGCGAATTAATAATAATGTGATATTTATATCAACAGGCATTATGACGAATTTTTCTGCAATATTATATTGTTGGAGGTCAAGCCTTGGAAGACAACGGTCTCCAAATTAAAATATTGGAATCTATCTTTTTTTAAACAGCGCACACAAAAATTATTCACCTGGCATAAGAGCATATCAACTTTTCATGTCGGCTGCTCGAATTTCTCCTGATAATTCCTTAAATCCATTAGAACCGACGAATGGATGTCTCCGTTTTATGGCTTAAGGGAGAACACCACTGTGAGCCCCTGTTTTTTTTCCCATTTTTCAAGAATTTTTTTTTGTGCGAAAACAAAGAGATATTCGAAAAATTTTGTTGGGTTTTGTTCCTTGTTTATTAATGTATCAAAAACATTTTTTTCACATTTTTCACGCCGCATGGTAGCGCTGGGGAAGCTCTCGCGTCAGGTGCTGTCATTTCCGCGGCACGCAGCAGAACTCTCTTCAACGTCGATCTGAAAAAAAATACCGAGTGTTTTCGTTAATAATATGATATTTTGAAGAGAAGTACATAGGGATTTGGAAAAATATTGTTTTAAAAAAAAAAATAGGCATGCCTTTGAAATTAAAGTTAATTTCGAAGGCTTGCCTATTTTTTTTAAAACAATATTTTTCCAAATCCCTATGTACTTCTCTTCAAAATATCATATTATTAACGAAAACACTCGGTATTTTTTTTCGGATCGACGTTGAAGAGAGTTCTGCTGCGTGCCGCGGAAATGACAGCACCTGATGCGAGAGCTTCTCCAGCGCCACCATGCAGCGTGAAAAATGTGAAAAAAATGTTTTTTGATACATTAATAAACAAGGAACAAAACCCAAAAAAATTTTTCGAATATCTCTTTTTTTTCCCACAAAAAAAAATTCTTGAAAAATGGGAAAAAAAACAGGGGGTCACAGTGGTGTTCTCCCTTAACCGTTCGGCACTTTGTTCTATTTGACCATCTGTTTGTTGCGTAATAAACAGTCAAATGTATTGACCTTCAAGTTTTGCATGCTTCTACTTTACAGTCAAGGCGATATGCGTCATTTTAGTCAAAAACTACTTGCAACGATAATTCTAAATGGTGGAGTCACTATGAACGACCAAGAGTGAAAAAATTGTTGAATTTCGATGAAAATTGGTACCTGAAGTCTTTGGAGATCGATGATTTCGAATTCAGGTAAAATATGTAAAAATTCAACATCACGAATCCCTCATGATTGACCATGAATTAGAGAATAATGAAATTTGATGGAAAATTGTTGGCTGGAAGTTTTAGGTCGTAAATTTCAAATTCAACGTAAGAATTCTACGATCTCAAATCATGGTGTATTTAGTGATGTTTTTTCGCCGGACTATTAATTAAAATTCGGTAAATAGACAATATTAATAGACGTATAATTAAAGTTGCTTATCTTAAATTGCCATTTGACGTTAATTACAATAATCAATTGTGAGGGGTAAAAGTTGGCAGAATTAATACCATCCTTTGATCCAGTCTGTCCTGAATAGTACCAGCTATGTATATCTATATTAGGGCGATTTTTTTTTTCGACTATTTTTTTTTCAGTCCCCACCCGAAATTTTGTTGGATATGTCGAAAAAGAAATTCCCTGAAAGTTACAGCCCTCAATATTAATTCTAAGTACTTTCCCAATGCGTGAGAAGATTTTCCATCTAAAATACACGTAAATCGATTTTTTTTTGTTTTTCAAATTTCTATAACTCAGCCGCATTTTTTGCTATCATATTGTTCTTGGTTTCGATTTACTCCGAATTAAACAATCTAAAAAGGTGCCTTTTGCGGCGAAAGTGTAAATTGTACTGGTGAGTTAGTACGGGTCACTGAATTGTTATTGATTGATTGATTGATTGATTTTTACCCAAAATTCTCGTTTTTTTGCTGTTATCTCCGAAACAATTGACTTTACGAAAAAAATGTAAATGAAAAATTTGTTGGAAATTTAATTTCCTACAAAAAAGGTCCTATCGACCCAATTGCTTAGATTAATATTTCTTGAGATATTGAACTTTAACTTATGAGTAGTATAAAATTTATAAAATATGAAATATTAAATAATAAAAAAAAAAATAAAAAATAAAAAAAGTTCTATATCTCAAGAAATATTAATCTAAGCAATTGGGTCGATAGGACCTTTTTTATAGGAAATTAAATTTCCAACAAATTTTCCTTTACATTTTTTTCGTAAAGTTAATTGTTTCGGAGATAACAGCAAAAAACGAGAATTTTGGGTAAAAATCAACTTCAATGACCCATACCAACTCGCCAGTACAATTTACACTTTCGCCGCAAAACGCACTTTTTTAGATTGTTTTATTTTGAGTAAATCGAAACCAAGAACAATATGATAGCATAAAATGCGGCTGAGTTATAGAAATTTGAAGAAAAAAAAAATTCGATTTACGTGTATTTTAGATGGAAAATCTTCTCACGCTTTGAGAAAGTACTTAGAATTAATATTAAGGGCTGTAACTTTCAGAGAATTTCTTTTTCGACATATCCAACAAAATTTCGGGTGGGGACTGAAAAAAAAAAAAGTCGAAAAATAAAATCGCCCTAATGTAATATGTATATGATATATGATAAAATGCTCGATCGCAGTGTCTGGTGAATCGTGTTGCGGTGGAGTAAGGGTTAGTATAACGAGAGAGTTCACTGACATCAATACAGGCAACGCACGCACAGCAATTTTCTTCTACGGCGAGGAGTGAAATTACCCAACGTCAAAACCTACTCGACGAAGAAAAAAGACCGTATAGTGAAGCGAAAAAAAAAAGAAAATAATGAGAGAAACAAGATTTTCCACTTTATTTCGTCAAAGTTTTCTCGAGAATATCTCATGCTCGCTCATGACGATGATATATAATATATATAACCCGTATATAGTCCGAGAACGTTGAAAACGCATTGTAAGACTAATGTATATATAGGTATAGTCAAAAATATACATATTGGTCTGGTACGCGCGGTGAAAGTATAATGGAAAGTTTCCAAGGGTCACAGTATCCCGGGGATAGCCAGAGGGATATGATTCATTTCATTCAATTCCACTTTATATGTTGATCCATTAAAAAAAAAAAAAAATCATTCATCACTAATTCAAATTTACTCATAACGCGAAAAATATAAAAACACGCAAATAATCAACGATTTTATTCTATGACATTTTCAATACAGCATAATAAACATCGAATTAATTCGCACTAATTTATATCCGCTCATCGGTCATTTAAATGACAATTTTAATCGTAAGACGCGAAACAAGCAATGTCAAGATAATTCGATTAATTCACAATCGATATGTTATATTCTCTGAATCTAATTGCTGGTAATTAAATTTATTGGAAATTCCTCCGATCGAGGAACAAAACAGGGAGAATACAGACGCAGACGAACAATCGTCTGGCGTCTGATATAATTGTAATTCGGCTGATGCGAAATAATCGTGCATTATATGTAGCGTAGAGTTTTTAATGAGAATCACTTGGAAACAATACTTCTACGAAACAGCTGGCATTAAGCCGTTTTTCCTCCCAGCAATCATAACGCAACATGTTGATTGTTGATGCATTTGAACTATTACGATAACAACAACAATAATTATTGTTTCTATTATTTGTTGTGATATTGCAACATTTTTCTTATACACACCAAAAAATAAAAAACAACAAAAAAAGCATAAAAAAAACATTTGTATAATGTACAAACCTCAATTTACCAGGATTTGTAACGGAAGGCAAAAAACGATAGAAAACTCGTGCTGAATGCACACAACTCGTTACACATTCTCCTAGAAATTTATGACACGAAATATTAATGCCAAAATATTCCAAAAAACAATTTCATACACAAATCGTCAAAAATCTTGCCGTCATAAAATATCAATTTTTGTGTATCGCGTTTTGTATATTTATATACATATATATACTTCACATACCTCGTAAACACAGCTGAACTTCTCCGGATCTATCTCAACTTTTCTTCATTATCAAGCAGCTTCTCACCACGGACTTTTCGCTCGCGCGATATCGGTGTGGCACCAAAAAAAAAAACAAAATAAAAAAGGAGAATCTCTCGTTTTATACCGCCGCTGGCTACTCCGAATGGCGTGCACTCTCCGGCTATACGATGATTCCCGTGAGAATGCCGAGACGGAAAGATGAAAAGACGTCGGTACGCCGATTGAGTCTCCCCGTGTAATTGCACATCCACGCACGCCAATCAACAATATAATATATATGTATATAACGTCCCACTTATACCGTTATTTTTCTATAAAATTATTATTTGTTTTTTCGCGTATACATCAAACCAAACGATTTCCGGCTTTTTATGTCACGTTGTTCGGCTACACTCCACACACCCAGCTGCGATTTTTTTTCCCCCTGTAGATCCGCGCAAGAGATGCCACGTTATGTGCTATACAAATATACTAACAAAATGTTATATTTATCGCGACAACTTTGGCTTTTTATGGTTTTTTTTTTAAGATAGGAACTCTGCGATACCACTACTATGTATTTATGTTTTTTGTAATTTAACCTGTTTGTTTTTTTTAATAAGTCGCGAGATACCACCAGGTCGTCCGTCACATACAGGCAGGTTAAATAAAAAAAAAGGTTACAAGTCGTAAAAAGAGCGCTCTCTGTCGGAGAATTCACAAACTTTTCGCGCGAGCAACTTCAGAGAGGTTAATCGATGGATCGCCGAGGATCGATTAGTTAGCTTCCTACTTCATCGTGTAACAAGAAAGATGGCTGACTTTACAGTTTTCGAGTATTTTTCGGGAACGTAGCTCCGTGTACTCCCTCATCTGCGCAATGATTTTCGTTCAATTCGACTGAGCGCGTCATTAAAAAAGCATAAACATGGCTAATGAGTATCGGGATATATCATTAAAACTTGTTTATTCGTGACGCAACGTGATAAATATTTATCGAGACGAGGAAAGTCGACGAACTGATATCAAAACATTCCTAACATAACCTCACTTTTTGTCGGTCAATTGTTATCTCGTTAGTTTCTTCTCGGTTATTTCATTAAAAATTCGATAAACGACTTGTTAACGATAAATTGATCAACGATGGGAGATTCCGACGATGATAACGACAAGGATTTCGACGCTGGTATAAATATGACATGTTTTCTCTTTGGTAATGTCGATGAGAATGGTCAGCTCGAGGATGACATACTCGACGATGAAGCGAAACAACATTTGTCCTCGCTCAGCATCGGCAGACTTGGTTTGGGTACTCTACTTCAGGAAATGATCGCCGAGAGCGAGGAGAAGAACGTTAATGATGATGATTATTGCGAGAAAATGGATGCGGAACCTCCGATCAATGGTGACAAGGACGAAATTGATTATCAAACAAAGTCACCCACTGCGCTTGATTTCTCGGATATCAATGAACTTGCCGAAGATGTTCACGAAGACAATGGTAATATGGGTTTTGCTTTTGCATCGAAACATTTGTTTTTCATGAAAAGAAATATTTTTCTTTTCAATCTTCAAACAATGTTTTCATTAATTTGCTCTTGATGTAAATCACTGCGAACGCGAACAATGTGAAAAATAAATTTGCTGACTTTTTCAATTTTCATCGTATTAATTTTGAAACGACTCTGTGAATGTATACTTTTTCAATCTCAACCTTTTCTCACAACAAAGAAGAACGTAATCCTATTAATTTTGATCTCTCGGAATTACAATTGTAATATTGTTAAGACTAAATTTCACATTTCAGCCAAAGTGGATATCGCGAAAAAGGGTGAAAAAGAAAGTACTGGCTATGACGCGGATGACGAGGAAGTCGTTAATAAATCAGATACCCAGCTCATGCCGCCGCCACCTATTCCCGATGAGAAAGAACCCATTACTCCCGAAGAGGCGGAAGCAGCACGTCAGAGAAAATTAGAAACACCACTAGCGTCTATGCTACCGTCAAAATATGAGAATATCAACGTTACCGAATTGTTTCCCGATTTTCGTGCGAACAAAGTTCTCAGATTTTCACGTTTATTTGGTCCCGGAAAACCCAGCAGTTTACCGGAAATATGGAGAGGCGTGAAGCGACGTCGTAAGAAAAAACGTCATCATGATACGAGAGATTCGGATTCGGGCTCGGATCAGGATGATCGAAAGCCAAGGTTCAAAGTAGGTATTTCTCTGAATTTTTCTTTTTTTCTGGGTCAATGTCTCCTATTTCCAATAATACTTTGTTATTCTTTTGTTTCAGGGTTGGTCGATGCAGTATGCACCGGAACCAAAGCCCGAACAGTGCGCGTCAGACGACGAGGTCAAGCTTCTCATGCCAATGGAGGATAAAGAACTGGCGGGAAAGAATGGCGAGACCGGTGAGAACGGTGATATGGGACCAAAAGTCGCCGATTGGCGATTCGGTCCGGCTCAAATCTGGTACGATATGTTGGAAGTTCCGGAAACCGGTGATGGATTCAATTATGGCTTCAAGCTCACTGAGAAGGTGACGAGATTGATTTTACACGAGATTTTATCGATCAGTTTGCAGTAACACTGAGAGTTCCGTTCATTTCAGCCGAACGAAGAGAAGGATACGCAGGAAACGAAAACGACGGATCCCGAAGAATTTGCGGACGATGCGTTTCTTATGGTTTCCCAATTGCACTGGGAGGACGACGTCGTTTGGAACGGAGATGAGATAAAACACAAAGTAGGCATTTTATTTAAGGGAAATAAAACGGCTTTTCGCAAAATATTTTTTTTGTTTTATGTTCTTTTAAGGTAATGCAAAAATTGAACAGCAAGAATAACGCAGCGGGATGGGTGCCATCGAGCGGTAATAGAACAGCTCAGGCTTTCAGTCAACCGGGAAAAGGTGCACCTGTTCCCGTAGCACCGAACGTCAGATTAGCTACCTCGCAGATTTCAACGCCTCTTCATATGCAATCACAGAAAAATAAAATGTTAGAATCTAATTCTAAAGAATAGTTATACAACAATTGGCAAAATAATTAATTCAATCAAAATAAAAAATTAAACAAATAAATATAAAAAATGTAACATTACTAAAACGTTCGTTCTAATTCGTAGGAGCGGAAGAGGAAATCAGCAACAGCAACGCGAGGATAATTATGACGACACTTGGTACTCGATATTTCCCGTTGAGAACGAGGAACTCGTTTACGGCCTTTGGGAGGAGGAAGTCATTTGGGACGCTGAGAACATGAAGAAAATTCCAAAGCCGAAGATTCTGACACTCGATCCAAACGACGAGAATATAGTACTCGGTATACCGGACGACATAGATCCCGCTCTTCTTCACAAGGAGAACGGACCTCAGCCCAAAGTCAAAATTCCCCATCCTCACGTTAAAAAGAGCAAACTTCTTCTCGGCAAAGCTGGAGTTATAAACGTTCTGGAGGAAGATACGCCTCCTCCACCACCAAAATCACCGGATAGAGATCCGTTCAATATTTCCAACGACACGTAAGTTTACCTTTACATTCATTTCACTAACTTCTGTAGGCTTCTCAAGTCAAGAAATGACGAAAAATATGAAAGAAAAAAAATAGTGTCTATTAGTTCGAAAAGTAATTGTATCGCGGATCTTTTTTTACTTTCATGATTTGATTGTTGGTTAGTTAGTCACACATGCAATTTTTATGTTTCCATAATCATGTATATCTATTTTGTCTCGTTTATTTCGGATAGTTTATCATTTGAGTGATGCCCATTTTTTTTAACTGCTTAATTCAAACTGCTTTATACCAAACCCCGCGACGTTTAGTTTAAAAATAAAAAATTTCCAGATATTACATGCCACGATCGTCCGAGACAACTCTCCGTCTAAAAGTCGGCGGAGGAAATCTCATTCAGCACAGTACACCCGTTGTCGAGTTACGCGTACCGTTCGTACAAACTCACATGGGACCAATGAGATTGAGAAATTTCCACAGGCCACCGTTGAGACGTTTTAGCCATGGCCCTCTCGCGCATCCCAATCCTCACGGGGTTTTGCCCCTTTTGAAGCAGATCAAGAAGAAGGCGAAGGTATTAAACTTTTTGGCATTTAACATTTGGCAAATTTTTACGCTCTTTTTTTTGTGTGATCGTTTATTAGCAACGCGAACAAGAGAGAATAGCGTCTGGCGGTGGTGATGTTTTCTTCATGCGCACCGCCGAAGATCTCACTGGCCGTGACGGTGAGCTCGTTCTCGTTGAATTTTCCGAGGAACATCCGCCGTTAATGAATCAAGTTGGCATGTGCTCCAAAGTGAAGAATTATTACAAAAGAAAAGCGGGCAAGGATCAGGGACCTCAGAAATATAAATACGGTGAAACGGCTTACGCTCACACCAGTCCCTTTCTCGGGATTCTCACACCCGGACAAAGCATTCAGGCTATCGAAAATAACATGTACAGAGCTCCTATATACGGGCAAAAAATGCCAGAAACCGATTTTCTCATAATAAGAACGAGGTAACGACGATTCAGTTTTTTGTTTTTTACGTTGCAAAAAAAATCTTATAATTATCGTTTAATCGTGTTCCCTCGACTTCAGGCAGCAATACTTTATTCGCGAAGTCGACGCTCTATTCATAGCCGGACAGGAGTGTCCTCTGTACGAGGTTCCCGGTCCAAATTCAAAGAGGGCCAACAATTTTGTTCGTGATTTTCTGCAAGTCTTTATATATCGTTTATTCTGGAAATCTCGGGACTTACCGCGAAGAATAAAAATGGACGATATAAAGAAAGCATTTCCTTCGCACAGTGAGAGCAGCATTAGAAAACGTTTGAAGTTATGCGCGGATTTCAAAAGAACAGGTGAGTTGTGCGTTATTTCGTTTTCACGTATTCCACTCTCGATGGGAAAATCTGCTCTTCTTTTACACTTAATTTCTAAAGCCGCGAATGTAGATCAACGAGATATTTTTCATTTAATTAATTCCTGATTTCATTTAATTTCTTTTTGTACATGTGATTTACAACAAAGAAAAAAAAATTAACTGACAAAATCTGAAATTTATTGAAAATCATGTGATACTTCTCCCAAAAAGATGCTTTTGGTTTCAGAGAAATACCATTTTTCGTGAAGCAAAGATTTTTCATAAATTCTTTAACAATTTTTTTCACAAATCCAGTTTTTACCCATATCCGATGATTTCATAAATTGGAGAATTTTTTTTTGTTAAATTAGACTATAAAAGTGCAGAAAGAATATAATTATTGAAATGTAATAAAAGAAAAAAAACCTTTTTTTTCAATCTTGCCCCCTTAAGCCTCCGATAATCGAACGTTCATGGTTCTCTCGCAGGAATGGATTCAAACTGGTGGGTAATAAAGCCGGACTTTAGATTGCCAAGTGAGGAGGAAATAAGAGCAATGGTGTCGCCGGAGCAATGTTGTGCGTATTTTAGCATGGTAGCGGCCGAGCAACGTTTGAAGGACGCGGGCTACGGTGAGAAATTTTTGTTCACGCCACAGGATGACGACGACGAGGAGATGCAATTGAAAATGGACGACGAGGTAAAAGTTGCACCGTGGAACACGACACGAGCTTACATCCAAGCGATGAAAGGAAAGTGTCTTTTGCAATTGGCCGGTCCGGCCGATCCGACCGGTTGTGGCGAAGGTTTCTCGTACGTTCGAGTGCCGAACAAACCGACGATAAGCAAGGAGGAACAAGAGGCACAACCGAAGAGAACGGTAACGGGTACCGATGCTGATCTTCGTAGGCTCTCGTTGAACAATGCCAAAGCGTTGTTACGAAAATTCGGCGTGCCCGAGGAAGAAATAAAAAAATTATCTCGATGGGAGGTAATTGACGTTGTGCGAACACTCTCAACGGAGAAGGCCAAAGCGGGCGAGGAAGGCATGACGAAATTCTCACGTGGTAACAGGTTTTCCATTGCCGAGCATCAGGAGAGATACAAGGAGGAGTGTCAGAGAATTTTTGATTTGCAAAATCGTGTACTGTCGTCTCACGAAGTTTTGAGTACCGATGAGGGTGAAAGCTCGGAGGAGGATAGCTCGGACATCGAAGAAATGGGCAAAAACATCGAGAATATGCTGTCGAACAAAAAAACAAGCACTCAATTGTCGCTCGAACGCGAGGAACAGCAACGTCACGAATTAAGAAAAATGCTCATGGGTGACGCTCAGGAACAGGACAAAAAGGTCAAAGATAAGAAAAAGGAGGACGACGACGACAGTCCGATAAATAACTTTAGCGCCCAACCGGGTCGGGTTTTGAAGATTTATCGTACTTTTCGTAATCCCGAGGGCAAGGAATACACGAGAGTCGAACTAGTGAGAAAACCGGCGGTAATCGATACTTATATAAAAATTCGTAATTCCAAGGATGAGACGTTTATCAAACAATTTGCGTCTCTCGACGAGGCGCAGAAGGAGGAGATGAAGAGGGAGAAACGACGTATTCAAGAGCAGCTGAGAAGAATAAAACGCAATCAGGAACGCGAAAAGACACACGGCGGTCCGTCGAGCGGAAATTTCAATTCATCGAGTATGTTCGATCGTAGCAACACCAATACCCCGACAGCGACATCCTCGACCAGTATCCTTCCATTTGGTAATTTCCAATCTTCCTCGATAACACCTAAGCCTAAATCCGAGGTATCTCCCTCAAAACGTAAAAAACCTAAACTCAAGCCAGATCTTAAATTGAAATGCGGTGCGTGTGGTAATGTTGGTCATATGAGAACGAACAAAGCTTGTCCCTTGTATCAAACTAGCATGACCGCAGCCCCGGTAAGCGTGGCGATTTCCGAGGAACAGGAGGAAGAGACGGAAAAAGACCTCACCACCGACGATCAGGATCTCGTTAATGTCGATGGGACAAAAGTCAAACTCTCGTCAAAACTCATAAAGGTACTTTCGTTTCTTAGCTCGTCATTAGTTATTACGTTTGTTTCGTTAATGTTTCACATAAATTTTAACCATCATCGATTTTTTTCAAGCTCATCGATAGCGAACGCGTTTCACAGCAGGCTGAGGAAATGAAACGGCGTACGCTATTGTTGAAAGTACCGAAAGAAACGGTTAATTCGAAAAAACGTAGAAGAGCCACGGGCGATGATCATTGCGATTATCTTAAGAGACAGCAGAGACCGGCGAACAGACGTAGAACCGATCCGGTGGTCGTTATGTCGACAATGCTCGAGAGTATATTGAATGAAATGCGCGATATGCCGGATGTTCAACCGTTTTTGTTCCCCGTAAATGCTAAGGTGAGCATCGACAATGGCTCTCACTCAATCGACGACATTCGTCGAATCGGTAGCTTATATTCATTAGAGTGGCTTGAAGTCGTACGTTATATATTGTAGATGACGTTAATCATCAGAGTTAAGAATTATAGGTAAAATCTTACATGCAATTCTCACGTAACATTTTTTCTTAACTTCAATAACTTGACTATTTTATTGTTCGACTAATAATCAACTTTGAAATATGAGCTATCGCTTGGTCACTCTCGTCAAAAAAATGTCTCCTAATACACTCCATTATTGCTCTCAGGCTGTACCGGACTATTATAGAATCGTTCAACGACCTGTAGATCTACAAACGATACGTGAAAATTTACGACAAAAAAAGTATCAGAGCAGAGAGGAATTTCTCGCTGATGTGAATCAGATCGTTGAAAATTCGACCCTCTATAACGGTGCCAAGAGCTCGTTGACGGTAGCGGCTAAACGTATGCTTGAAACTTGCGTCGAGAGACTCGGCGAAAGAGAGGATCGTTTAATGAGGCTCGAAAAAGCCATAAATCCTTTGCTCGACGACAACGATCAAGTGGCACTCACGTTTATCCTCGATAATGTCGTTAATAGCAAATTAAAATCTCTCGCCGAAGCTTGGCCTTTCTTGAAACCCGTAAGCAAAAAATTGGTCAAGGATTATTATAACGTTATCAAGAGACCGATGGATCTTGACACGATATCGAAGCGAGTAACTGCTCATAAGTATCACAGCAGGCACGATTTTATGCGAGATGTCGAACAGATTCTGGAAAATTGTACGTTGTACAATGGCAAGGAGTCACCGTTTACGAATAAAGCCGAGCAATTGGTGAAAATTTGCCGAAATACTCTTGACGAGGTGATTGCAACGTTTATTTATGTCCATGAAATATTGTTTTTTTTTTTTGTATTTCGGGTGCTAATGCAAAAATTTTATTTCAGTACGATGAACACATGTCGCAACTCGAGAATAATATAGCATTGGTGCAACAACGAGCTATGGAACAAGCGGATATGGATACTTCCTGGCTGGGACCGGACGAGGAAAATTACACGATTGCCGAGCCAGAATTTCGAGTAAAGCTCAATCTAACCGAGAAATTTTTGACAAACAACAGTATTTTAGATTTATACATTAACGAATTTCGCCTCTTTCAGAGTCAAACTAATTCACCCGACAATCCATTTGGGAAAAATGGCATTGACGACTTTGACTTTGTGGATGTTGAGGGTGATGTGGAGGGTGCGATGAGTGGTCGAGCTCCACACGTGAAGAAGAAAGACGTTCTCGAAGAAGGTGAAATTCGTTTATTTATCTACACGGATTTTTTTCCGCAAAATTTGTGACGAGCGGTATTAATGCATTGCAGATCTTCAATTTTCGAGCGAGGACGATTTCGACGAAGTTCCATTTGGGGACCACAATGAATTGGACGCTCTGGAATTGGGAGATATTCGTGATTCCGGCGAAGTCCCAGCTGATGATGATAGTCAGCAAGCCGCCGAGGCGATGGTACAGCTCGGAAACGTTGGTTTCTATGTTGGCGAGCAACAATTGCTTCATCAAGGTAGTGAAAGAAGGATCGGAGCGTTCAGAATTTATTGATAACGGGATCCACTAACGGAAGGCTGCTTCGACGAAACATCTTGATATTTAATAGAATCTATTCGTTAACGACGCAGAAAATTTACAAATGATATTTAGAAATAAGACGCAGTGATTTTGAGGTTCAGCATCGGAGTCTTGTAGTGCACGATCATTTTCACTAGATAATTTCAGTAATTCACCGATATATTCGTTTTATCACGCGAAACAAACATGTTTTTACATGCAAATAATTTTTTCACGCAGATGAAAGTATGGACGTTGATCCAAATTACGATCCGTCGGATTTCCTTCTGGCCGGTTTACCGACCAGAGACGAAAAGGACATCAATAAGATTCAGGATGACCTGGCGGTGTCGGAAAGCGACGAGGAGAACGAAAATGTTCCTAATACGGAACAAACGAATCAGGAATCTCAACAAACAGCACAGCCTGAGGAGGACGTCGGCGGAGATCTTTGGTTCTGAGTTTCGTCAGTTATAATTGTACAGTATATTTACAAATATTTTTTTACAAACTTATTAGTTACGAGCTTGATCGAGATTCAATGGGTTGATCATCGAAGAGTCTTCATTAAAATAGATACGATGTAAATAAGGTCGAACCGTTGCATTTTCTAGAATAATCGCAGTAGTACAGTCGAGTCCTCAATTTTTCAGCGTAAAAACAGACGACGAAAAAAAATAATCTGAAAAAATCGTGATATCAAAATTTTCAAAGAAACGAAAAAATAATAATAACGATCATTGCAAGAATCAATATTGTATAACATTTATGTGTATAAGATATATATATATTATACATAAACATCTGGAATGAAAAGTCGATTCGCATTCCAGTCTGACGTTTATCCCGTAGGATGAAAAATTTCGCCGCCCTTTTCTTCTCTTCCGCTCAAACTATTAGTACTCATACACGGTCAAATTCTAATGCATCAATTACATTCGAAAATTACCAAATGCAAATTCTCTTCGAATTGATTATCATTTTTTTTGGAATCAATTCATTTCTAGTTAAAATTTACTGTGTAGCACGAAATTGCTTTTAAAAACGAAAATTTTAGGCAAAAAAAATTAAAAGTTCAATATTTATATGTAATTGGGAAAAAAAATTCAATTTAACCCATCTCTGTTGACGCTATCGTCGGTGCTCCTTCGTTGTTCCTCTCGTAGTCGAAAACACTTCCACAGCCCGTAGCGCGCTTCCCAATCGACGAAGAACAATTCGGGCTTGTCCCATAGCACGTGATGAATAGCGAAGCTGTAACGTGACTTGATCGGTGGATTCAAGTGTGGTGCCCACTGCGCCCTCTCCATCATAATTTTATTCACGTAAGTGTAAAATACATTCGCCTCGTGTATCCAACACAAAAGGGTTATAACGGCGAGTACGGTGGCGTGTATATGACAAGAAATTTTACGAAACATTTCCGTATGTTGCAGCGTCAAATCTTGAAGATTCATGACCAGACAGACGAGTGCAGCAGCGGTAAAGCCGCAAGGTACCTCGACGGCTATGAGGCATATCGTGCAGTAAACAGACTCGAGATTAATCCGTGTCGAACAGTGTCTCATCATACCGTTGACAAGACTGTCGTGCAAAATTTCACGATTTTCCCGTAGAAAATACTTGTCTTCCTTGTCGCAGTGATTCAGACGAATATCGAAGCTCATATTCTCGAAGAATATCTTGGGCGTGTCGAATTGCGATCTGTTGTCGCGACGATCGAGAAGATGATGCATCACACGATTACCGAGTAAACTCACGAGACGACTCGTCGACGATATCATACGCATGAGAATGGGAAATATCTTGCTCGTTAGAGTGTCCTTGTAGAGACGAGTGTCGTGCATATAAGCGGCGTATTCGAGAGTACTGCCAAAATCTAATATCGTAACGTCACTCGTATTATCACCGATCGACCAAGCGCACATGTGATAAACAACGATGAGAAGATGCTCGTTGTTGATATTCTTTATCGTATGACGAATACAAACTTCGAGACCTCTTCTGAGCTGTGTGTACGGTCGCACATTGTCAGTCTTATCGTCGCTCAAGCTTCCGTAATAAAGCTTCAAGAGTCTCTCGATCGTTACGACAGTTTCGTCGTTCATTGGCCAGGAATAAACGTCGAGCAGCGCATAGAGTATTCGTACGATAGATCGAGCATCGTGAGCTACCGTTGTCATGATCTCGACGCGATCCAAAAGTGCGTTAACTATCGTACCGCCGCCCACACCGTATTCCAACAAACCACGTGCCAATTCCCAACACAGATCTTCCCAGTGCCACAGTCTCTCTCTGTGCACAACGTCAACGAGCGTTTCGACGATTTCACGCGATTTTTCCGGTATGAAAGACCTGAGAAGGTCGTGATAAGAGATTCGAGCGACTTTGTAATCTCTTCGACGCTTCCAGTCGCAAATTCCCTCCGATCTTGACAAAACATCCTCGAAGTAGGACAAAATTTTCACCGAACAGGACACAACGTCACGGGGGCCAATGAGCTGCAATTGATTGCGCTTACTATCTCGCAATATTCCAATCAGACCGCGAAGTGCCTTGTTTTGACGAGCACGAAGATCCGTCTCATTTGAGATATCCGTGAAGCATAAAGTGTGAACTTCGCGTATGCGAGATCTGACCTCCTCGTTGCTAATAGATTTTCTCTTAATGCGTGGAATGCACAAGAATTTTGACATTTGTGTTGCCACATATTGCGTTAAGTCGCTCGATTCGTTCGATGACGTTTTTTTGTTATGCAAAACATTCACTATTAATGTTTTTTTTTTTTCACCGAACGATAAATTCAAACTTGCTGCATACAAAATTTATTAAAAGAAACGAGTCAGGTACATCTTAGATAACGTCAAATTGCAAATTATGATGAAGCAAAGAATGAGAGAAGATACATCTTGATTTGAGATTAAAAAAAAAACAAATATCAGAAAACAGTTGTCAAAAGGCTCTCAGCAACCGGTTAAATGTCTTTATGATGGAACTCATTAAATATTGAATTTCCCACTTAACAGTTCGCAAAATTATCGCTAGGTAGCGTTGACAAGCGCGCGTGCGCGTCCCTGAGGGTGACGCGCCGCCATTTTTGTATCTGCCGATATGTGCAGCTCAATCGTTTGATGGATCGTCGCCGTAACCTTTTTTTTTGGAGATATTTGTGCGCGAGCTAATGATCGTCGTGTACGTTAACGAATTCAATTCAAGAATGTAGTAACGTTTGTACATACAAATTCGTGGCTAACGCATGACACCTTGAATTTGTTGATATTTTTTTTTTATACAAAAATTCTTGCCAAGGACTGTCAGCTGACCAATCATCTGCTGTTGTGCATCAAAACGGACATAAACACCGAATTTTGAGACTATTCTCCCGTGTGTTTACGCGTGTAACGTTGAGGCTTTCGGACATATCTCTAGGCTCGTGCGCAGTTTCAATGAGCATCGACCCTGACGCAAGAAGAGCTTCGGTTGTAAACTTCAGTTTCTCTTGTTGTTGTTGTTCTTTTCACCGTGAAAAGTTATGAATATTTCGTACGTGCGCGATCGCTAGTTTTGGTAAAAGAGCCAAAATAAGAAAGATAAACGGAAAATCTACGTAAACATATATTATAACCCATTCGTGTTATTACGCGGTTTGTTATTAATAGACCGATATACACGTATAAGTCGCGGACGGCGTAATGTCGGAACAAGAAGCGAATATCGTGACGCACGATAGTTTTGGTAACGAGCCAACGACCGATGTTATTCTGAATTTCGGAGTGGTATGGTCTGGAGAAACTTACGATCAAAACAAGAACGTTCGCACTTTTCAACTCGACACACGAAAAATACGCGACTGGAATTCCTTCAAACGTGCTTTGGTGAGTCCAATATGATACATTTTTTTTCGTCATATTTGTCCCTCTATTGTATGATGTGTGGTGTATGATATGTTGTGTAAAAAGACAAAAGAATGAAAAACGTTCCGTTCCTGCCGTTTGACCCTGAACGCGGGCACCAGCTATATACGCATCTGCAATACGGTCATACATGTGAACGTGTATAGTGTCATGGACGTTGCATTCCGTGATAATTCAACCACCGACTTTTCGAGGTCATCCAAAAATTGTCTGAATAAACGTGATTGAAGTACCGTTTCGTTACAACAATCGTGCCGAATTTCATGATGTTACAAATTTCTGTGTACGAAAAATAATTTTTTTTTTTTTAATGCTTTGAACTACGACATTTCGACAATTCCAAATTGTGATTTTGTTTTCTTTAAAATTGAATAATCACAGGGTTTTTTAATGCTCTTTTGAGAAAACAACTTACTACATTTTTTTTCATCCTCTCTGAATTAAGAAGAAATTTTAACCAGCGGGGCAAAATTGAAACGTTAAGGATTTTTTTTTTCTTCCAAAAATAATGTTTTTCTCCATAAATTCAATAGCAAAATAATTATATACGACAAGTAGACATTTTTTTCATCCCTCTTTCGTATTTTATAAAAGGAATGCAATTATACCTTAAGAATCTTTGAGTTTGCCACTTATAACGTGATTATTATTATGGTAAATATGGAGCAAAGGGAACCCACTTCCAATGAATAGGCCCATTCGACGCGTTTTTGCGCGAGAAACAACTTTTTCCTCTGACAAAATTGAGGGTTTTTATTTATTAAAAAGTTATTAACAAATAAAGTTAATAATTCATATAGCTATTTTCCTTATACCAGTCAGTCCCAACCATCTTGTCCTTCACATGTGTCGTTAAGAATACCCCCTGAGTAACATACCAAAAGTTTTGTCCGTCACTCATTGTTTGTTAAAAGTTATTAACAAAAGAAGTTTCATAAATCGAACATGAAATACTTGTGCTGGTGTATGGTGAACAGTACACGTATGAACGGGGGGCTGCCCCTCCCCCTGCACCCCCCACACACCAGCCCAAAAAAAAACCAAAAACAACCCAAACAACCCGTAAATATAGTAAATAACACATATACCCTTTGCTGATACGCACGCTACTCATCGTACTATCACAAATACACATGAGCGAATGGGGGTGCGAAGATCAGGGGGCGTGTGGAGGGAGGGGTGGCTCGTGTGTGGGGGTGAAGGGTTATTTGTTTGTTCGTTTAGGTTGTTTGGGATGTTTTTCGTTTGTTTCGTGGTCTGGTGTGTGGGGGGATGCAGGGGGTGCAATTCACCCGCTCATACGTGTATATATCGTTATAATCCTAACGTGTATATCTGTAGGAGAGATAATCGGTCGAGACGACATGTCTAAATTCGTGATATTTTTAGCCCATCGTCTGGAATGCCTATGAACAAAAGGTATTTTTGGCGGCGATACAAATGATATTTTATTCTTCATAGCTGGTGCCAGCCGGACATTCCATCGACGATCAAGTGACTTACATCGACGGGGACAATGATCGAATCCCCATTGAGTCTCAGTGCGAATTTGAAGAGAGTCTGAGAATTGCAAAGATTCTCGTGTCAAAAGGAAAAGATTTGAAGCTGATAGTGGAAAGAGGATTGAATTCCGGCGAGGCGAATATAAAGAAAAATTTTCATAATCCATGTAAAGTTGATTCTCCGGAACATAAAGATAACGACATCATGCCTCCTATGAATTTGGATAATGGTGTGCAAGATTTCATAAGTACTCAACGGCGAAATGAGACAAATAACGTCGTGGAGCAGCCAGAACTCGCGGATGATCCGGCGCCGAAATGGTTCACGAATTACATGCAAACGGTAAGAATTATAGTTGATAATATGATTTTTCCACGAGATAAATCGTTTTTCTTTTGAATTAATAGAAAATTATAGGGAAATAATAATTGTTTAATTGTTTAATTTTATTAAGCTCAATTGTTCGAATTTTCATTCTTTTCTGTATTATCTGTTGATTTTACATCATTCATAGTGAATTTAAAAAAATCCAAAACTATGAACATTTTCAAGTCTTTATTGATTGTCGCTCAACTCTTTTTTTTCCGTAAAAATTCAACATTTCATCAAATCTCATGAACCGAAAGAATTTTAACTCAAATCATCGCCAATAATGTGAATAAAAATGAAATTGGAAATTAGTCAAATTCGATCCAGGCATTCTTAAGATTTTACATAGATTTAACATATTAACATTTTCAAGAAATTCAGCACACATATCCGCCCGAATATTTATTTTAAAAATGTGATTTTCTGATAATTTTTTATATAGATAAACAGAACAAAGAACATACGTTAATTTCCGTTTCAGATGAAAGAGGACATCGTCGCTGAGGTATCGACGAGAGTAACGAAAACGGTGATGGAAGCGTTGCAAAAGAAGCGCGACAGTCAATACGATTCAGCGACTTCGCACCCTCGTGCATCGGATTCGGACTATTTCGTCGACAGCGATTTCGACGATGACCGATGGGAACGTTATTCAACGAAATCGCGCGATGACAAAATCATTATAGAGGATCTGGCATTAGAAAAGAAAAATTCCGATGCTTCGTTACGTTCGGGTGCTCATTGTTACGGCGATACTTCACGCCGTCATTATCGTAACGCTGAGAAACAACGGAAGATGTCCAATAAAAGTAATGTCTCACAAGCATCGAACAAAGTGGAGACGACGTCACAGCGTTGTCAGAATTCTTCGTCGTTGAATCGTCGTCGTGGCGAAAAAATTTCGAAAAAACGTGAGGACGACGATGCTCGTGTCTCATTGACTCGATCGATGTCCGAAAATTCACGACGCTCCGAGCAAGTTTCCGCTCCAAAGAGTATCCGTGATAACGAGAATTTTGACGAAGAATTTGACACGCCATATCGACGAATGATCGCATCCGGAATAAGAGAAATGTCATTTACACCTGTGGATTCTACGGATTTGCTCGATGCACCGATTCTCAAATTACGTCTTGCTGATTCTTGTCACGTCAGAGGACAAAACGTCGAGACAACGAAATTAAAGGATGAAAAGCTTCGTATGGGTTGCTCGGTCACCGGTAACGATATGCTCGACAGACCGAACGATCGAGTACCCGAATATTGCGCTCTCTCGGACAGCGACAATATAAGTATCATATCGGACGTTAGTCACAGCTCGGACATACAGAGAATAAGCAACAGTTTCGAGATGATACTTCAGCGTTCGATGAATCTCACTGACGAAGCTGATAACGATCGGGACTTCTTGATAACGACGGAATTTGTGCAAAACAATGACGAACAATTTAGTGGCGATCTCGACGCGACGCGCGACTCCTCGAGCTTCGAATTATTGTCCGAGCCACCGTCTCCACCGTTGTCCATTCACATGGACGAGGATCACTTCTCACCCGGCACAAACGAAACGAAAAATTATAATATAAACGACGATACGACAATGGATAAGCGAGGTAATCAGGATAAAATTGAATGTTATCTGGCTTTCGATGAACAGGGCAAGATATACGCCCGTAATGTACTCGAGATTGACGAGGAGCCTACAAATATAATTTTGGAAAAACGTACAGACGGTACTTACTCGTTCGTTGGCGATAAATTGCCAGGCTCGACGAGAGAGACCATGATTCAAACAGAAAGATCGAATTCCGCTTCGACCGACGAAACAATTACCGTAACCGAGTCCATAGCCACTGAGATTGAACACGAAAAAACGACGGAAATTCCGAACGAGATGAATCTCGATGATAAATCGCCCGAAGAAAAGGCGAACGATGCTTTTCACGAATCAACCCAGAGCTTTAATTCTCATACGGCACCTAAAACAGAGAACGAGCGTAAGGATTTCGCGGAATGTCCGTCAACGAGCGGACACGATGAAACTTCGGATACGCCACGTTCACATATTTTTATCGATCATAACGCGAGCAAGGGTCTCGGCGACACGAGACAATCGTCACCGAGAAAACAAGGTACCAACAGGAGTCAAGAAGATTTTGGCACGGAAAGGCCAAGAACATCGAGAAAACCGTCGCACAATCCGAATCATGGTTCTACCAGGAGAAATGGTAATTCACGTCAGCCAGAAGGATCGACAAAATTTGTCTATTGGTCGACGGCACAAAGAACCCGAATCATCGATGAAATGGTATTGGATGGTCTTTATCCGATGCACCTATTGCCCGAGACTCTCGTTACCGGTGCTGTTCACGTTGCGGCAAGTGCTTACACAACCGCACGTCGTGTTTACGACAAAATCATCACTGTCCAAACGGTAATATTCATGGATGTGAGAAAACGAAAAGTTAAACTATCGCTGAAGGAATTTGTTAATTTATTGACCGTCGATCGCATCCGACGTTGGGTCAATATCTATTATCTCGATCGTTTCGATCAGTAGTAAAGAATCTTAACTTTTTCACGATATCACGATAAATCGTGTTAAAAAAATTAATCAAACAACAATATACATCTCATACTTTTACATTTCTTTTATACATATCCAAATTTTCATTTACATGTTGATTCGTTCATTTGTTTCTTATTTATTGCTGCGTGTAAATATATTTTCAATATTTTACAATTGTATGTGTATGTGTTTCAGAGGAAACCCGCGGACAAATCAAAGTTTGGTCGACGATAAGTTTTTAATGGCAATTAAAAACACCATTCTTCTTCTTCTACTACTACTACTACTACTACTTCTCTCGACTATGATATTCGCACTTAATACTAGAAACGAGAGTCGTACGCGTTGATGGCATAATATCTCTAGACTGTTTGCTAAACTATAAGTGGCGAATTAGGGAAGAAAGCAGAAACGAAAAAAAAAACACAATCTTTACTCGCTATACAAGCTTCGAGCCAATTCGAATGATAATTATTATGTCGATACTGTGCGTTTAGGCATCGACGCTTTATAGACGAAGGAAGATTTTATTCGAAATAATGAATTATCACAAATTCTTCGAAATTCTCGGAAAAATTCAATAGAGAACAAATAAGTGGAGAGAAAAATAAATAAAATTTTTTCGACTCACTTGCGATTGAGTAATAAATGTGATATTGGGTAGAGATAGATGGCCGATATATTATTCAGATTGAAAAAAAAAGAGGGGTTACGTGTAACATTCGTAGCAAACTGGCACAATAAAAATAAAAAATAAACACACGTGTTGCTCCCTGCAACGTTTTCCATGTCCGTAATATATTAGAATGTGTGTAACGATAACTAGTTAAAAAAAAAACTGGGATTTATGTATAATCCATGAATTTAAGTATAAATGCTGTATTCATTTCTCATGCAGTCATTGAACGCCCTGGTGGATAACCCGACATCATAAGGTTCACTAGTGAATGACTGGTGATCAGTGACTTACTATTTTTATGACAAATGATTTTATTTAATCTAGTCTATTCGCTCGTTCACTTCGATTTCGGTTATTCTTTAGTTTTCGCCGGTTTTAACGACACCGAACAATTTTTCTTTATATTTAAGAAAAAACGTCCCGGCCTTCAGTGCATACGTGTTTTAAACTTCGGTCAATCTCAATTAATTTCGAACGGTTTTTAATAACAATATCTTACATTTTTCAGTTACGGAAATAATTCATCCCTCTAATCGGTCATTCAATGACAAAAATAGGCACCATTTGAATGGAAAACAATTTGTTATGGAATAATGATGAATAATAGTTCGAATAAGATTAATAATCATTGTAGAAAAAACAATTATTCTGATGTACTCGATAAGAAATGGATTTTTTTGTGTTTTCCACAATAACCATAATTATTTTATCAGAAAATAATTTTCATGATTATTCCTTCGATTCGGTAACCTATCACTGATCACTGGGTGAATCTCGATTAGCCCGTATCACGATTTCATAAAAGAAACTAAAAATTGTAACAGCAGAAACTACGATCAAGGGCCGATCTGTCCGCGGCGATCCGTTTCAAATCGTTCGTTACGATCACAATACACTTTTGAAGAATTTCGACTGAAAGAAGTTCGACTAGAGTTTCTCATCGTGTGTTCCGAACGTAGGATTGATTTGGCCACCGTTTTCCTCCAATGGAAGTTCCGTCTCCGTGGATTCCGTTTCAGGAATTTCCGCGTACTTGTAGAACTTTGCTATCACTCCGAAGATTATCATGTCAACGATCATGAGACCTGCGAAGAGGAAAAACTCGCTCGACTACGAGTTCGACGAATGAAAGAGAAAACAGAGAAAGAAGGAAAAAAAATTAAATTAATCGAGAGCTCGAAATTACTAATAGTAACAAAATAAAATTAAAACTTACACAATGCTTCCTGATAATTTGTCCGTATTCACGGAGTTTCATCTATGAGAAAGTGGCTTTCGTATTTTTTTACTTCCTCATAGAACTTCGTGAGTAGGAAGAAATTATGAGAAAACACTACGAGTTTCAATTATCATCTTTTTATAGTAAATTACGTAGTGTTATAGTAAAAGAATCGAAATTGGCATTAAAAAAAAATGTAAAAATTACTGAACTTAGTACTCACTTGCTCATTGAAAAACTTGACTTCGGCAACGATAACGACAATAAGATTGCCGAACGCAACGGTCAAAAGCCAACCGGCCTGTAGAAGAGATTTCATACTCGTAGGAGCCTGTGTGAATGCAAACTCCAAACCCGTTACTGAAAACATAACTTCGCCCATTGTAAGGATCATATATTGCGGTATGAGCCAAAGTAGATGTATCGAATTTGGTGGTGTTACGATTATCGTACGAACTTTAACATTGTCGTCCGATAAATGTACCAAAATTGTGTAAACACCGCCGAGTTTGAAGTGATAGGATTCCACGACTTTACCGTCCACTTCAATGTCATAGAGAGTCGGACTTAGTTCCTCAAATTTCGTTCTAAGCATCGTCGAATTTATGTAAAATTCTGTCTTCAATACTTTCTCTCTCAACACAAGCCGTATAGAATTGTTCCCGTTGAAATTTTCGTTGCGAACGAGAGCTCGTACTATCGGTGCGCCGTCGCTGCTTTTATTTATAGTGTCGGGATAGCCGTACGGTGAATTGTTGTTGAGAAAAGCGTACGATGTTGCGTGATTCTCCAATACATTGATCTGTCCTGTATCGACAAAAAGCGTTCGATTGTAAATTTATTATTATTAAGGGGCCTCCACGATTCGTGTCAGCTGGTCGAAAAAAAAAAACCGTATAAAAAATCCCAGGCGAACGAATGTTGAAAATGATTCACACGTTTGTGACTACAAATATTTAGATTTAATACCAAAAAAATTGTCGGTGATGTATTTTCTCAAAATTAGACGAGTATTTGAAAAATAAACCACAAACAATTTTTGACCGATTTGAATTTTTTTTTTACATGACCTAGAAAAGCATTTTTAACCGTCTCTTGTTTGGGTTTTTCGATACGATTTTTTTTACCAAGTAAAAGAAATGTTTTTGTCGTTTATATAACGTCAGTTAATTATTAATAATTAACGTCAATTATATCACGCTTTAAACAATGAAATTCGTCACTGAAAAAAATCTTAAAACTTACCGCTCTGACTGAGAAATCGTATAAAAAATCCCAGGCGAACGAATGTTGAAAATGATTCACACGTTTGTGACTACAAATATTTAGATTTAATACCAAAAAAATTGTCGGTGATGTATTTTCTCAAAATTAGACGAGTATTTGAAAAATAAACCACAAACAATTTTTGACCGATTTGAATTTTTTTTTACATGACCTAGAAAAGCATTTTTAACCGTCTCTTGTTTGGGTTTTTCGATACGATTTTTTTTACCAAGTAAAAGAAATGTTTTTGTCGATTAAGTAACGTCAGTTAATTATTAATAATTAACGTCAATTATATCACGCTTTAAACAATGAAATTCGTCACTGAAAAAAATCTTAAAACTTACCGCTCTGACTGAGATTCGCTGAACCAACACAATTTTCAAAGTTTACCATGTAACTGAGCTGCTTCATACTCGTAACTTCGATGTCTGTTTTCGCCCACATGTCATACGGTCCAATAGACACGTTCTCGTTACCGATTTTACCCGAGATGAAGCATCCTTGAGGATTGAATATTCTCACTTGACCGAGACCCTCGGAGGGAAGTATGGGATAAGTTTTCTGAAGAAACGGAAAACCGGTAAAAAAATCAGAATTTACTATGTATGTTGACGATTTTGTGATTTTTTTCCAGATCAATTAATTCAAATCCTTCACCTGCAACAGCAACTCTACGATTCCCGAGATGATGAACGCGAGTGAGGCGAGCAAACCACCGGTCGTAAGTTTTTTCAACGGTGTATTGATCATTTTTATTTTTGCCATTAACGGATAAATGCACGTTTCGAATATCGGTATGAAAATAACGATAAACAATGGATTAAGAACTTGCATCTGATCGGGTTTCAGGAGATAACTACCGATCTGTCCGTCCATTCTCGTCGCTTGGAAGGTCCATCGTGAGCCTTGCTGTTCGAACAGAGCCCAGAATATCGGCAATGGAATGAAAAGTGTGAGAATTCGAAGAGCAGATTTGATGTCGTCGATGATCTTTGTGTCGTATTTGTCATCCGCGTGATCAAGCCAGTGGTCTCGTTTCACTTTTTTCGACGACCTGTTGTAAACCGCTCGCTACGATTGTCGAAAGGTATTTATTTCTTTCTTTCGATTATTAACATTTATTTTTTTTAAACATCAAAGATTTACTTACGGATATGCATTTGACAACGTTCACCATGACATTTCCTTCCGGCACTTTCATCCTGTACAAGGGCTTGCCCAGCACAAAGATAACTTGAACGATACAAGAAAACTTTTGAAACGACATTTTTAGTTTAGATATTTTGGTTGTGCAAAAAAAAAGTATATATCTATATGATTTACCGATTGACGTGATCATGAGTACGGCAGGGACGAGAAAGGCCAGTGAGTAGCATTCCTTTTCGCCGAAACATTTCACCGAATTCCGCAATTCCGGTGTGAGAAAAGTCGATACGAGCGAGCCGGAGTTTATGGCGAAATAAAATACGGAAAAGAACGTAACCAGATAACGTTCTTGCTGAGGAAGAACGAATTGATCACCGCCAAATGCAGCGACGCATGGTTTTATTCCACCTGTCCCAATCGCTATCAGTAGCAATCCGATTAAGGAGAATTCTCTGATGATTGAGGAATGAAAGAAGATAAATTAATAAAGGATTGAATTTCCAAAAAAATAAGAATAAAATAAAGTGTAATGACGATAATAAACGGTAATTGTACCGTTTCATACTAACAAGGAAAGTACCCGAGGTGTCCCCCTCCGATTTTGTTGAAACTCATGTATGTTATAGAGCATTAAAAACTAAGCGACACGTATTTTTTTTATCGGCGGAAAACGGTTTCGAGGGGTAAAACCACCTCCTAAAGTTGCGTAGGTCAAGGGGCGATTTTACAGTTCCACATACAAGCAGTGCATCGATTTTGATGAAACAAAAATTAAAATGTTTCTTATGCGAAGGAATGAAGAAACCACCCGATAATGGAAAAAAAATATATTTTAAGGGGTCGAAACACCCTTCAACATCTACTTCTTGCACCCTACATGGAAAACTTACGAATCGATCGGAATGAAAATTATGCTGTTTTATAGCGGAAATAAAATTAAAGTCCACGCATTTTTGTATTTCTACAAGAAAACAGTTTTAAGGGAGTAAGCTACCCCTATTTGAGTTTTTACATTCCAGTTGTCTCCTTGTCATTCCAAATGTGTTTGCCGATACGCACTCTTCTCATTAAGCTAAAATTAATGATTCACCGTCTTTTTTTATTTTAAGGGGTCGACAGACCCTTGAACATCTACTTCTTGCAACTTCTTGCACAGAGCGAGGCTCCAAAAAGTGATGTTTTTCGATTATCGCGTTTTTCACAGTGATTTTTTGAGTTTTCGATAAAAACTCGGTGGTATTTGAAATCAGCGGAGAATTTCCGATCGAATAGGGTATCGAAACATTGAAAAAAAAAAGAAAACAAATTTTTTGTAATTTTTGGACCTCCTTTTCGGAAACCTAAAAATCTCGAAATTTCAAATGTTCATAACTTGGCTCCCGTTTCATCGATTTTGGGTTTTGACGGGAGTTTTCTGAACACGAAAATCGTACCATCATAAAATTTCTTAGCAGTGGTTCGGAAACTTTTGAATATTTATTGAAAAAGGCGCTAGAAAGGGTGGTCCGTACCTTTAAGTATTCGTGCTAATTAAAAAAAACGGTAAATCATTAATTTTAGCTTAATGAGAAGAGTTCGTATTGGCAAACACATTTGGAATGACATGGAGATAACTGGAATGTAAAAACTCAAATAGGAGTAGCTTACTCTCTTAAAACTGTTTTCTTGCACAAATACAAAAATAAGTGAACGTTAATTTTATTTCCGCTATAAAACAGCATAATTTTCATTCCAATCAATTCGCAAGTTTTCAGTGCAGGCTGCAAGAAGTAGATATTCACGGGTGTTCCAACCCCTTAAAATATATATTTTTTTTCATTATCTGGCGGGTTCTTTATTGCTTCGCATAAGAAACATTTTAATTTTTGTTCCATCAAAATCGATGCACTGCTTGTATGTGAAACTGCAAAATCGCCCTTTGACCTGTGCAACTTTAGGGGGTGGTTTCACCCCTTGAAACCATTTTTCCGCCTATAAAAAAAATACGTGTCGCTTAGTTTTTAATGCTCCATAACATACATGAGTTTCAACAAAATCGGAGGGGAACTCCTCGGGTACTTTCCTTGTAAGTGTACCCAATGCTTGACTTTTTATACTCAAACGTGCGTTAGAGAAGCGTTTTTGTTTTTTTTTTTAACCTGAGAAACTTCTTCGTTTTTCATAAATTATCAAAAGAAAATGTAAAGTATTGTAAAGAAAAACTGCGACAGTTATCGAAATTTTAATCTGAAATTGGTATCAAAAATGTAAATGACCGAAAGGTTATGCATGGAAATACAAGTGCTAATAATAGAAAAGATGAAAGGAGGATCCGAGTTTTGAAAGGTTTTAAAAAAGAACGATTACATAATAAAAAAAATAAAATTATAAAGGAACGATCAAAATCAGTTAAAAATTGCAGACTCAAGTGTTAGGAAATTATAATCAGATCGAAGTTTCTCCACTCGAAATCATTTTTGTTATCGTTAAAAAAACCGGTAGTACGTGCAATCGAGCATTTATTCCCCCCCGTTCATTCAATCTCGCAATCGAGTATATGCAAATTGAATGGAGAGACAACAATTTTATTGCATTTATGTAACATCGACTATAATCAATGTAACTTTATCGTCCGACAGTTCGAACATCAACGAGTTCTTTTTCAGTTTTTTTTTTTTTTCCATTACAGCTCCGTTTCGGTCGTCAATTGCTCGATTACATTGAGCAACGGAGTCGATCGTGGAGTAGATCGCGTAATAGAGAGAGAGAAAGAGAGATTTCGCATCGTACACAAGTGGAACGTGTCCTTGGGAGAATAATTTAATGAATTCTCCCTTGCTATGTCGCAAAAAATCCTTACCTCAATGGTATTCCAAACGTGGGCACAGCTGTTGCTGCCAAAAGTAACTGACCAACGGAATAAACGATGCTGAGATAAAAAATCGTACGAAATTTTCCGAGCAACGAGTCAGCGAGCATTGCACCAAGAAGCGGAAAGAAATAAACGAACATCGCGAATATGTGATACACAACGGTCGCCGTGTCGTCGTTGTAACCGAGCTTATCCCGAAGGTACAACGATAGAATTGCTAAAAAAAAAAAATAACAAATTAATCGTCGAATAGCCAATTTTCGTAATTTAAATGAAAAACCAGCTTTGAATTATTCATAAATTCGTATCGTCGACAAATACTCACTTCGCATCCCATAATAGGAGAATCTTTCGCAAAATTCATTGCTCACGATGAAGAAAACCGCTTTGGGATATTTAGGTTTCTGTTGAAGAGACAGAGAGAGTGTGAGAAATTAGAAACTTTTTTTTTTAAATACCACTCATAAGGAGAAATAGTCGCGATATTAGCAAATCACTTTTCTTTTTTCAACGTGACCACTAAAGTTTGCGATGAATTATCATATCGTCAATTCGTCACGAAAATATGTCCTTGAACCGCGTGAGGCATATATCGTGTTCTATGACAATCGTCGTATCGCTAGGATATAGAGCAAACGCTAATGGCTCTCTACGAGATGGATTAGCATAACTCGCTCTATATGAAAATATTATAAAAAAAAAAAACTTAAAATGTAACATAGTACGAAAATTGCATCACTCTGTAATCAACTTTACTGATGATGCAATTTTTATTGTCAATAGCGCTTTTGGTTTGTTGTAACTTCAATTCTCAATATCTTGTGATCGCATTGGTGGTTACTAATTATATTGTTTTATGAATCTGTGTAGAACAATTCACCACTATACGTCACGATAAAAGTATAGGCACAATTATCAGTTCTTCCATTATAGATATTGTTACATTCAAGAGTCCTTTAATCCAATAATCCTTTAATTTTCTTATGTTTTTCATTGGAAAACAAAACATAATTTTCTTTCAGGTCAACGACCATACGACAGTTTCATTCAGACAGGGAGAGAGAGACTCTGGTATGAGGGGCTTGATACACCTGAGTGAAGGATAAGTAACGATCTCTCCTCTCGAATCACAGGCGAGACTTAGAAGAGGTGACCTCGAATTTTGTCAATGGAAAATCCCAGGAAGGCATCGATCATAGGTATTTATTTCTTTTCCTTGGGTGACATGGTTGCCAGAGTGCAAAGATAAAGTATGATTCATTTGTAACTTTGGTATGAAGGGATGTAGCAAAAATGCTGACAGCATATCGATAAGACCTGAATAGAAAGGAATTCAACTTTCAACAAATTTTCTTGCCTCATCGTACAGAACACTTTTCTGCATTCCAGCAGTCTGCTCAACCTGAACCCCACCAGTTTATCCTTAAATAATTGACTCTGAGCGTAAAATATTTTTTTTAAAGTATGAGATATAATTATACATTAGGTAAACGTGAATGAGAGAGGTAAAAGTTTTCCGATCTCATTCCGAACGACAAAAACGAGCATCTCCATTTTCAAGTCGATGTTTCAGATTTTCAGAGTTTCTATTCACAATAGCTCGTCTATATTGATATTCAATTATAGAAATCGTCCATTATTTTCATGTTCCCAATAACTTTTTTTTTTCATTTTCTTTTCAGAAGGCCTATTGTGCGGGCTCGAGGTCTAATCGATTTGCGATTTCTCTATTTCGCGCCTGAGTAACTGGCGACCACAGTCGTCACGAGCGAACCGACAACCGTGCATACAAATTTCGCGGCAAGGAAACAGGTATGCTCTTACTCCATGAATATATGTACCTCCCAGCTTGCTCGTCGTGAAATTATCGTACGTACGAGTGTTCGAAAAAGTAAACGCACCGGAATTTTATATATCATTATTGACATACGCTTATCGCAACTCGGTATTCGTTGATCGTAGCATTGGCCGTGAATATCGTTCGAAAAGTCGTCATGATCGTCGTTGCAAAGTACCCCGAATGCCAGATATAATAATTGACCAGACATGTCCATGAAATTCCACGCGGATTAATTAAAAATATTTTCGATATTTGATTGGGTCAATATTATTTTTACAAATACATTTTTTACTTGACAATTTTTTCTTTTAATATATCTTTATTACTTTACGTTGAAGACTATTTTACAATTTTCATACTTGCTATTGAACAAGATGCGCGATAAGTAAATGATCAGAAATATTCTTTAGATTATTTGAGAGGACGTATGTGGTGAACTGATCTGCCAATGAGTTTGTAATTTTACAAGGAAAATGGATATACTACCGTGTATCCAGTTTTTTTTTTAGTTTATTCGTACACCCTTAAAATCTCAGCATCTAATGTAAATTGGAAAATGACTGTTTGCCCATCTCTTTGAGAAAATCAGGTCGTCGCAGTGAAATACATTCATCGAGCTATTGTGAAGAATAATCGTACGTCATTAAATTACTTTTTCATTGTGCCATTGACCTAATCAGGTAACAATCTCCCGAAGCACCTGCAAGGGTTTTGTCACAGACACGTATATAAACATTGAATGAAGAGGAAAAGCGCGTAGTGTACTCCTACCTCGGTATCTATCTAGCACATTCATTATGATTGCGTTAGTGCATAAGTGCACGAAACAATTATATACTATACATAAACATGCAAATCAACTACCGGAAAATCCTTGAGTATTCGCAAGCGTGACTAATCCATTATATACCTTTTTCACGGAGAACTCGTCGACGGGCATAATATCGATGATGATAGTAATCTCGTAGTAGTGAATGTTACAAATTGAAACTTTTATCAAACTCCACTATTAAATACCCCAATTATTATATAATGGAAAAACGGGAAAATATTCAGAAAGTTTCAAGTACTTTCGATGATTATAACACTTTAATTGACGAACACAAACAAAAAAACTCGTTCAACACTCACAGCTACCGTTTCAAACTTTTAATTCGCATCACTCAACTGTATTATTTGCTCTTTATCATTATCTTTTTTTTTGTCCATACTTTTGGAAAGACCACATCTGCGATTTTCAATTAATACTGTTTTTAGCTTCTTTGTTGTTATTTTTTTTTGTTATAGAATAATTTTTTCAGAGCTAATTCATCTGTACCGCCGAGTTAATGAGCCAGATAGATTAACACACTTTCGTACAATAATATAAAAATATATGGCGTAATCGAGTTGGTCCCAACGTTAAAAATAATGGTATACTATACTAAATGGAGCAACAGAGGTACGACACTAGCAACAAGATACACGCACTCTTTTCTTTTTCGTCTCTTAATCGCTCTCGATCGGTGTGAGAAGTGTGCGCTCACTGCTGCTGTCAGCATAGCACTGTCTACTTGTCGAGCTCGAGAAACCAGACTTCATACTATAATGCTTACTTCTCTCGGGAGAGAGAAACGAGCATTTAGGCCTCTGCTCCGTTGTCAGTTGAATACGAAAGAACGTTAAGTCAGTTCGTGCCAAAGACTCGCGATATTGTCGCGGAAAAGCATTATCTCGAACACGATGGTACGAGGAAACACGTGAAGAAATGTAGTATCAGCTCGTGTCATAAGAATTCGAAAGAAACGAATATAAAGTTGACTAAATCTTACTTTACAATTACATTTTCAAAAATGTAGTTGCATATTTATCATCTATTTAATGTTTTTTTTTTTTTTTTTCATTATTGTTATTTTATTTTATTTTCATATTTTGCTTCCTCACCGAGTAAGGTTAGTTACAGTCAGTTGTTCAAAATGGTAGAAATATTCAGAAAAGTACATTTGAAAAAAATGCTCGTATGAATGCGTTTGTGTGTGCGATAGGCTTGCAACATTCAAGCTCCTATATCTCGAGAACGACTTGAGCAATTGCTTTTAAATTTGGCACATAAGTAGCGCAGCAAACCGCCCCTTTGTTTGCTGAAATTTTCGCGAAAATGATGCGATCCGTGCAGTTTTTACGAGGTAATGGAAATATTTGCTCTTTAACATCTCTGACGAGGAAAAATATAATTAGTGGTAACTCGATTCTGTCGATCCTTGGGGTATCGATTAATCCATAATTTTGACGATTCATGACATTAAACAAGCTAATTTATTGTGGCGGCAGGTTTTTTTATTCCGTAATTATCGGCTACGTGATAACCCTTTGGTATTCTTCCTGTTCGTCACATCGTTCAGACTGGTCAGGGATGCGCAAGCAATTCATTGATAAACAGACCATTAACTCGTGAAAACAAATTATATTTGGTACGCGAATTAAAAAAAAAAACAAGATACAAATTTCATTATAGACTTTCCGCAATTTATTTATATACGTGCGTATGGAATGAATTATATCATTAACTCGATTTATCGTTATAATTTTAGAATCGTAAAGTTCGAACTGCGATGTTTCTACTATTTGAATTTGTATTATAAATTTATCGTAAAAGTCACGGGTTATCGGCTGAGATTAATAAAATCTCCCTGTACAGGTCGGTCGGGATATATTTATACCGGCGTCTTTTTGCAATGAGCTTGTTAATAAGTATTTTTCTCGAACGTACGATAAACCTGTTAATCTCATTTTCGAATATTGAAATTCAGCGTTCAATCGAACCACATTTTTTGACAATTGAATTTATGTGAGCGAGCTGCGCGTCATCATCGGCACCCCGTTTCACGCTATATTTTCGTGAGTTAGTACTGTTAATTGGGTAAAATGACTTTATTAACACCGTCATCATTGTCCTCGTGTAATGAATAATTCGCGCAGTCATTGCTTTAATATCTGCACACATTTTTCATTACCCATATACGATATATCAGCTACGATAATCGTCAACATTCCAATCTTTGCGACTCTCACTCATTCACGATATTACACAAGATGATAAGACCAAGCAGTTCACGTTCTTCGTGAGGTAAAATTTGAAAAAAAATGTATTATCGTGGAAATTTTATTGTGCAAAGATATATTTTGCATACGAGTTTTTTTTTTGTACGATCTCCGAACGTTTTGCAATTGTAATGATTTCTTAAGAAACTTTAATGGATCGTTGTTAATTGAGACAGAGCGAGGGCCAACGAAAATTTCGAGCATTGCTTATAATAAAATTATTTGTGGTATATAGTAAAATTTATATTTTTCTGACGTAGAAGGAATTTTCCATTAAGGCTTATTACCAGCATTAAGGCTCATTAAAGCTTATTAAGTATCAACACAATAGACACACGGATCCATTTATCAGACTTTAATCCACTTTGAAATTGATCTATCAAAAATATTAATGGCGAACAAAAATTGTTGCGATTTTTTTCACATAATATGAAAGCCAACATTTTAAGTAGTTACAATATAATCATAGAAAAAAAATTATTTTACCAATATTTTTGTTACTCCATTAGAAAACATAAGATTTTTGTCGAAATCTTTATCAACATACTGCATTGGGTGATTGTTTTCGGTATTGAGTTGGGTTTCGCTCTGTCACTCGCCACCGATCCATCAAAGTAATTCCCCGTCCTGCGCTTGAGGGTTAGCAATTTTTTACACACATTATGAATTGCTTCGAAGGCTTTCTAGTTACGCCGTTGTCACTGCTGTTGTAAATTCTATCGTAAATTTGTCATGTTTGTTAAGTTGAGTGTTGACTATCGCGTGGATAATTCGCTCGTGCACGTGGCGACGGTATAATCTTAATCGAGTGATAGGTGAATTAACACACGACTTATCGCTCGTCAAAACCTTCGGACTGAGGTCTTTCGAAATTTTGCGATTGCTTTTACAATTTATCATTATGATTTTTGTATTTGTCCTTTTTTTTTTCACCTGAGATAAGAAAGACTAATGGACACTACTTTTGATGATTTTTCGAAAGCCATTTTTAGTCTATTTCGTCAACATAACTTTAATGTAATATGAGAATTCCGTGAGATATGAATAACATTCAAAATTGAGAAAGATTGTAATAAAATAATGCCATTATTCGTTATCATAATGAATTTTAAGTAAATGATCATTATTCCGGCAGATTGCAATTGGCTAAAAAGAAAAATTGCAATCAATTCAAATAAATGAAATTGAAATGGTAATCAACTGCACGAGTAAATTTCTTATCAGTGTATCAGAAAGGAAATTACGATTTCATTTCACATTTTTAACAGGCGAGTCTATTTCCTGTTTGTTTCGCTTTCGATCCGATTGCATTTCGAACAGCAGCGACTTTCATTAGCACATGAACAATCAAAAATTTACTTTTATTTCCGACACTTTTTTTTATCGATAATATTGTCGCAAATGTGTCTCAAGATAATCGCCAATACGCGTGTACTAGAGAAAAGACCTGTTGAAACGCTCGTTACCGTTTTTTTTTTTTTTTTTCACTTGTGCTACAAACTGATATTTTGAAATTACTCACGGCATAATTCTTTATCGCTATTTCCAGTTTATCAGCATTTACCCACTTCCAAATACAACATTCGCTCATATACGCAGCATTGTATAGAAATATATACACAAGTAAACACGATGGAAAAGTTTTTTTTTTTCACCTTTAATATGTCACGGCAGACACTCTGAGATAAGCCGGATTATGAGTGCGTTCTCACAACGTCAAGTTTACGATACGAAAGAAACAAGTATTTCCTCCGTTGTAATATCTCATCACTAAACAACAAATTTAAAGTATTTCACGAATTTCCATTTATTCTCAATTTTCATAGACATTGTAAAATCTACGATCATTATTAGACGAGAGAATAATCGTCAATTTTGTTTCAATGTTTTCTGCAAACTCGATGATTTTTTTTTCCTTTTTTTTTTTTGTACATGGATAACAAGCGCGAAATTCAACTGACACACACGATATATTTGAGCGAGCAATTGAAGTTAGTTTAACAAATATATCTCCGCAGCACTTTAAAATTGCATGTCTCTCCTTTGATAGCCCGTCACGAAAGCCGAAGCAATTTCTTGACACTGCGTATTTTCCACATTAATTGATCGAGTTGCACTTGTTACGTTTTACGAAGTCATACATTTAAAAAAATTTTCTCACGTCATCGGGCTGAGATGAGCCTCATGGGTGTATTTGTGCGTGTGTGCATGTATGTGGAATGTAAAAAAAAGAGAGTTAAACGAAATGAGAGCCCGATTACGAGAGAGCCGTATTGTTGAAGTCCTTGAAACACATCTTGTACGGTCAGCTTTACAGAAAGGGGTCAATAGTTTCGCGATACAGGACGTACTCGGGTTAACGAGGAGTTAGATAAACGTGTAGTAACTTGGTTTGTGGTAATTTATTTAATTATTATTCATTGCGGAATTGTTTACCTTCTCGACAGCTTCGACCTCGTGCTCGTCGTTACTCCGAGACGCTATAATATACAAATGAATTAATCTTGCATCTCATTATATTCAATATTACAAATTTGTCATGGTAACCAAATAACATTTTGTAAAAAGTTGTCCAAAAGCTACAAAGAGATCTTATTTTCAACTCCAAGAACTCTTTTCATTTAAAAATATTCTAGAAAAAAAAGTCATCATTCAATCGAAAATTCGATTTCCCTTTCAACAATATTCGGATCAGTTTAAAAAAAATACTGCCGGCCTAATTACAGATTTATCTGTTAGTCAAAGTGTTGAATAAAAAAAAATCATCGTCAATAATTTTTTTACAAACTTTTATCGATTGATAGTAATGTTTGATGACGTCCTACTACTCGATGTGTTCTTAGCATTGAAAATAATCATAGTGATTTATTATGATATAGATACGCTGATTTATCTTAATTTTTAACAGGTGCGTTTCTGTTCAATTTTTCTGTTTCGAAATACTATTCACACACTTGGTGCAATTGTAATTTTCAAAGGCTCGTTTTTTTGCTCAAAATGTTATGCTAATTCGGGGATTAGATTTTGGATTGAATGTCCCGATCAGACGATTGACTTTGCGCTATAATTTAAACGGTTTTGTTATAAAAAAATCTTCGAATTTTTTCGGAATTCCTACGGATGAATTGATCAAGTATATTCCAACGAATAAAACGAGCTGTCGATAAGTGAGAATTTGACCGAGTGACGTATTTATTCTTTAGGAAAAATAAACAAATATTTAATTTCTTTAGAAATGAAGTACAATAAATAATGCGAATCACTTACTTTTGCACGTTGGAAAAGTTACTGTTTGTCAAAAGATTTTTCAAAGCTAACCACTCGGTTGATCAGTTACGCTCGCGCGCCTTATCTACCTTAATATCACGTATTAAAAAAATTTATAGTTTAATTCGATTTATAGTTTGATTCGATTTATCTTTGATGAAAATGTTATGAAATTTGTTATGACCATAATGACCATCGGGTTCAATTATCAGAGAGATCTTGACTGGACGAATGTAATCTTTGATGTTTAAAATCAAAACAGATATTCATCTTGAAACACACTCGAATAGTTCGCTTTATTAACCCGATAAATAATACAATACTATGTCGTGAGAGTATGAGGGTATGAAAATGCGATAACAAATAGATAAAGCATACATGTAACTCGTGTTCGCGTCAAAATTACAAAATTTAGGTGTGCAAGAAAAAAATAATGTACTCTATTTTGTTTTGCAAGTAGTCCTGATACATCGAGCCATTTGTCTCTGATGTGACTTTCGACTAATTGCACATAGAAGTGATAGGAAAATGTCGTTAATTACCTCTTCTTTCACTCACGGAAAGTCTCCTTTGGACCGCCATTTTTTTTCTCGTCAACTGTATCGAAACAGAAGTGAAAAATTATATTTGTTTATGTAACAAGGAACAAACAAACAAAAAAAAGATAGTCACAATCTTGTTTCAAACAGACCTGTTCCTCAATGAACAACTTCAACACTACTGCGAGCGCATGACCGTTAACAGGTGTTTAAACCCTATCACCAACAAGTAGCTTCGAATCTTATCGTAAAAACATTTTTTTTACTTCACTCTGATCATTATCCATATAGCTAAAAGATTGCTTGTAATACGTGCTTTATCGTATTCAATCGATGTACACGAATACCTGGATTCCCAAATATCTTGCAATGCCAATGCACATATACATATATGAATACATAAATAATATCACATCTAGGTAGGTGTTAAAACATGATATCTTAAGGTAAATTTTATCTTTAAAATTCCTTTTGTTCTTCACGAATTTATCGGAGCAACGGTTGATTCTCTTCTTCCTGCTCTTCGTTGTTATGTTCGACTTCACTGGACCCTGGTATAATACTTGAGTCTGCCTCGAGCACGACGAAACTGTAACGACCTACCATCAGTCCGAATATCAGCATATTGGTGAAAATCAAACCGGCGAAGAAGAAAAATTCGTACGCCTGTGAAAAAGCCTTTATAAAATACGTTTTCTAACTCTTGCGACACCAACGCTCTTTTGATCTATATTAAAAAAAAATGAAAACGAAAAAATATTCAGACGAGAAAGGATTTGTTTGTTTTTTAACTATCAGAGTTCAAATTAATTCCTGCTTTTTTCGTTCATATGATAAAATATTTTTCTTTGCATAAAAACAAATGATTACTTGACTTCTGAAGAGTCGCGCTTGAGTTATGATAATGACCATCAAATTTCCGAGTGCTACGCTCACGTACCAAGCTGCTATCGTCACTGTTTTCATACTGTTTGGCGCCTTAATGTTTTTGTAATCCTCGATTATTATTGTCATTAAATTGTTAACTACTATTAAGTGTTTCTATTTTTTTAGTTTCAGACTCACCTGAGTGAACGAAAACTCGAGACCCGAAATGGCGAACATCACTTCGGCTATAGAAATCAGCAAGTATTGGGGAATCAGCCAGAACATATGGATCTTGTTGCACGGTGTCATCGTGTAAAGTCGGTGAAACTGTTTCAACATTTTTACACTGCATTCGTGTTTAGAAATACAACATTGAAAAAAAAATTGCTTTTACAATCTGTCCATGAGCAACGGATAATAGTTTCAATTCTGTTTTCACGTTAATATGCTATTTTAGTGAAACTGAGAATTCTTTTCAGATAGAACGAGCCATGGAAGATTAAAATCAATTATTTATCTCTTTCTATATTAACTGGAAATTCATTAGACCTACAATCGGATAATTGATGTAGCCTATTCGTGAAAAGATTGTACAAAAATCTTTGAATAATCGAATACTGTATAAACTTGACTATGACCAGTACACAATTGAATGCGACGAGGATATTTTGAAAATCTTAAAATGTTAAAAGTCAGAGAAAAGTACCATTATTTTTCCTCGGTGCTCTCGCAACACGAGTACATAGACTGCTCCCAATTCGAGGGACACCAGAGCCTTATGATCCACTTCCGGATCATCACCATTTCGTATGACATATTGAAATCTTAAAAAGTTCATAATACATCAAAAATCATGCGTGTAACGTGGTGTCCAAACGACATATTATTCTATAGGTCAAAATTAATCTTTAAATTAAAATTAATAATTCTATCGGAATCCAGTTTTTTTCTTTCGTAATAATCTCACTATATAACGAATGTCATAGAAATTGGAAGAAATTTTACAATCCTGGCTCAAGTTCCATGTACGTAGATTCGGACATGTGATTGTTGTCCGGCACAAAGTACTTGTCTTCAAGACCACTTCGACTCTCCAACGTGACGGTAACGTTGTTAAGACCCACGGAGTCTCGGAGAAATATAACTCTGCGTGTGACAAAATGATAATGATACTTTTTAACTCGGAATTACTCTTAATATTACGAGAATAGACGACTTTCATTTTTGTGCAAAAAAAAGTACTTTTGAATAATCGTGCTCTTGTTGCCGGGTTACTGAACTTTGTCGTAGAAATGACTATAATGATTGACGGATCGAGTTAAGTTCTTCGCGAGAAATCAATTGGTACTGTTATAATTGATTCATTGAAGACGAGAGTGACAGTTTAGACATTTACGAAGAATACTATGTACTAGAGTTAATTGAATTAATTGCTGGCTCAGATATTTTTCATGGAACATAATATGAGCGATTCTTTCCCAAAACAACCTACGTTTGTTTTGGGAAAGAATCGAGTTTGAACGTTCGATTTATCCAATTTTATTTTCATAAATTATTTTTTTACATAAAACTTAGAAGCGAATACCTGTGTACTCTGGGCTTCAGATTAAAATTTGTGCCGTCTCACACAACATTGTTGAAATTGTCAGATTTTGAAAATTGCTCAACTTTTTGTTCTTCCAAAGTGTGTTAAAAAAAAAAAGTTTCTCGAACGGCGGTTAGCGTGCAAATTCTTTAAAAGAACCGTATGATTCTAAGCGTTTGAAAGAAGATGCTAAAAATGATATGGATCAATATCCAGTCCAGACGATGAGGGTCAGACGCGGGTCAAGTTTGCGTGAAGTGCCTCGTATAAATTAAAAAGGTCTAACGCACACGATCTAAGTCGTAAATTGAATGTATGATTTATGCCCTATTGTTTGCTAACTGTCGATTTTGTATCTATATATAAGTCGTAAATTTACCGGAGTTTCGGGCGACCGCTTAAACTCTTCGCGTAATCGTTGGGCTCTGTGACAAATAGATGAAGACATTTGCCAACGAGACCGACAATCATAGTCTCGACCCGATACTCGATCGGTTTTACTTTCGCGATCAGGGTCGGTTCGTACAGCTCAACGTCCCAGCATTGAGACGGTGCTACGAGATAAAGATCGTACGTTGTTCTATTATTGTGCGACGATACGTTGAACACTTGTTTCTCCCCTGCGTTTAGTGTTAGCTCGGAATCAAAAGACGCGAGAATTCCTATGTCGCATCCGAGCGTGTTGATGAAATTAAGGGTCGACTGACCGCGATCCGGTAGTACCGGATATGTTTCCTGAAACATATTTTTAATCACTTTAATATTAATAATCACTTTTTACAGTCTGAAACGTGCTAGCTACAATAGTAGTCTGGGAGTAATATCAGTTCTTTACGATTAATTGAAAAAAAAATAATATGAATTACGGATAATTGCACTTTGTACCGTTAAAATCAAAAGTTCGATCTGCTGATGATTGAAAGAAAAACGTGAATTTTTTATCGATCTTTCGTAGATTTAAACTTTATTTGTAACGTTTCCCAAAATTGAGACCAACTTATGAAAGAAAATTGTATTTATTCAAAGAGATCAATTCTATAACAAAAAAAAAAGTTTTTTTCAAGTACTTGGTGAAGAAACTATTTTTGTTTTTAATTCCCAGTAAATGTAACTTTTCCTACTAAGGAAATCGGCAAAAATTTAGAATCGGTTAATTCCTTATTTCCTTAGTTTTTTATTTTCTCTTATCTTATCATACGTACCTCCAGTTTCAGCTCTAGAAGTCCACTAGCTATGAAAGCAAGACCAGCGAAAATACCACCTATAATCATACGTTGGAGTGGCGAATAAAGTGTGCCGGAAAACCAAGGATATATGCTCTTGTCGAAAAGTGGTATGAGCATAAGTACAATCACTGGATTAATGACCTGTCAAGAAAAAAATTCATTGAAATGGTTGAAACATTAGTAGAACGTTTGGTAACTATTAATTTTTTTATTATATTTTTTTTACGATGTTCTCGAAGGATTTTGTTTGAAGGATGTCCCGAAAAATTATTGATTGATTCAAAATTTGGCATGAATATTCTTAATATGTTTGTCAATGATAGTACGTATGATTTTTTTTTAAACGACAAATTTTTTGTTAACCAACGAATCGAGACATTTTTTAAACTTTTTCGCCTTTACACATTTTTTTTCAAAATTAATTAAAATTTATTTATTCGGAATAGTTGCGTAAAAAAAAATCTTGACTTTGGATATAATTTTAGGTACCTCAGGGTAGCATGGGTTCTTAAGTAATAATATATTATTAATCAGTTTCAGGTAAGCTTTAGACAGTTGTGAAATGACCTGCATTTGGTCCGGCAGCATCTGCGTTCCCAAAAATTCACCGTTCATTCTCGAAGCCTGAAACGTCCATCGCGAGCCCTATTTTTCGAAAATATTCAATCTGATAACAATTTAATTTACTATTTCGAGATTTATTTAGAATCAAATTTTTCTTACTTTTTTTTTTTACTAAACTGTAACGCGTGGTCTATTTTAAAAACAAAAAAATGTCACATTACCTGTTGATCAAAAAGGCTCCAGAACAGTGGTAAAGGGATGTAAAGAAATAAAACAGCGAGAACGATCTTTATGTCGGCAATTAATTTCGGAGAAAATCGATCCGCTGCGTAATCCAACCAGTGTTTGTATCCGGTTTCCGACGAACCTCGAGAAGCGAATTTTCTCCTTATCGCGTACTGTATATCTCGTATATTCAGGCATTAGAAATTTCGTATACAGGTATAAAAATTTGCGGGTGAATTCTTCACCTCAAACTCACAAATATGCAGCTTATAAAATTCAACGTTATATTTTCCTTGGGATACTTGAGACGGTACAGTGGTTTTCCAAGTAGAAAGAGAACTAAAAAATTAATTAGCCATTGTTCATCCTCGGGAATTTCGATTTTAAATAAAGTTAAGTTGAATTTGTACTGTTTAAGTAATTCAAAAATCAATTTTATCATATTTTCGGTTAAGTTACAGTTCGTAAATTCGGACAGCGAAATAAAGAATGAAGAAAAGCGAGTTTCCGCGAGCCGATATTGCTTGCCACTAACGAGATGTCGAGAGTGAGCGATAAAAAAGATGTGAAGTGTGTCAAGACTTCGCGTGACACTTACGAAGAGCTGTGACCATAAGTGCCGCCGGAAATCCGAATCCCAAAGCGTAACAAGTGTCGTCACCAAAGCAGGTAAAGGCCTTTCGCAATATCGGAGTGAGTATCATGCCCATGAAACCACCGAAATTAATTGTGAAGTAAAAAATTGAGAAAAATTCTTGCAAACGTTTCTGCTGCTGTGGCAAGTGGAATTGATCGCCACCGAATGCAGCAACGCACGGTTTTATACCACCTGTTCCCCAGGCTATCAGAGTCAATCCTACATACGTCATTCCGCTGTTTTGAATTATTATTTTTTATTTTTTATTACAATTCTAAAGACCGATTCGACAGTCGCATGAGAGAAAGTTCGACCTTGAATTTATATTGACATTCAAATACAGTGTGAGTTTAAATGAGCAAATGAAGTTCAATATTGAGTCAATACTCAAATCCGTATGAGCGATTATCGAGTAGGTCCGTTGCGTGAAAAAAATTTCGAAAGGAAGAACAAAAAATTGTTTTAACTCACACGGGCCATACAGCTATTGGGGGAGTTGCGGCAAAGCACATAAGGATATTTCCAATTGCATAAATTACCGAGAAGTACAGTATCGTTCTGGGATTTCGAAAAAAATGTATTAATTATATTCAATTGTTATATTTTGATTTTTGTTAATTCTTCTTAATTTTTTTTACAGATTAATTCACCTGAAACGACCGAGATAACTATCGGCCAATATTGCGCCTACAACCGGTACGAAGTAGCATAGCATTATGAATACATGATATATTACAGTTGCACCGTTCTCGTGAAGGAGCAAAACGTTACGAAGGTACAGAGATAATATCGCTGCAACGAATATAAGTAATTGACCATAAATATATCCGGTGAAACCGGGCTAATAATTATAGCTCACAAGGTAACTACAACGTACTAGTCAAATGAGTGGTCATTTTTTTTAATTTTCTTTTACAAACTGTTATCCATTTAAGGTGATTGTGTAGGCAGCGTAGTTATAAAGTAGACCAAACAGAATGTTACCAATTTCGTTTTCTGCTTCGATTGATCGTTCAAATACCATCTTACGCTCTAATTCATACGAGGAACATACATTTTCGAGTATGTCTTACTTTGATACGTTTGCCTGAAGGAAAACATCAGTTATTCCAAACGAGAGATTCTTCGAAAATTCTCCCGGCATGTAAAACAAGTTTCAAGTAAAAATATTTTTGAAAATTTGAAAAATGACCGTTGACAATAATCATATTGGCAAATTGATAAAGTATCTTCCAACGAATAAAACGAGCTATTGAGATTATAAAAATGTATCAACAGTGTGGATCATTCTTTGAAATAACTGAACAAAAAAGTTATTCTTCAGAAATGTCCAAAACTCAGTGAATCTATTTGTAAATAATGCCTTCGATTGTCATAAAAGTTTCTAAACGCAATGATTTCGAATTAACCACTCGTTTGACTAGTCTCGTAAAAAAAAAATAACTGTTGAAAAAAATCTCACTTCTCAGTCCACAAAAGGAGAATCTCTCGCAGAACTCAGTGGCAATAATGAGGAATATCGATCTCGGATAGTTCGTTGTATCCTGGCCAAAAATTTTACAATGTTCTGAGATAAAAAAAATACCACGATACCGTTTCGCTTAATTTACTACAGTGTCCTAATTGATTTTTTGAAATTTGAGAATAATCGTGGCGCGCACAATTGTCAGAGATAGCAACGCCATCTCTCTGCTCGGAGGATAAAACAGAAATGATAATTGATCATTTTTCGTTCGGAGTGTGTGGTGCTTAAAAAAAAACCTCAACAACATCGTCTGTTGTAACAGATGAGTCAAGGGCGAAAAAAAGACAATAAATCAAGGATATAAGTTCGGCGTAATTGAAAGTTATTAATAAATATCACGATATGTAAGTCATACATTAATATAATAGTAATAGTACGCGCATACAATTCATGAATGGTATCGCGCACACTGAACTATATATTCGCGTACGATTGATTCGCCTAAAGTGGGCAGTGTTTAGTGTTTCTTGGTGTTCCTCGAGCACTCTCCATCGTGTAGCGCTTTTTTTGCTACTCGAGAGTCGAGTTTCGTCACAAGTATACCAAATAATAATAATATTAATAATAATAATTCAGTTTGGAGACATACGGGTTCCAAGGGACTTGCAAGCAGGTGTTTCTCGTTACCGGGTCTCTTGTACATTATCGAGAGAGAGCGAGAGAGACCCAAGTATCTGCTATAACCCCAAAAAAAAAAAAAAAAAAAACGATCCGAATCTCAAGTTCCTGTTCGGCCGGTACAGATTTATCCTCGTTATTCCCGTGTGTCTCGTGTCATCTCGGAGCCTCGAGCCAAAAGTTGCATCCTCACGAGAACGAGATGTGAACAGTTATCAATCTTTACGACGACTTTTTTTCACGTATACTCGGCGGTGTATATCACCGTGCGGTTGGAGGGGAGGAATTTACAATTCTCGTTGACAACGGATAATAAAATGGATTGCTCGTACGAGAGACGCTACGAATTCGTTTATTGGCGAAAAAAACGTTTCGAAGGCTCGTGCGAAAGACGTTTGAAATGAACGGTTTAGGAGTCGAGGAAATTTTTTGTCAGTTTTACGATCTATACGAAAAGTACAAATAAAGATACATCTTCATCGGTGATCTTCGCACACGCGTTTGTGAAAAATTGACAACGTTCTCGAGCTGTCAACTCAAATTGCTTTTGATACAATCGCTTCCTTGATACAAAAAAAAAAAAAAAACGAGTCACATCGAGAATCAATTGCACGATATCGTTTTTCTTTCTTTTTTTTTTTAGAACATCACAAGTGTGATGAAAAAACTGCGATTATTTTTATACAAACAAAAACGACAAAGTCTCTTGGCTCGCGCACACACGTTTCTCGAACACGAGAAAACGTAAAAAGTGACTTATGTTGAATGTCGCGAAAGAAGATTGAGAAACATCGTCGAAACCGTTTTTCGTAATTCCAGTTTTTTGTGTGTGTTTTTTTAACGTCGATAAAAACACACGATACACGCACACTAAAAAACAACGGGCGCTATGGGCTTCGAGGTTAATCGGTTTCAGGGCGAAGTCGACGAGGAACTCGTCTGTCCTATATGCTCCGGAGTTCTGGAGGATCCTGTCCAGGTAATATTCCACTCTTTGAGATTTAACATTTTTTTCTTTACCTTCTCTCAGGTATTACTTGCTCGCATTACCGAAATGAATTTGGCCGTAATGAAATTTGAACATTCCTGATCAGTGGATCAAATTGAGGAAATATTGTTTCATTTTTATTTGATTTATGGCGAAATACTAAAAATCCTACGTCCTTATTCTCTCTGAGACCATTGAAATTCCGAGCTAAATCGGAGCATTATTCACAACTTGTGCTAAGAATCTGAAAGATGACACTCTACTTTTGTCTGAAAATGAATGCTACGTCGTCTTCAATATGACTTTCAGACTATGTACTTCAAAACTTATTGAAAATGATGCATAGGTCGACTTTGGAAATAATTAAGAGGTATTTATTTTTTTGTTGCGCGAGAAAAATCTAGTGTTCGATATGCGTGTACCATTGCACCGAACCTGTTCATGCTGACTTCGGAAGTATGCATAACCAGTTTCGGTCTGATTCATTGATGGGCGGTGCACTAAAAACTTTTTAAACATCTTACTGAAAGCCAAGAAGTTATAAACATTCTAAATATTTTCTGCACATGGGTTTTCCTTAAATTTTCATCGAAATTGAAAAACTTACGTACATAGATGGACAATCGACAATTTTGTACATCGCAGCCATGGATGTAAAATAACGATAATCGAGACATTCAAAATTTTCAATATCAAGGAAAAAACAGCGCTATATTCATCCCTTAACGTTAAGTTAGAGTTTGATGCAGTTTCTGAGGACTGGTAGGCGAGCGATGTGTTACAGGCTCCCGTGTGTGAACATGCTTTTTGCCGTGTCTGCATCAACGAGTGGATCAATCGTCAACCAACGTGCCCTCTGGATCGTACACCAATCACCTCCGCTCAGCTTACACCTGTACCAAGAATATTGCGAAATCTTCTCGCTCGTTTGTGCATAAATTGCGACAATGTCACGTACGGCTGTCAGAGCGTCATAAAATTGAACCGTCTGGCGTCGCATCTTGAGGAATGCGAGCATAATCCAAAGAGGCCGATGCCCTGCGAACAAGGCTGCAGTCTCATAATACCGAAGGACGAGCTGAAAGATCACAATTGCGTCAGGGAATTGAGAAATCTCATACAGTCGCAGCATCAAAAATTGAGCGACATGAGAAGAGAGCTTGGAGAACAACAGTTTCAGATTAACGAGCAGAGACGAGAGATAGATTTGTTGAGGGAATTTATGAAAGCTATGGGTATATCGAATCCGGCTATGAGAGCCATCGCCGATCAGATGGAGCGAAACGAAGTTGTGCGATGGTCGGCTACACTGCCGCGAGCAAGGGTCACCAGATGGGGAGGAATGATCTCAACTCCGGACGAACTTTTACAGGTAAATGAGTAATCTTGTATTTTCAGTTTATGTTTTTTTTTGTTTCTTCAGATTGAAAATGTTTTGACTGAAAAACCGTTTTTATTTTTCACTATCACAGACAGTGATCAAGAGAACGCTGTCCGAGTGCAACTGTCCATCCCACATTCTCGACGAACTAATGGACAATTGTCACGAGCGTAAATGGCCATCGGGACTTAATTCACTGGAGAAACGACAACATTTGCGACGACAGTACGAGAATTATATTTGCAAGCGTGTACCGGGTAAACAGGCTGTACTGGTGCTATACTGCGACAACGCGCACATGCCCGAAGACATGATAGCCGAGCCAGGATTAGTTATGATGTTCGCTCATGGTATCGAGTAAAGAGAACTAAATGAAAAGCAGGAAGAAAAAAAAATTGAAAAAACAACACAAACAAACTAATCATCTTCAGCGTAATGTAAAAAAAAAAAAGGATTTGTCGATGCAGCTCCAATACAGTAAGAGTCATTATTTTAAGCTATACACAGCTGTGAATTGTCATTGTAAATGCAATATTGAAATATAATATGCGCACGAAGGTGTTGGTGTAGTGAGACGAGTAATGAACGATACACCGCGCACACATCGGACCGTTTATTAGCGACAGATTTTTTTGTTTTTTCTTCTCTCGCTTGTTCGTTAACGGAATGAAGAAATAAGCACCGACAAAGCGGCCTTTGATAATAAGACAAACCGTCGCGAGAGAAAGAGAGAGAGAGAGAGACTCGAACAATTGGTCGAAGAATTCTTAAGTATACATGCAATGTTTGTCACGAAATGATTCGCAATAAAAGAAAAAACACTACAAAGATAAATGTCGCGTCATGCTTTGAAAAATAATAATAATAACGAACGAAATGAAATTGACGGATTGATACGTTGTCGCTCAAATTTATGAATTATAGCTGTTGAGAAACGTTCAACGACCTGAGATCAAATGTTTCCAAGAACGTCGTACACACACACACACACACACGCAGACACACATACGAATAAATATTTTTTTAATAGAAACGAAAGCGCGAAAGAGTGAAAAAAAAACGGAAAAGATGTTGAATCCAAATTTGTTTCGACGATGAGACGTATATGATTTATTGTTAGCGAAAAGACTGTGATACTCCGCATTATGATAAAATGAAGAAAAAAAACGACGTTTCCACGACATTGATTGCGTATAAATAGTAAACATACTACTTTACACGAAATATTCAGAACGTATACAGTCTTTGTGCGGGCATATATTTTATGCCGCGAAAAAAACGTCATTTAATTTCATGCTTCAACTAATGCGTTATTATAATATTTGCTATAACGGTCTTTATTACTTTATAACTGTTTTATCATCGGTTAGTTTCTTTTTTTTTTGTTTATATCTTTAGCTGTTATTACCGTTAGATGTGTGGCTTTCGTCGTTGACACGATTTTTCAACGTTCAGAATGGCATATGATTTTTTTTTTTTGTAATAAAAACGATTGATGTTAACGTTGAATGTACAGAATTCTTATCCCACGAATGTTACAGGGTTAAAGCAGCAGTTATGAGAATTTTGAAGATCTGCCGACAATCAAGACACGTTATTTTATCCAATATTCAAGTTTTTACTAAAACTTTACCGATATTTCATAGAGAAGGTACCATTCAAAAATTTTTATCGAAATATCAATTTTTTTAGATCCGTGGAAAAAAATTGTCGTATCAAAGGGTACAAGCATTGCTTTTGTTGTCAGCATTCTTCGAATTTTCATCATAAAAATAGTCCAATTTCCGAATTCGATATAATTCGACTTGCAACATTTTTTTCACCATCGCAAAGCTTCCTCCATGAGGAAGCAAAATCGGCGGATAACAGCGGACGCCAATGAGTATTCGTACCCCTTTAATACGGAATGAAAACAAAAAACACTATCTATTAATCAGTCATTTATTGTTTTTCAAAAAATCTTTGTGTGTCAACTCTTCATAAAAAAAAAATATATATATATATGAAATCGTTCGTTAAAATTGGATGAATCCATAATGAGGTATAGTTGTTAATTTTTGCAGTGTGCGTTTTATTAAATTGTGGGGCACACGCCCGTTGTGACTCTTCCATAAGCTCGTTCGGGATCCAAACTTATCGGTTCTCTGTTTATCAAGATATTTCTGATACAACCGACGTATTGAGCGCGCGAGGTGCTGCCACGTAATTTCTTGGCGAGCAACGGATGTCCACCGATGAATATCGGATGTTTCGTGATAACACCGGCTGGATTTTTCGCACCGATACCGGGTTGCGCGGCGTCGTGATCGACCGACAGTAAGACGGCATTCTTTTGTTTAATGGCTGTGACAAAAGAACAAGGAATGTATATTTAAAAAATATAACAATATCCACTTTAATTTTAGATTAACGGAAGCTACGAAAATAATAATCACCTCTAATGTTGTGCCAATTTCCATCGCACAATGAATGCTGTGAGGTCGGTTGGAAGGACGTCTCGATGGATCCTTTAACAGCTTTTACGAGGAATTTGATCGTTCCATTGACCATCTCAAGAAGCAAGAAATCACGTCTGCCGTGAATCGACAAAAGATGACCCGAGGTTGAGCGCGGTTTTATATCCATCTGTATGTCAATATTACGACCAACGCTAAATTTGTCCTTCGCTTTGAACAAATTCGTACCGTCGCCCGGATAGAAGAAGAGGCCGGGCTCAACGCGTTTCGAACAAGGTATAACGCCAACACGTTCCTCGGGTTCGCCAACCGATTGTCCGTTCATCATGAAGTTACCGAGACAACCGGTGAACGATTTGTTTTGACCGATATTGGCAAAAACGTTGTTGCCAATCTCAGCGAGAATGCCACCAACGTAGAACGGCGGATTGACGTTTATTGTATTTGAATGACCCTGAGAATAACCAGTGACAATTGGATCGTCGTCGATTATCAATTCGCCGTAATTGTCCCTTCTCTTAAAGACCACACTGTGCCATTGATTGTCGTTAATCTTGCTTTCACTCGTCAAAACGGCAGGTCCACTGCCGCAATCAAATTTGTAATTTATCCTACCTTCTTGAACGTAAACGGCTATTAAATCTTGCTTAATGAGATCGCCACTGTAGAAAATAATACCATCGTCCGACAATGTTTTAAGATCAATCTGAAAGTCGTAATCGTGCTTGTAACGTCCGCGTAGTGTACGGTACTCGAGTCTGCTGTGTCTGACCGTGCCAAATCGCAGTGCGTTCTCGGTATCGAGATCGTTCACCGGTGTATATGGTAAACGGCACTGATCGACCGTGTGCGGTGTTGTTACAGGCATCGTCGTTGTATCAGGAATTTTCGACGATGACGATTCCGTCACCGGCGATTCTCGAGGTCTTCCTTCGAGCGGAATATTTACAGCCTTTGTCGGCTCCTCGTCGTCTTCATTATCGACCTCCACGATGTTACTCTGTGTTGATGCGACACCCACGGATTCGTAATCATCAGTTATCGGTGGTGGTGGCCAATTGCCCGGTACCGTCTCGATCAGAGGTGGCAACGGAGATTGTTCACCACCCGTACATTTGCCCAAAAATACATTTGGCCGTTCTTTCGTATTGGCAAAATTTATAATCGCCCCGTTGAGCGTCGTATCGCCGATACAACCGACGAACGGCATTGTCGATTTTGAGGCACCGCCACCGCTACCAAAGGCATTTGGCAAACCACCTATGTACAAACTACCACCGACAATGCTCAACGACGATGGCACAAAATCGGTATTGTAACTATCGGTGTCGTCAATGTCGAGTCTCAGAGCTTGATCGGCGTGGGTAGCCGTAACAACGTGCCACTCGTTGTCGTTCATGACACGAGCAGCGTTTGTACGTAATTCTTCGCCCTGACTCTTGAAAACTAATTGACCATCGATCAGCGACAAAAAGCTATTGGCCGTTTGATCGGGATTCGTAGCGTAGAATATCAGTCCGTTTGTCGCTTTTGTTCGAAATTTAAGATTTATCTGTAGTATATTTTCAGCCGTAACGTTGTTCCATCTCACGTAACCGGGTTTGTTGTCCTCGAAGGACACTAGACTGGCAAATTTAACGGGACAACCGGGTTTAACTCCACGTGCTTTAATGCTTCGACTCAGATCAATTGACGTATCGAGCACTACAATTTCATCGATACAACCATCGAAACCTAATCTCGTAAAGGCGTTGTTAGAATGATCGTCGAGCGGATAACCACCGATGTAAAATTCATCCGTTGCTTGATGAGACTTGTTTATACCGCGACTCTCGGCCTCCGCCACATGCACATTGTCTATGTGCATTACTCCATGTTTGTAGAGTCTTCGTGCCTCGAGCATGTGCCATTCACCGTCGTTAAATGTACCCATTGTTCGGAGTACAGTGTCACCCTGTCCAAAATTAAATTGATATACGACTTGACCCTTGCGCATCTCAATTGACAAAAATTGACTAGGTCGGGTCATCAGATAAATCAAACCGTCTTCCGCGAAAGTCTTGAAGTTCAATTTTATATGGAATTTTTCCGTGTTCCACTGTATCTTCGCTGATTTCATGCTCATAATGGCAAATCCATTTCTGTCGAAACGATAGCCAGTTGGCTGGGCAAAATCAACGAGCTTGTCACGTTCCGTGCAACCGACGCGATTATTCTCGCCGTGAATGAAATTCCAGAATGAAACTGGTATATCCCCAACAACGAGATCCTCCATTTCACCCTCGAACGACGAGGCAGTTACGGCTTCTTGTATCTGGAACGACGACGGATAACCACCGACGAACAATTTCGATTGATCCTTGTCGAGATTGAAAATTGCGTATGTACCCGTTAATACTTGTTCCTTAACGTGTAACTCGTCCTTACTCTCGCCAATGTCCTCGCGTACGATGAGCTTTATATTTTTGCCGGTACGATCAACGATAATCTGACGCCACACGTTGTCCGATACGAATTGTTTGTTTATTACTTTTTCCGTACCGGAACCGAGATCCATTATCAATACCGGATAACCGCTCTCTATCATTAGTGACATAAAGTCGTCGGTTTTTGAGCGTGGAATTTTCGAATTTTTCTCATTACCAAGATACAGAAGTAGACCATTTGTCTTGTTGGTACGGAAGTAAAGTGATAATTTCGTCGATGTTGCCAAAAGCGGTAGACTCTCGGGATTCTTGAGTTCAAGCGTTGTATTACGATAAAAAGTCATACCGGTCTTTACTCTATCGGCCAATTCACGTGCATTCGCAACTTTCATCTTTAAATTTTCAATTTTTTCCAACAGATCCTTACCCCTCGTGTCTATCTGTCTCTGCTTGTTGTCCAATTTCTTCAACAATTCCTCGATATTCGGAACAACTTTGTTCACGGTATCCAATTGTTTTTTACTCTGTGAAACATCTCGTATAGAATCCGCGGTATCTTTCGACAATTGTTTCGTTAATTTCAGATCTTCGGGTATTTTTTGTACTATACCATTCATATTGTTTAACGATTCGTTAATGGAAGCTTTGAGATTGGCGGCTTCTTTCGTAACTTCGTGGATCGACGTTGATTCGGGAGCTCGTAGATTATTCAATTTACGATCAATGTTCTCCAACGACTCTTCGTTTCTTTTGTTCTGTTTAGCGACCTCTGATGCATCCTGTTGGCCATTAAGGAGATCTTGTTTCAATTTTCCATTGGTACTTGACAGTGCGTCAGCCGCTTCGGCGCGAAGTTTCATGGATTTTTCGTGCGCGTTGTTCGTTCTTTTGCCAACACCCTGTGACATTGTTGTCGCGTTATTGGCAGCTTGTAGAGCCTCCCAAGCGTCCTTACGAGCTTCACCAATTGTCTCGTCAATATCACGATAAGCGGAAACAGCTCGTACGGCGCTGGTGTTACGTGTGTCCGTGAGAACGTTGTCAAGATCGAGGGAAAGGCTGTACAAATCTCTGGCGTGTTTTTGTGCACGTTCAACGATCAAATCGATGTCGACGAGTTCATCATCGTTACGTTCGATAGTTCCGCGCAATCGCTCGGTCGCCGTGTCGATCTCGTTCCTTCTGAGATCTTGAATTCTCAGAGCAGTTTCCTCAAGATGAATCGTCGCGTTGCTGTTCAATTCCGAGCCAGCCTCAATGTCCTCGTGAGCCTCGCCGGTGGAATTCTTCACGACATCGAAATTACCAATTTTCATTACTCTCTTGTTTTCGCTCACGAGATCCTCGGCAATGGCGGCTGATTTATCGGCTTTATCGGCATTCAAATAGAGATCGTCGATCTTGGCAGTGAAATTCTTCACTTTACCAACAAGATTCTCCGTAGACGAACTCAAATTACTGACCGGAAAGCTGTACTCGATCATTTCGGAAACGAGAATATTTGCCTGTCCCGCTTGATCATTGGCAGCATCACGAAATTTCGTAAAAGACATGTCCTGTATCTGTTTCAGTATGGCCTCAGCTTCCTTCAGGGCAATATCGACTTTTGCCCCTGTGCCACTCTCGATATTAAACGCCAACGATTGTACCTCGGCAATGATCTTGCCGACCAGTTTAATCTCTCTGATAACGTCGGATTCCAGCGAATTCATGTCTCTGAGTGTATTCTCAGCGCCGTTCTTCCAGGTTGTACTGTCTTCGGCCGTGTACTCGACGCGTCTTCGTTGATTCGAGACCTCTTGGTCCAATCGCGCCAGCTCTTTTTGCAACGGTACAAAATCGATTCTCGTTGGATCGAGACGTTGTACCTCGGGCTCAAGCTCGTTTGCCGTGTCTTTGATGAACTTGAGACGTTGATTCGTAAAATAACTCTCGGCTACGGTCTCAAATTCACGTGATATTGGACCGAGCAGATTGGCAAGTTCGTCAGTGACATCGAGCAAATCGTGAATACACGAGTCACACTCGTAACAACCATCACCCTCCTGGAGAACATAACGATACGGGCAGTGATCACACTTTTCGCCAATAACACCGGGCAAACAGGAACATTGACCGGTCGTTGTGTTGCACGACGCGCCGATCGAGTAACCGGTGTTGCAACCGCACGAGATACAACCTTCAGGCCCGTAATTCCAATAACCGGCAATACAACGATCGCACTTACGTCCAGTTACACCGGGTTTACATCTGCATTGTCCAGTTGTCTCGTCGCACTGTGAACTCTCTGAGGCTAGATCACAGTCACACGCGTCGCAACCGTTGCACGTATTGAAGCCATAATGATTGATCTCGCATCTGTCGCACTTTTCGCCAATAACATTCTTCTTACATTTACAGATGCCGTTGTAACTGTCGCACTTGTCCATACCGCACGAATGGCAGAGACAACTTTGACAATTTTTACGCTCAATCGCATCGCCAAAATAACCCGGAGCGCACAAATTACAAGCCTCGCCGTATGTGTTGTTGAGACAACGTAGACACTCCCCGGTTATCGAATCGCAAGCATCAATTTCGTTGGTGTCGATGTTCCCCGAGCATTCGCACGATCTGCAGTACGCACCCTCGGTCTCGGGTTCACCGTAATAACCAGCCGCGCAAGATTCGCAACGAGCACCGTAGTAACCGGGCTTACAGACGCAACTTATTTTGTCACCGTCCTCGTTCACCTCGCAGCTGTTTGCAAAATTGTTTGACGCTATTGGCAATGGACAGGCGCATATCAAACAGTCTGATGGTGTTCCACCGGTTGCGTTACCGTAGTATCCCTGCTCGCAAAACTCGCAGTGATCCCCGATAGTTCCGTTCTTGCAATCCTATTGGAAAAGTGAAAAATTAAGGATTAAAAAATGTTTAGATATCCCGGATTTACCTTGGGGATATGAGATTAATTTCATATCAGGAATATCAACTAGCGAAAATGAATTTTTACTCATAAAAATCACACCAACATTGCGGATCCTTGAAAAAACAATCAAACAAATTTATCAAAAGAATAATACGAAAAATTTCTTACATAACAGACTCCAGTCTTGACGTCGCAAGTCTCGGCGTGTCCGTTGCACTGGCATTTGACGCAGTAACCACCCGATGGACCGGAATCAATGCGATAATATCCGGGAGCGCATTCTTCACACGACAAGCCCTGATAATTCGGTGGACATTGGCACTGTTCGACGCTGCTAGCGAGAACGCTGTTGTACGAGTAATTATCGGTAGCCTCGTCGAGTGTGACATCGGATATCATAGCTTGTATACTGGGTTTCCAATAAGTAGCTCTTATGTATATACCACGAAGATCCTCGAGTACGGTCAGTAATTGTTCTCGTGTAACCGGTAAATTTGCCGGTGTAACGAGATTACTCTCAACGAGTTTAAACGAACCGTGAAAATTCGTGAACGAAGGAGGTTGTTCGATGCTGTAATAGAGCAAAAAGCTACCAGCACCGTACAATATAACATCAGCACCGGGAACCGCTTCGCCGAAAGGTCCCGTACTATAATATACCGTGTAATTTAAAGCACCGCCGTACGATGTTAATTTTTTCCCAAGATAATTGCCCGGTGCTGAGAAATAAACGATGTTCGAGTAAGTCTCGCTGCTCGTTAGACCAACGACGATTGATGTGTCGTTGACATCTTGCGGTACGGTCGAGAGAACGGTTACGTTGCCGGGAGTTTTTTCATCAACGAGTACAACGTCCCAGTCGATCATATTTGTCGTGTGAGTCTTGTAGAGACTCGCCGAGCTGCAACGACTGGTTTTGCCAAAACAGAAACACTTCGAACAACCCTCGGCATTGTCCGATTGTATATTGAACGTGCCCTCTTTGCAAACGTCGCATGCCAATCCTTGAACGTTAGATTTGCAATAACACTCGGCCGTGTACTGATCGCATATATTCTCGGTTGTTCCGCGTACATCGCAGTCGCAGCTCTCGCAATGGGGAAATTGCGAAAAGCCAGCCTGACACTTGTCGCACTTCCGACCAACAACGTTGCTCTTGCAATTGCATGTACCATTGAGAAGATCACATTGAAGATCACCGTTTAGAATACCGAGCGGCGAACAGTCGCACTCCTCGCAACCGATTATCGGATGAAAACCGTACGTACCGGCTTCACACTGATCGCAAAGTTCACCGACCACCCTCGATGGACACATGCACTCGCCTCTCTCGGGCTCGCATATGGCTGTGCTCGGACAGTTGCAAGGTTTGCAATCTGGATATCCGTAAAAGCCAGTTTTACAAATTTCACATCTACGACCGATAATGTTGTCCTTGCACGGACATTGTCCGCCAAATTTCGCACATTCGAAACTCGTTGTGCCGTTTCTTACACAGTTACAGGGTAACGCGCCGTTGTTGTAATTCGTCGTTAGGGAAAATACCGAATCTCTGCAGAAACCCCCGTCGGTTACGTTCAAATGAAAATGATTATATCCACAACGTTTTATAAAATCTTTCGTCTGATCAAATTGTATCTTCTTCAGTACCTTCTCGTTGTACTGTTCAGCGGGTATAATGAGTATGTAATCGAGCCATATGCTCGTGCCGGTTGTAGCTTTGAACGTAAGTAAAACATTCTCAACGAGTTGAAATCTGTCGTTGCCGTCCGATTGTCTGACGATTCCGCGACAACCGCTGTTACTTGGACAATGGCTAACCGGCAATTTCGCCTCGGAGAATTTGCCATTTTGCACAACTACATCCAGCTCAAAGCCCGGATGATCGGGCTGATAGTACAAAACAACGAATATGTATTCACCGGGTTGCGGTACTTTTGTTTGGATATCGACAACATCGTCGTTGTTGAGTAGTACGAGTTTCGTTGTATTGTCATAAATACCAGCTGGACGATTTACGACTTCGAGGACCTCGGCGTCAGTCTCAAATTCAACTTTTTTCGCGTCAGCGGCACCGGGAAACATTCCCTGTACGCATTTACCATTCTGTCTAACGCATACGGATTTTGGTTTTATATAATCCAGAGACCAACTGTCGTACGGTATCGCAACGATGGAATCTATGGCGACATTGGAATTTCGCTCACCGGTTATTACGAGACTCACATAATTCGATGGGAAATTTGATACAGCTATTTTGCCGTATCTGTCGGTAACTACTTGTCTGCAAACGCTCGTATATTTACAAGGATAAAGCGTTACTTTGCCCTTGTCCGATGTGTTTGCTTCGATAAGCAATGTCGATGTTTGATCCTCGTTCTTGGATGTTAGATACGTTACAACGAGTACGTGAGGTCCCGGTTTGGCAACTCTCAGCTCAAAATGTATCTCCTCCTGCGCATTGTTTATCAGCGGTATCTCATCTTGTCCAACTTCAGCTAGTACAGCACGATCGGTGAAATACTCCTTCAGTGGTATTCTAATGCCATTATCGTCGATAAAACCCCCGGCCCCTTGTACAGAATCGAAATTCTCGAAACTCGGATAACCAAAGTGTCTGCACAATCCTTTGTAGCCGATTTCACAAGGTAAATTAACGTCTTGCGTGAGAAGCGTCGCTTCGTAGTATTCCGAGGGAAGAAGAACGAAGTAATCGAGGAAAAGGCTCTTTTCGGTACCGATGCTGATTGACCAATAGCCAGGATTCATGACGAAAGGCGACGGTAAATTACCGTGTATACCAGCGACCGTTACAAAGGAAGGTTCCGAGGTTGGCTTGAATTGCACTCTGAATTCTTGCTCAGTCTCGGAAGGATTGTCCGGAGTTATGACAATTTTACCGAGTACCGGTTCGCTATTGAGATTCACGAATCTCAGTACCATACGATAAACCGATGACTGATGCACCAAAACTTTTTGTATTATTTCGTCCTGTAGTATACCAAAAACGGCGTAACCCTTCCAGCTATAACGAGGAAAATGTTTCTCGTCGTAGCCATAACGGACCGGAGTGTTGGCCGGTGTTCTACCGTCCTCGACCTCGTAACGAAACTGATGAAGCGTCGGGAAATAATGTGCCTGCAACGGCTCGTTGCAATTCGGTCCGTTTACTCTCGGCTGACAGGCGCACTGACCCGTCTCTTTGTCGCATATATTACTGACCGAACCACCGATATCGCAGCCACAATCCTCGCAACCAAACAGATTGGACTCACGAAGATTGTACGTACCGTCGACGCAGTGCGAACAGTCGCGGCTCGTTACGCCCGGTTTGCAGATACACTGTCCGCTCTTTCGATCGCATTCGCCAATACTACCGATAACACCGGGTACGTGACAGCGACAACTCTCGCAACCATCGGGATTTGAGGGTAAGAGATTCCAATAAAGTGGTTTGCACTCGTTGCATATACGACCCTCAACTCGATCTTTGCACTGGCAGAGTTCACCGGCTGGCAATGAACCACAGCCGGTGAAAGATTTAACGACACCGGCTGGATCACAGTTGCAACCTTCGCAACGTGGAAAATTGTAAAATCCTTCGGTACACTGATTGCAGCGTGGTCCGTCGAAATTTTCATGACATTGACATTCACCATCGTCGTCGCAGGAAACGCCTATCGAACCGTGACTGTCACAGTTGCACGCGACGCACTCGGGATACTTGAAGTAACCGGGACTGCATTGATCGCACGTACGTCCGGCAAAATTATCGAGACAAGGGCATTTGCCGGTCGAGTCGCAGCTTATCGACGATGAACCGATGGAACTACAGTTGCACGGACGACAATTTGGATAGCCGTAATAACCGTTTACGCATTGATCGCATCTCGCACCGCCGTAACCCTCTTTGCACAAACAACTTCCGTTCTGCTTGTTACAAACATCGATCTCGGTGCCACGTGAGTCACAGTTGCAGTACGTACAAGTTGGATAATCGTAATAACCGTGCTCGCACGTGTCGCACGATCTACCGCCGTAATTGTTCTTGCAGGTACAATTGCCGCTCACTACGTCGCACACGTCGTCGAGTGAACCAATTGCCATACAGGCGCACGGCAAACATTGTGGAAATTTGTAATATCCCTCGGCGCAAAGATTACAATAGTGTCCGGCGTAATTGGCTTTGCACGGACACGAACCTTGCCTCGCCTCGCAGTGATAACCGTCCGTACCATCGAGATAACACTCGCACGGTCTACATTCTGGATAACCGAAGTAACCGTAGTTACAGGTGTCGCAATTCGGTGCCGTGAACTCGGGACGACACTCGCACTTGCCCGTTGAAGCGGCACAATTTCCCGTCGAGTTGAAGAAGTTACAGTTGCACGCTGAAATGAAAGCCAACAACATGGTTGTAATGATGCAAAAACAAAGGAGTTAATTGCCACATTGCTGTTTCGGGATTTTATCTTTTCCGGTAACTCTGTGATATACAAGGGGGCAATTCTTTTGAACGAGAAGTTACGAATAAAATGCGAAAGGAAATCAAATGTTGTTAGGTTCAATAATACGTCTTGTATAAATATTTAAAAAATGTGCAAGCTACTCACGCTGACAAACGTCAGTGGCGTTCAGAGGCTTGTCCCGAGGTCTGTAGAAACGGGATTTGCAACGATTGCAATTTATACCTTCCGTATTGTGAGTACAATTTTGACATATACCACCGCCCTCGTAGTTACCGTGAATGTCGAGGGACAAGTGGTCCTCGTCGATCTTTGGATCGTACTTACACTCGTTCGAGTGTCCAAAACAATTGCACGCTGCAATACAACAAAAAATGACAAAATCCATTGTGTTTATTATATATATGGTCAATAATAAAATTTGATTTTGGTACTGATATTCTTGAGTAAAACGGGTACTAACGTTCACACGTGAATTTCTTGAAAGACGTGGACTGTTGCCACTTTTTTTGCTGAAATCCTGGACGACAGGAAGCACATTGAGGCCCGTGGGTATTGTGCTGACATCGACAAACGAGTTTTTTCGGCTGTGATGGATCTTGAATGTCGCAGGTATCGGCGTGACCGTTGCACATACAACGACCACCGATACTGATGTCTTTTATCGAATAGAAGTACTGAGAAAAAACAATTTTTTTTTCTCGATAAATAAAATATTCACAATAATTAAATGGATTCACCGGAAACGATCACGGAATAAATTCCCGACTAAATATTCTCAGCAGAAATAGTCTTCACGACAAAATAGCTTCGAACATATTTAAACGACTAAATTTAAATATTATAATTTCTATTTTATTAGAAAAAAATGGAAAATAAACGATTCGATATCGACCTTAGATGTAACTGGGGTTTAGAAATTCATTCTGATGCACGATCGTTTTCCACTTTCCGAAAAAAAAATCATATCGAAAACCCTAAACAAATAATTTTTCGAAATGCTTCTTCGATAATGTCACCGAACTAGATTCGAATCCGAATGAAAAAAATTGTAGAAGAAGATGCATTTTTCTAATTTTTTCTATACCAATCCCAATATTTTTTTACATCATCAGCAAAGCATATCAAACAATCTCCCCTACTTTTAATCGTGGAACCAACCTCCTCTTAATCACTCATTCGTTATTTATTCAATTATTTCTCTACAGATAAATATTCGAAATGAAAATTAAGTTAATTGTAGTCTTAATTTTTTTTAATTTATCCTTCAAACCTAACAATATCAATTTCCCAAAAATGAACATGACAATTTGAAAAACACTCATATTTTATTTAAATCGTGTCGCAATAAGTTATATTTGCCGAGATGTATTTTATCGTAAATTACCATTACCCAAGATATTTACGCACCTCAGACCATCGTGATATACACATGCTCGATAATTATGAAACTTATAAAAAGTGTTTTTTTTTTCTTGCACCCAAATTTATCGGACTCTTGTCAAAGTCCGAAGCAAAAAGATCACAGAGTTCATCGGCGTGTTCTGTGAGTACAAGAGAGTGTGATAAACTCGGTCTTAACGATAGCTTTCTTAAAATGGGTCAAAACTATATCGCGCACATTTTATCGCTCGCCATACAGATAACCGAATACCATAATTTCTCTACTTTACCCATGTATTGAGAAAAAAAAACCGCAACAAATTAACAAATATATACGTACGCGTCTCGTAACAGTTGAGTCCTGCCTGGCCACGGACATCAAGTGTCCGAGAAGATTTTTCGTTCGTAAAAATCGAAAACGCACGTTTGTCGCTCTCGTCCATTCTTGCAACAGCGTGGAATTGAAATAATGCTTGGCGGAGGGACGATTGTTGAGAATGGAAATTGGTATCTCGCCACCCTCAAGTGGCACGATTTTCGAGTATTCGGTGGTGCATATAACACTGTCGTCGCGTGTTATTGGTGTGTGACTATCAACGCCGAAATACGTTAGACAATCGCTGGACGAGTCCGAAAAGTATTGCCACGGTGACCATGTTTTTCCGTAATCTTTAGATTTTTCGAGCGCCCAAAGTCCAGGTCGTGGCGAATTTCCCATACGAACGTAAACGTATGCTACGTGAAATTCCTGTAAAAAAAAATTCGGCATTCAAAAATCAAGCATTCAGTTTTATTTTTGCATATCCTGTCGTTGTTTTATTCTCCATTAAATCGGCGACGCATAGATTTTCGGTGATTCAACGTGCAGTACAGAGACAAGATGTTGTGGGAGTTGAAGTGAGTGAAATAGAGGAAAAAAAATATTCTCCCAAACGGGTCTGAGCGCCAGATGTGCTCACTATACGACGATTTTTCTCTCTCGTCGTTCAACTCTCGTAGACACCGCGTGAGGTTCTCTATCCGTCTCATCTCCCCATTGAAATCCCTAAAGACATGTGGCCGCGCGAGGCTTGTTGAGCCCGTGAAAAGAATGAAATAAGCGTGACACGCTTGGGAGTTTCGGGCTTCCAAGAAAGTAACGAAATTTACTGTCAATGCGGGAGCTGCTACTGAAAATACTGTGTGGAATATATTGTATATGGTACTGAAGAAAAAAGAAGCTTTTTGCGCCGCAATAGCTTCTATATTTCACATGAAACAAAGAGAGAAGCTATTTGAGCTAAAAAATTTTTTATGCAGTATTTAAAGAAGTTGATATAATTTATGGTGCAATTTATTTTATATAGCACTGAGGAGAATCTATTAATATTGGAATATTATATTCTATACAGCATTGAAGAAATAGTACCTATTCATGCGAGAAGAAAAATATGTTTTAAAATAGTAGTCCGGTAACTTAAGCCGATTTTCATGTCTTTTTTGGAGGGCGTTTTTTTGTAGGAAAATAAAAATGAATCGTTTTGGATATTTAGGATGTTTTTATTTACATATTAAAAATGCAAAGAAAATTTTTTTTGTTTAATTCAATAGTTTATTATTATTATTATTATTATTAATCGAAGTTGGCACCTCGAAAAAAAAAGCGCGTGGGTGGCCCCGGTGATTTTGGCTCTTACTGTTATCTGAAATAAAAAATTATTGATAATTCTCAATCTATAGACATGTCATTCTGGTCGGAACTACTGAAGTTAAATTTCATGGATAAATAACAAAATGGCGGACTTTGGAAAAAAAACTTTTTTCCAAAGTCCGCTATTTTGTTATTTATCCATGAAATTTAACTTCAGTAGTTCCGACCAGAATGACATGTCTATAGATTAAGAATTATCAAGAATTTTTTATTTCAGATAACATCAAGAGCCAAAATCACCGGGGCCACCCACGCGCTTTCTTTTCGAGGTGCCAACTTCGATCAATAATAATAATAATAATAAACTATTAAATTTTTTCAAAAAAATTTTTTTTGTATCTTCGATATGTAAATAAAAACATCCTAAATATCCAAAACGATTCATTCTTATTTTCCTACAAAAAAACGTCCTCCAAAAAAGACATGAAAATCGGCTTAAGTTACCAGACTACTACCTCAACGATTTCAGTGGAAAACGTGCAGGAAAGCACTATATTGGTATGAACGAGTCCCGTGGGTGCTATCGAACGAACTCTCTATCAAAAGTGATAATTCATTTCCCTTTTGCCCCCAGGAAGTCACCCGCAACTCGATAAACTGTCGGTCTACATGTACCGAGCGCGATAGAAGAAATAATCTCGAACGTTTCGTTGAAAAATACTGATCTCGCTCCTCGAATTATTTCGACAAGAAAATTATATTAGAGTACATTTTATATTTATTTATGACTCATTTCTAATGTAGTTTTTCTTTACCTGTTCCAAATTTATGGTCAGATTTACGAAGTTATACTTCATGGAACGTGAAAGGGGTGGCGATTGCCACCACGTCTCCATCCCATCCACAGCATGCTCCGGTGGATGATTTTTTTCCGGATTCGATGGATCACAATAATCGCAAACCTGTTGAATGGAAATAAATTATTATTACTGTTTGCTTTCTTTTCCTTCGAAGCTCGTACGCCCTCTTCACGCTAACGCATCATCGTTTCACAAGTCTGTGGTAAGTCTATTACGAACTATTCGATATTTACTTCCTATGTTATATTGCTCTTCGTTACAATTGTGAAACAACAAATTTATTAGGGCACGTTGTCGTCACGCATCCGGTCCGATAAAACTGGTTTAAGAAGAAGAAAAAAAAAAGATCCACTGCTTCGAACGATTATGTTACCGCGGGGTCACAATCTTTATCTTCTTTTTCTTATCCAATATTTGAGCAATCCCAGCGTTTTTTTTACGAAATCACGAATTTCTCTCGAGTCTCTTATAAAATTGTTGACTACAGTATACCATGAATGAATGTACTGAATAGTTCTAATTTTTTTTTTTAATTCCATCCATCAGAGTCCGCGGATACGGGCTCGTTAGCAATTCAAGCTTTTTTTTTCCTTTGTTTTCGCTGTCCCACCCTTTTTTTTTCTTCTTTTCAAAACTCGACCAACCATCACTATAGGGATAGTGCCCTTTGATCCTCTCCGGACAAGCGGTGCCCATACCAATATTTTTTTTTTTTTTTCACGATCCTAATATCCATTATTTTGCCCAAAAACTACGTCTGAGATATACATTTTTTTTTCTTGATAATTCAAATTTAGCGAGTTTTCTTTTTTGTTTCGCTAATTCTGAATCGTTCGATGGTGGTATAGAGTGAAATTCCTCTGAAATTGTTCGGTGGACTCTCGTAAATTGTTCTAATCTCGTCCTATACCCCTCGTACTATGAGGCAGGGATTCCCAACCAGAACTTGAAGCGAAAATGTATTATACACGAGTATTTGAAATAAAGATTTTGAAAAGTAAAAAAAAAAATACATCTATCTTTGTGCAGAGCTTTTCTGATGAAGTAATAATTTCATTAAATCAATTTAAATTATTAAGTATGTAACTTTATTACAAAATGAAACAATTACTGTTTACTTATCCTAGCTTCTAATACCAATCGAATTTCATTCCAGAATCGTGCGAGAATTGCAAATTTACATAAACGATTTTTCATTTTACTCACTTGTCCCTGAATAAGATTTATATCCTCATTCTGATCGGAATTCGCGCCGACCAATTTACAATACAATTCGGGTCCAGTTGTGTTGACGCCACAAGTTGCAGATGCAATTATTTGTTTGCCCTCGGCCAAATTGAAGTAAGGGGGTGTGAGATTTTCGCTGTTGGCATGTTGAAGCAACAGGGATACAATTGCCAGCAGCCCCCAGTACATCATGATGAATCACGTTGCCGGTCAATCGCCGGCTATTTACACAAACTTATTGCTTTGATCAATATTATAATGAATCTTTAATCGTTTTATTTGTGAAGTTACATGAAACGTCTTTTGCCAAAACGTTTCTTATTGTTTTGTGTTTTTTTTTTGTTTTTAATTTTTTTCCTCACTTGGATCGGCAATCGGCCGCTCGTTAAGGCGGATGAAGCCTCTGCGGCTTCTGAATCCACACTGAGAAACGAACGCTACAGAGAGATCATTGAATGCCCCGGTGGACAGGGCCAAATACCCGTGGGTTTGGATGCTGGTCGGGGGAGCCGGGGTTGACGGAGAGAATCCAACATACAGAATTCTTTTCAGCATTACGAGTTGTATGTATATATATAGATATATGTTTATATATATATATACATTTTGAGAGGAAACGCTCTTCCTCGTATGCTCCGAATATATATATATGTTAAGGCGATTTTTTTTTTCGATTATTATTTTTTCTCAGTCCTTACCCGAAATTTAGTTGGATATGTCGAAAAAGAAATTCCCTGAAAGTTACAGCCCTTAATATTAATTCTAAGTACTTTCCCAAAGCGTGAGAAGATTTTCCATCTAAAATACACGTGAATCGAATTTTTTTTTTTTTCAAATTTCTATAACTCAGCCGCATTTTATGCTATCATATTGTTCTTGGTTTCGATTTACTCAGAATAAAACAATCTAAAAAAGTGCCTTTTGCGGCGAAAGTGTAAATTGTACTGATGAGTTGGTACGGGTCACTGAAGTTGATTTTTACCCAAAATTCTCGTTTTTTTGCTGTTATCTCCGAAACAATTAACTTTACGAAACAAATGTAAATAAAAAAATTTCTTGGAAGTTTAATTTCCTACAAAAAAGGTCCTATCGACCCAATTGCTTAGATTAATATTTCTTGAGATATTGAACTTTAACTTATGAGTAGTATAAAATTTATAAAATATGAAATATTAAATAATAAAAAAAATAAAAAATAAAAAAAGTTCAACATCTTAAGAAATATTAATCTAAGCAATTGGGTCGATAGGACCTTTTTTATAGGAAATTAAATTTCCAACTAATTTTTCGTTTACATTTTTTTCGTAAAGTTAATTGTTTCGGAGATGACAGCAAAAAAACGAGAATTTTGGGTAAAAAACAACTTCAGTGACCCGTACCAACTCACCAGTACAATTTACACTTTCGCCGCAAAAGGCACTTTTTTAGATTGTTTTATTCTGAGTAAATCGAAACCAAGAACAGTATGATAGCATAAAATGCAGCTGAGTTATAGAAATTTGAAAAAAAAAAAAAAATCGATTTACGTGTATTTTAGATGGAAAATCTTCTCACGCTTTGGGAAAGTACTTAGAATTATTATTAAGGGCTGTAACTTTCAGGGAATTTCTTTTTCGACGTATCCAACAAAATTTCGGGTGGGGACTGAAAAAAAAAATAGTCGAAAAAAAAAATCGCCTTAATATATATATATATATATATATATATATATATATATATATGTAGATAGCAGACCATCTATGTATATATTATGGATTGAATATATACGAGTAGTCATCATCATCGCGAACAACTCTGCATCCGGTCGGATGACTGCAAGCATTGTCTGAAAAATGTTTAAGAGCTTATTTAGAGTGCTTAAAAATATGTGTTAAATATATAAAGCATCTATTGATTACACGAACTACTTCAATAAGAACGATTCCAGGATAGATTCAATACAAATACTTTTAAAATTATAATGAATTTATTAAAAATATATAATCCACTGAACTGCACGTTAAAATCGATTAGTTGCAACTTTAGATCAAATTCACAATTTATTATACAGAGTCCATAGACGAGACCATCAAATATTTGTGGAAAATCGTTCGGGATAGCTTCAAATTCAATAATAATAGCTTTGAAATTTATTAACAGCATAAAAGAATTATAATGATAAAATTATTTGTAGATTTTCTAAATAAAAAATGGACACATTTTGTCATTTTGTGGCTTGAATGAAGAATTTTGTAGTTCAAGTAAAAATGTTCTAATGAATTTCATTATATTATTGTTTATACAAACCACAAAAATATTAATAAACTATTGATATAAATATTAGATATAAAATATTTTTCTACAAGCGTATTTAACATTACTCTAAGACATCCTCATCAACAAAACGTATGATGCGAAAATGAAACGACGTGAGACAATGTTTTCTTTGCAATAAATACTCAATGAAGAATTACTCAATTACACAAATTTCATAATAACCCGCTTAGTTTCTCGATCAAATCCACGCATGCGCGGGCTTTTCCCAACGTGAAGAGAGCGGGGAACGTCCATCTTGTCAAATCTCCCTTTATCCCATAAAGTGCCAGTGCACATACGATGAAAAGTGCAACACCCAATGGGGTTGTGTGCGTCGAGCCTTTTCCCGGAAAACCGGCTCGATCATTGGACCTCGTGAGCTCCGGAAAATCACCTATCGAGCCGTGTCAGTTTTCGTCGTTGTCGTCGTCATCGTGTTCCCCCTCGCGATGAGTCCGACACGTATCAGGTGTGGATTTCTATACCGTCAACTTCAACTCAGTTGGTCACCGTTTGTCTGACGTGACGGGTTGGTCGTGTGTGCCGTTTTTTTGCTCTGGGTGTACTCTTCTTCCATCGTCTGTCGGTGTGTCCCTCGTGCCTCTCTCTCTCTCTCACACAATACTCACACAAACACACACAATACACTTTACAACTCTTTTACGTGCTAGAAAATTTGCCGAACGGACGGGGCTCGGTATTGAATGTATCATCGTAAAATCTGTGAACACACTGGCGAAGCAGAAGAGGAATCTTGGGGAAAAAAGGGCAGCACTGCGTGTACCCCACGGTTTTGTTTCGTGTGTGACATTGTTCCATTGTTGAATAATAAAGGGAACGACCGGAATCGAACCGACATCGTTTCTCATCTCGGTGCAAGGAGCGAGAGAGAGAACGGTGAAATGTGTGACTCTCGTGTGTTTGCCTTTTAAATATATTGATCAGTGTTCTAGAGGAAGGAAGGAAAAAAAAAAGATTAATTCGACACGCTATTATGTCTCAACAATGAAGATTAATTCAATGAGGATTTACAACGTGATGGCTGCTGGGTACGAGGGATGGCTTCAAATAACTTAGCATAAACGTACGTGTACGTTTTTTTCGATTTTACTACATGCTACTACTACCACACTCTATATCATGTCAATCTCTCTCTCTCTCTCTCTAGGTCTTTCTTTCTCTTTCTCGCTCTCTCCTTCTCTCTGTCATTTCTCATCTCTCTCTCTCTCTGGCTCATTCGCCTTCGCTTACCGGAGAGACGTTAAACGCGGCTCGTAGTACGTATTGCCTGTGTCACAAACATCGTGACCTCACAGAGAATGATGTTGAACTTACCGTAATACACCTATCTCCACTCTCGATGTTATATACAATTAAAAGTCCAAGTGGATTTTTTTTATTTTCTTTCTATCTAATCTTTCCAATCGTTACGGGCTAATTGATTTTGTACGTACAGGAAAATACGAAGAATTACATCAATGCGAGGAAACATCGGCGAGACAGTGTAAGAGAGAGAGAGAGAGAGAGAGAACAGGGAGCAAAAAGCTTGTCTCTGCAGGAGCGAATTTTTTTTTTTTTATCATTACATCACTCTAGCGGTGATTGTTTCCTCGGAGGCGCATGGGCGTGCATGACAAGGCATGGGGCATGTTCGTTTAATTCATACGATATCGTAATTCCCTAAGAAAAGGGATTTTTTTTAATTAGTAAAAAAAAAATCGTTGTTTTGTGGTCATTGTTTTTTTGTCTACTCACAGAAATCTTTGTTTTCGGAATACAATTTTTGTTCTTGATAATTATGCCAAGATTCATGATATCACAAATAATCAAAAAAATTGCAATTAACGTGGTTGTATGTCCGATTGGATTGCAAAATTTAAACATTGATATCTCGAGAATTATCGAGCTGAAAATTAGCACTCAAGTAGAGCAGCAAGTCGCCTTTGCTTAAATTTTTTTCGTGAAAATAATTTTACTCCAAAAAATGCCTGTGTAAACGCTCCAACTTTAGTGAATATTGAGGAATAAAACTGAAAAATTCTACAGAAATAGAGCAGGAGACAGGAAAGTTTAGTATTGACTTTGAAAAATTGTAAAATCAATAAACAGGATTAAACTTGATGATGTTTTGAATGTTTCGAAATATTTCAGCTTTTCCATACGAGGAAACTTCGAATTCCCGAAATTAAACTTTATACACAGCTGATGGAGTATTACAGGATTTTTTTAGTGTACAAAAATTTGTCATTTCTGTTAAAAAAATTTAGCGGGCAAAATCAATTCATATTCAATTGTGAAATGTAGGATGAATTGATTCATCCTACGCGCCACGAACGAGTCAAGAGATACAATTTTGTTTAAAAAATAATAATAAACAAAAGAACGCTTATCAGAAAACAGCGAATGAATGAACGCTTTTGTTCAGCGGTCGAGTTTAATTTGCGAATAAAATCCGCGAGTGAAAGAAAGTATCGGCATTAAAATCCCAAACGCATTTTGAAAAATTGATCTCGAGCACCATAGTGAATGTCCGAAACGCATTAATTCACGGTCCCACTTATGGCTACTGTAATTGCAGTCGCTTAACTCTCCTCATATTCACACGATCAATTTAATAACCTAATTTACAAATTACAAATAAGGAAAAATTTAATTCTTGTACTTTCGCGATTGGACGTTCTCTCGTTATGACATCATTTTTTTTTCCCCGACGTTTCCACACACGTACAGTCGTATCAGCGAAAACTGGTTTATTTAAAATCGGAATAATGCATAGAGTAACTCTCATTAAATGACAATTTTTATCAGATCCAGTCTCTGCTTGACCACTTTTCAACTCTCTCCTGTATTTTATAATTCACAACGAAACGAACTTTGGCTTCGCTGCCGCATTGCTCTCGCGCGTGTGTGTCTGTGATATTTCCACTAAATTCATAACTGATTCATAAAAAAAAAAAAAAAAAAAAAAAAGGAAGAAAGAAAAACTTGTTCGGAATTGTGATGAGACGCGTAGCCAAGATAATAACGACTATATGTACGAAACCGAATGACATAAATTAGATAAGAGAATGAATGCGTTCTATTCATAGGGACAGTGGAAGTTTCTGGAATTATCCTCGCACGGGATAACATGAATAAAACAAAACGGCGTTCCACTATTTTTTTTCTCGTGTTACTTCACGATATTTTTTCATATTTATTGTGAAATATAATTGTTTCAGATTTTGTACACTTTATGAAATTTCTCATTACATCCGTAAAACACTGTGTAGCAATATTTCTAATCGCGATAAGCCACTGGCAATGGAAAATACAATTTTAAATATCGCAAATTGTTTATCACGAGGAAACCATCCGTCGCCCGTGATTAATTGATTAAAAGAAATTTATCTGAATTGAATATTTAATTTCTCTCGTCTCGATTAATTACAGGTCTAACAATGCGGAATGTACAGAGAGCGTCGAGATTGTCGAAGATCGTTTAAAGGGACATCGTGGAAAGATAGATAAATCGTCATGGATTCGCCGCCTTCTTGTTCACTGAGCGCTACCGGACCGCTGAGCGAATTTGGCAGTAGCGGACTTGGAGGCTCGATATCCAGTGATTCGGTACGAGCTCATCTCGCCATCGAGGTATACATTGTTCCTGTGGGGTTAGGAATTGGATTGGAGAAACGTTAAATTTTTTCGTTATACACGCGGCCGTCGAACAACGAGGGAATTAATTTTATTCTGGTTTCGTTCCAGATGCAGGAGAGCGACATAGAGAGCAAATCATTGTCACAGGACTCGTTCGATTATTCGGACGGTATGTGCGGTCAGAATTTTAATACGTTGAAGAAAGGTCCCGGTTGGACGGATCTCGATGGTAAATTGGAGGTTGAGGTTGTCGACGTTGCGATAAAACCACCGCCCGAATTTCAAGATAGTCCATCGCCACCCGACTCTGTATCATCGAATCCGCCGTTAATATGTTATCCTCGTCATTCACGAATGAAAGCACCACGTTGGATCGACGAGCTGTCGAACAGTCTCGTGAATCATATTGTCGAGGAGGCATTGGCGATCTCGTGTCGTATATCATGGCCCGAGGGACGCATAGCACCAATACCAAATCCCGTACCGGCTATAACCGCCGGTCTTCACAATTCAAAGCGTTTCTGGGCAACGGATTTTTTGCCGTCGTCGTCGTCGCGTCAGGGTACCGCAACGATCACGATAACCCCTTATAACACGCTCAATCGTCCGAATTCACGGTGTTCATTGGCATCGTCGCGTCTATCGAGTTCCCACAATTCGATAAATACCTCGGGTTTGTGCAACAAAGCGGACGACAGTAGTTTCATAACGTCGGCAATGTCGCACGATGTACTGACGACCAGTGAGATAAGCGACATGTACAATGTGCCGTTTGATTCGGACATTTATACGGTGCCGATTGACGTTGTTAGACCATTGCACGAGCTACGTACCCCTCAAAGGCCGAAACGTCATCGTCATCATCGTAAAAGACGAAGAAACGTTTCGGCGAGTTCGCAGAGCGAGCTCGAGGCTCATATACAACAGGCGAGACACTATTGCGGCAAACCACGCGCTATAACTCACGTTATAAAGTCACAGAGACTTCTCGCTGAGGTATGCTGCAACGAGAGTGGCAACGGTAAACGTCACAGTGTACCCGGTACATCGGGACGTCATGGCTCACGCACGTCGAACAGTCATCCGCACAATATCGGCGAGCCTATACACATGACGTTGCACGAGGTTAGACAGTATCTCGAGACCCTTTATTCGAGCTCCAGTGACTCCAGCGAGAACAAAATAAAACGTGACAAAGCACCGACGAGTCAGACGCCCATACATCTCGGTTTACCAAAGGGTCTTAGTGTAAATAATAATAATAGATATAGCAATCCTCACACGGACTCGTCGACGGACACACCGATATCCAACAAGAGTACCAACGGACTGATTAACAATAACAACAATAACGGTAACGTTAGGAAACACAAGAAAAACACTCTCGTCAATATGAAGCACAAGAAGGTCAAGGACGACGTGCACAAGGAAAAGGTCGACACCGATCGGGAAAAGATGAAGAAGAGTCAGCGTAATTTTTCGTTGAATCTCAAACAAACGCTGTGCAATATATTTAGGTTTAAGAGACTCGGCTCGCCCGATCATTTTGTCGAAAAGCGAAACAGCATTGTACAGGGTGATATCGTCGAGGAGGACGAGGGTGATTCGGATCAGCATGCCAATAATAATAATACAACAACCGATGTGGAAACTACGGTGCAAAAATTGCCTTTCTTCAGACGCGCTCTGCCACCATTGCCACGCAGCAACGGGCAGATAAGCGTCGAACAAGGCGAGGATGCATTGGCAGCGATTGTTTCAAAACCCGATTCTCCGACTTCGATGCGTCATTCCTCACCACCGCGGGATGACGATGAGGGTGCCGAGGATACGAGCATGGATTTCGCTGCCAGTATCGAAAAGGTCAAAGACGTGAGTAACTTGTAAAATAAAAATTAAGGTAGCTCACATCGTAGTCGAGTTATTCGCGTAAGTTTAAAAAAAAAGTGTTTTTGTTAAGATTTTTCTTTATCGCTCAACGAACGATAATAAGATGTGGCCTACATTGGAAACATTTTTTCTTGAGGCACAATGTCACACGGATTTATTTGCTGATAGTTTTACTGATTTCCGAAAAATTTCGTATTCGGTTAGTTTTTTAACAATAATTAACACCGCTTATCCAATTTTCTTTCTATGACACGTTTTATTCACTTGAAGCAACTCTATCAATTCACCAATGTAGATTAAAGATTCGCGATACCAATAATTGCTTAATACCTGAAATATTTTCCAAAAATATTTGAGCTAGAGACTAAAATCGATATATTGCCATAAGTTAGTACAACTGTTTGATCATAAATGGCTATAATTGTTTTTCAATACTAAAAACACACTCCAACGCGGTCATTATCGTAGATTATACGATAAAAATTGATAAAATCGTTTTAAAATCGATTTGACCTGTAATCAGTATCGTAGCTTCCCCTAGTCGATATTTCTTCAATGTTTTCACGTTCCTTTCTATTTTAATTGTGAATTTATCGTTCAGTACGGTTGGTACTGGGGTCCGATGTCCGGCGAGGCCGCCGAGAAAATATTATCCAACGAACCGGACGGTTCATTCATCGTTCGGGACAGCAGCGACGATCATTATATATTTTCGCTGTCGTTCAGACTGAACAGTTGCGTTCGTCACGTGAGGATAGAGCACGATCAGGGTGAGTTTTTTTCTCGTATAAACGTAACTTTGAGCGATAAAAGAAAAAGCAAAGAAGCAAATTTTTTTAAATGGCCCGTGCTGAAGAAAATTCATTCTATTCAGGTAACTTCAGTTTTGGAAGTTGCACGAAATTCAAGTCTCACACAATAGTGGATTTTATCGAGAATGCGGTCGAACATTCGCGAAGCGGACGTTATCTGTTTTTTCTCCATCGACGGCCCGTGCTCGGACCCATGAGAGTTCAACTGTTGCATCCTGTATCGAGATTCAAGCAAGTACAGAGTCTACAGCACACATGCAGATTCGTCATATTGAAGATGGTACGAAGGGATTTAATACCCACATTGCCGCTACCACGTCGTCTAATCGATTATCTTAGCACGCCGCATTACTACAGCGAACAATTGGCCGAACAGGACGAACGGGCCGAGTCTCCCGTTAGTTCGTCGACTGGTGAATTAGAAAAGATTTGTTTTACACCGCAAGGCCTATCGTGAGGTACAAATACGTAATTCGTACAGCATCTCGTCTTGACATGTAATTATATAATAATAAGTTAAACAATTAATGATTAATACGAGAAAAGAAAACATTTTTTCACGTTCGATCTCGCGCGATAGGGAGATAGAGTCAGAGCGAGAGAGAGAAAGCGAGAACGAGAAACACGGACATACAAAACACACACCTAGCATTGAATACTAATTAAAGGATAGAAAATTTTACAATCGATTCATGAATTTAATGGTCCGCATTCAAAACTTGCTTTTCGAAAGAAGGAATCGTCTCGTTTTGTGTGTAGTTATAAACGTATGGACAATCGCAATTAATATCTGGGTATATGCAAAGAATACATCAATTATGGTTTTGCTCTGGGCGGAATTGCCGCGAAAAAATTTCTCAAAAAGCCCTAGCGAATTGTGAATACGGACCAACATTGATTTCATGATGATTTTTACGATATGTATATTAATTAAATATTGAAATTGAGGTATGGTAGGTGGATAATTTGAACAAAAATTGATACTGACCAGATACTACTAAGGAAACTTATATTACGAGCAGTATCGAGAGGTTTTTTTTCCTTTTTTTTTTACGAGAATGAATAGGTCGCGGGGTATTAAAAGTTACAACAGTGGAACATTGACTCCACACACTTGCAGTGTGATGTGGGTACAAGCTCTAATTGCAAAAATACTTAAAACACGTGTTTTTTTATTATTATTTTTTTATTCGTTGACCGAAAAATACCTTCATTTGATAGATAACGAATATACAATACACGCTAGGCCAAAACTCTGTTAGGTACATAAACGAAGAGAGACAGTCCCGTCGCAGCCCCTCTTTCCTGTCATAATAACAGATTCAGTCGTATGTAACGGAAAATTCGTTGCTTTCAAACGCCTTGTTCTCTAATTATTTGTACGAGATTTTCGGCAAATGAACGTCTTAGGATTTTCATAATTTTCCTTTTTTTTTTACCTTTTTTCATTGAATCTAATTGAATGATTTTTTCCGGTACTGTAAATAGGGAGCACGGGAATACTCGCTACTTTACCAGACTACAATATTTTTCTTTTCTTTTGCGTGCCATACAGGACATTTGTTCATATCATCATCGCATATTATTCGATATTTCATTGAACTCTTCCGTTTTTGCGAGAATAACTCAGCATAATGAAGAAAAAAATAAAAATAATTCTATTTTCATTCGAGGACAGATAATTGATGTCCGGCTAACTAACGTTGATGTTTCGATTATTTCATTTTGATGATTTAAAAAAATTATTAGTAAAGATTGTCTTACTTTTGGACAGATGCCAAAGATGTGTGTAAATCGTCGCGATACATCATCCTAATATAGCATACGTACATTTTAACTAAAAACATGGACATTATAAACGATTTAATTGTGGGTTTGAATTGACAAATCTTTGCGTCGTCTCGTTTCGAGGGCAGCTACTTCATTTTCGTACTTTTTATCTATTTAAATATATTGTATAAAAAACAAAAACATACAGAGAAACAAACGCGCACACAGTAACGATCATAAATATGATGAAACGATTAACGATTGAACAAAGGCTAGGAGGTATGGGTTAATTGTTTTTATCACCTCCTCTGCTGTGTTTTTGTTCGTTCTCCGATAGCTAGCTATATTATCAAAGTGTTGATTCAATTGTCCCATAGTTTATCAAGCAAATGAAAATGGCCAATATCCACAAAGTAGCCGAAATGCCCACGATGATTGAAAGTAAAATATAATAATCTGCTCTTCATCGCACGTTAACAAAAAAAAAAGCAAAGAGTTAGAGAAAACTCATTTATATTAAATTTCCATTTTTTTCGCGAACTGCTTATACCGTGACGAGAGAATGCAAAAAAGAGAGTTCAAGTTCGCGAAAAAAAATTGTTATTCACGTGTTCTCGATCGTTAGAAACAAATTTTAATTGTCTCCTGTTACGATAAGTTACAACGTTATATATAACATTGAGAGCTCGGTAACTTTCAATCGTACGAAATTGTATGACACGACTGTGATGCTTGCTTGATAGAATCGAGCACGACACGAATGGATGAGTGAAGAGACGAAAAAAGACATTTTATTTGTATGTATGGGCAATTTTTTTTTTTTTTTCGTGTACGAACGAAAATTTTATCAATTAAATCGTAAGAACGGTGTAACGTGATTCATGGTATACGATCAAAAACGTACCGACCCACCGACTTTGATCGCGAAACCAGTCGATAGCCCGCTCACGTTGTTAATCATTGTTACGGCGAGAGTAACGGTTACTAGTCATTAAACGTTGTATTCTAAGATTTCGGGCATCGAACAAAAAATTAACGAGTCAATCGAACTGACTCGCTTGGATTGCTGGGCAATCGTATGTCTGAACTTTTTTTTTTCTTTTGCTTCCAAAGTACAATCCTATTTTATTTTGTTTTATTTTAATTCCTTTCTTTTTTTTTTTTGTTCCACATCGAAGTCAGCTTTGAGCGTTCAATCCCGTGGACGGATATCGTGTTTAACACTTGTTTTAATTCGAAACCCCTAGATTAAAATTTTTATATCCAGTATTTCGTTTATTTTATTTTTACAAAAATGCTATATATTTATTTGTGAGAGAGTACACGTGAAACATGTACCTCAATATGCTTTATCATTTATCGAAAAAAATAAAATAAAATAAATAAGAAGAAAGTCATACATCCTCCACACGAAACTCTATTTCGCAAGAATTTATATTCATTTAACATTATTTGTTATGTAAACGACGTTTTAATATATTAAACGGTTTTTCGTTATTATTCCGAGAGTCCGATTATTATATTACCGTCGCGATCGTTCACGAAGACATGTCCACCGTGTGTAACATTCATTGTCATCCTCATTACTATCCAGATCTCCTAGTCTAAAACGTTTTATCACCAAGTTCGATCGCTACTAGCGTGAATTTAATGAATAATGAATAATACACGAATGAAAAAGAAAATGACGAGATGAAAGAGAAAGCCGCGCAATTTAAGAGGAAACAAAAAAAAACAACAACAAATTTGACCACGTTCTATTACAATACGACAAGAAGAAAGTAAAAGTGCATAGTGTTTTTTCAATGATGAACGATTGCCAATGCAGACTTGTATTTTATTTCGGATTGCCAGAGTTATTATGAACGATGACGACGAACAAAAACTTTTTCTCACGATGTAACGAAATTAATCTGCAATGTAAGGGATAAACAAGAGAAGAAGAAAAAAAAACAGCGTGAAAATCTTTTATACACTTCATACTGCACCGAGCTATAATAAATTATATAACACACTGTGTGACATTTATAAAAATAAAATAAAGAAGAAAAAAAACTTGTATCGTGGCCCAACGTGGCGCAAAACCAACAATCATTTCGGCTTTTTTCGGTAACGCGTTTCAACGATGATGATCGAGAAAATTATGGAATGTTTTTTCTTTTCTTTCTGTAAAATGATGAAAATAAACGTTACCTACTCGAAATAAACGTAAAGAATTAAACGAAGAAAAAAAAGAATTAATTAAAACACGTGAACATATGCGCATGTAATTTCATTTCATCTATTTCATAGAGGAAAAAAAAACGTGACATTAGTGTAGTCGATTATAGTGAAAAGTAAATTAACAACAACAACAACAACAACAAAAAGAAAACCATTAATTATAGGACACAACAGCTGGATCAGTATTCTGTGGAGAAACAAATCAATACTAATATCCTTTGGAAAAAAAAAACCGAAAAATAATTATCCGTGAAAAGAATTGTAGTAGCCGCGGCTGGAAGATCATGTCGAGAAAAAAAGAAAATTGCGAAACGCATTATTAAAACCGCAATATGAATAATCCAATTCGACGAATATGTGCGACTGATATTGCTTTAAAATACGTATAATATTGGTATACACACTTCCATCCATACAGAAAAGCTTAAATGCAATGATGACAGGAAGATGAATAATAATTATTAAAATGAAGAGACGAAAAAAAAAAAAATTGATGAAGTAATAAAGAGCACAGGCATAATAAGCCCTTTCTTACAATTAAACAATTAATTTATTGTACGATGGAGAAAAAAAAATTAATCTAAGCCTAATTGAATACGCATGTAGTTGATTAACAACGTTTGTACTGCAATGTTGACAATGAAATAAATTTTTGAGACCAATTTCGTCGACAGTATACATCGTCTTCCCTTGAATTTATGTCACTTTTTTGAACCGTAAATTTCAAACGGAATTTGAACGCGCCGCTGAGATAAGATCTACACATCACAGACACACACATGCTCAGAATAAAACACTCCGGTCTCTCCCTGTTTTTACTGTACAAGCGGGTGATCAGCTGCGAGGGGTTTTCCACTCTAGAAACGTACCTTTCCGACCTCCCACTATAAGAACCGGGCTAATATTGTTTCGCAATCAGTCGCTTGTCGGACTGCAGACTGTCCTTCGTGTTATAATAAATGAATTTGCAGTGTTCTTTATATTAGCTTGTGTGTGAAGGTTTTGTAGCTGCAGAGAGCTAAAAAAAATAATCGATGCTGTAGAACGTAGTCTTGATCTCCATGTGACTGCTCTTTTTCTGGTGCATCAAAACTCCTGCAATAATGAAACTCAATTATTTTGATTTGTGAAAAAAAAAAACAATATTTGTTGTACATTCATTGATGTTTCTCCATTTTTCACATTAAAATGTAACTGATCCAGCCACTGAGGTAAAAAAAAGTCAATACGATTGAAAAACCTTCAACTCTTGCCAGACACATCAAGCAAAAAAAAATCAAAAATGTACCTGCACATGATTGCTGATGCTTTGAGTATCATAACTATAGCTTCGTGCTTCATACTCAAAGTGCCACAAATTATTAATTTGATAAAAATGAAGACAGCAGCGGGAATATCTATTTTAGGTTTACTTTTAGAGCTTACAAGGTGAGTACTGAAAATACTCCATATCTTCATTGTCATAGTACCTGTACATTGATGAAATTAGTGACACTTTTGCTATACCTTTGTTCTGCAAACTTTTATGGTTTAATTCTAATTTCTAACTTAACTTATTTCTAATGTGGGATGTCATCTTACTGATTATCGCCAATTTTTAAAGAGGTTTTTCTGTTCAATTTTTTCTAAAATGTTCAAAATGTTCAAAAATGTTCTAATAATTTACAGGTCTAAATACTGTCATTTGTTTTTACAGGTATAATTTTAAAGCGTCGTTTTAAAGTGTTCATTGAAAGAACTAAATGATAATGTAACGTCAGACATCGGAATAAATTAGTAAAGATATTTGCGAATAGAAGCTGTTAAAATTTTATATGTTTAGAATCCATGATGTGGTGCACGCTGCACTTTATTACTATTGGTTGATGCATAAAAGTTGTTAAAAGCCTTTTGTTTTATTCAGCACTCAATTCATCAATATAATACTGGTTAATTAATAAATTCTGTAAATCATTCATCCAATAAAACATTTTACTAAATCATTGAGTTTCATTAATTTCGATACACCCCCTACACAATTTTTATCTATAAAATTGTTTTCAAATTTCAGTTACACTGTAATGACGGGTTACAACTATACGAATGGTTACTCCATACTCTCCTACATGGAATATCCAGTGATTCTTGCTCAAGAATTTGTTCTAATATTTTTCGTACTAAAATACCTCAATCAAGTGAACAAACGTGCGATCGTGGCTGCCATTATTTATTTCACATTGAGCGCCTGTCTGGCCTTCCAAATAATCCCAAAAATCGTACTGACTTTTTTGGCGGTAGGTACAGCAAAGCTGAGACACGTAAAAACAATAATAAATATTGAAGAATTTTCGATATCGAATAAATTTCATTACAGCCTATGTGTACGCCCATCTCAGCATCGAGTAAAATCGTTCAGTTGATGGCAATTCTTAGAGCTAAAAATGCCGATTCCGTGTCCATCCTGACTTGGCTCATATCTGCTTTTACAAATCTCAGTAAGTACAAGTAATCTTGAGTTTATACATTTTTTTCCAAACAATTATTTGCCTGAAAAGAGTTTATAAAATGAATATTTTTTTTCATTGCAGCAAGAGTGTTTACTATTTGGGTGGATTCGGCGGATATTCTTCTCTTGGGAAATTTTATAATTTCTGTAGCACTGAGCTCGAGCATTATGTTCGCGGCTATTTACTACAAGACACGTGCCAAACGCGAATGAATGTATAGTATTAAAATCGTAAATATAAGACATCGTTGTGGGAGTGTCGGAGAAAATGTTATTTTTGTGTACGAGCGATACACACGGTATATAGCTTAATTATTAATAGACTATAAGTGACAGAATACTGTCCACCTCTTCATTTACGTATAATTAGCGTTATAACTGCGAATCATCGTATATATACAAAAAAAATATCTCAAGAAGATTATAAAGATAATTTCAATATTAAGCTGTAACAATAATGTTGATTAGTTGATAGGACAGTTAAAAAATGTTTGTTAACTAGATTTCTTTGAATCCTTTTTTTTTTTTGTTATCAACTGTTATCCCTGATTTTTATGAATACTCGTAATTTTTTATATAAGTTTGTGATCTTTTTTTTAACGTTAATTGTTGAAAAATTATACTCGAAAATTAATGAAGGGAATTTTTCGTTTGTAGGATTATTGCGCACCTGAAATAATTTTTGACAATCCTTATATTTTAACATTGAACGGGCTCTGCAAAAAATGAATGTACATAATAGCCTAAATTCCCTCGGTACGGAGAATGTAAAAAAATTAATTGGTTTTTTAAAATACAATAAAATTGTAATTTCAAATTATATTTCATGTCCATATTCCTGCAGCAAATTTTATAATCTTTCGTTATTTGAATTTGCCAGAGAAATGAAACGTAAATGTCATCCGTGCTTTGCGCAAGCGCCGTAATGCGCATATATATAGTTATGTATATGTGTATCCCCACGGTAAACCGAATCGAGCAAAACACCTGATGACACGACTCAATTTGGTAGAAGTTAATCCGTAAATATTTATCTGTCTGTCATGATCATCGCGTCAAACTCCGAAAAGTCGTAAATCGTACTACAAAAAAATGGCGGGTTCGGCATTAAGACGTTTAATGGCAGAATACAAACGTAAGATATCGTTAAAATACATGAATAGTTCATCTACCTCAACAGCATGACAATGCTCGTATTTTGTGAATTCATATGACAATCCATACATAAACATTCGAAATTTCGTGATTATTTTCAGAATTGACCCTAAATCCACCTGAAGGTATAATCGCAGGTCCGATTAACGAAGAGAATTTCTTCGAATGGGAAGCTCTGATAACGTAAGTTTAATGAAATTTAATGAAAAGAGGTTGAAGGTCGACTGAACCTCAAAATTTTACAATAAAACTTTCTCGGTGATGTCTGAAGAGAATTCGACTGAATTTATTAAATTTTATGTAGAACGATGTCTCGAAAACAGTCCACCGTTAACCGCATTATCTTTTTAATCAGAGTAATGTTAAATAATAAGGGATTTAAAAAGAAAATAAGGTCGATATATACGATCTTTCTCTTATCGACAAAAACATTTTTGCCAAATTTCTTTATTTCACATGACTGGATTTTCAATCGTAGACGTTGCTATAATGTATATACTTAATGTATTTACAGTGGTCCCGAGGGGACTTGCTTCGAGGGTGGCGTTTTTCCAGCTAAACTTATCTTTCCACCAGACTACCCTCTGAGTCCACCGAAGATGCAATTTACCTGCGAAATGTTTCATCCTAACAGTGAGTACAGTACTTATTTTGGCTTGAAACATTTTTCACTCTTCTCATTCGTATTTTGCATTTTCTTCGGCAATGAAAAAGAAATTCAGTTAAAACGGATTGTTACAGATTCATTTCATGGACTGATTCAATATTTTGTAACATATTTGAATTCTTGTCTAAAAATTGTTCATTTCATACAGTTTACGCTGATGGACGAGTATGTATCAGTATCCTGCACGCTCCGGGCGACGATCCTATGGGCTACGAGAGCAGCGCCGAGCGGTGGAGTCCCGTTCAGAGCGTTGAGAAAATTTTACTGAGCGTTGTTAGCATGCTCGCCGAACCCAACGACGAGAGTGGAGCGAACGTTGATGCGGCTAAAATGTGGCGAGAAGACCGACCGGAATTCGAGAGAATAGCGCAAAAACTCGTTCGAAAGACTCTTGGCATTCCAACTTAAAATGGCATTGTATCTATACTTCCTGATCGTACTATTGTTGGTAATGAGATCGTCGCATACTATTAGAAAATGAAATGAAAAAATGGTCTGTTTTGTAAAGGTAACCGGTGAATTTAATTTGTGCTTCGTGTATGCGATATATTTATATATATTTGTTAATTGAGTTTTAATATATTTCACCCTTTTACTTCCTCATCTGTTACATATGAGGCCAATTTGACCCTCAGCTTCTGAGACTAACTCTAGAAGGGATGTTTTAAGATTCTTTACGCTGTTTGTATAAATTTAAAAAATTAATGAAAAACCGAAACAGATTAGGAGTCTGTTAGATTTTTGAGAATTTGTTTATTTGGTCTACTATCTTTATGTTTCATTCACAATGATAGAAAAATTACTTAATGTGTAGGGGTTAATAAAACAAAATTTGAAAAAAAGATAACCGACTATCTAATCTAACTCATGGCTCAAATCCGAGAAGGCGACGGTCAAAGCGTAAGAGGAGTTGGCGCAAAAATCTTAATAGCATAGATGAGCTTTCGAATTCAAACGAATGAATTGGTGAAAATGGAATAAATATGATTTGCAATAAATAAAAAACGTTCTATCCAATTCAAATCAACAGTGATTGATGTTTTAATCGTTTTTTATTGCAAAGTATACACTTTATGTGAGAGGAGCGGCAGAATATCCTTGTGGAGTATCCTTAGCAACTTTGATGTCCGAAGACGGCTGGGCGTGATGAATCTCTTCTTTGGGCTCGACAACGGCGACGTTGTCGGGCAGAGGCTTCTTAGGTCCGGTCTTACCATTGGGATCCCATGGCAACATAATTTTCACCTTGATACCCAACACTCCCTGTCTGAGTAGTACGTGACGGGTCGCCGTGTCAACGTAATCGTTGGTCGGTTCACCGGAGTGAATCATAAGTCCGTCGACGAATTTCATGCTCTTTGCACGCTGACCTCTTAGTTTACCGCTCACGACGACTTCGCAACCCTTGGCTCCGGACTCCATGATAAAACGAAGTACTCCGTAGCACGCCCTGGAAGAAAAAAGCAATTGATTGTATGAACATCTTTTCGGATATGCGGCTATTAGTTTGAAAAGTTTTTCAAGCCTCGTACAAAAATGAAGATTTCCTAAAGTTGATTGTTATTCGGTTTTGGGATTTTCTTCAAGATGACTTTAATAAACATACATTTACACTTTGACACTGACAACAGTGGACGCACGGTCAATGCGCGGCTCTGGCGATCACCCATGTTAAACAGCTTTGGCTGTGGCCACTAATCGGATGGGTGATCACTTAGCCGCTTGCACTGGCTGACACGCCGACTGTTAAGCAGGGGAGGGAGTTTTATTCAGTTTCTGATGTAGAAAATACAACTGAAACTCAGTAAAAAAAACAAAGCCATCTGTGGCAACATTGGTTTTCTGTAATTTCTGTGCGCATAACAAATGCAATATAGTATAGCTGAGACGTCTGCGGGAACAATGGATGTTAGGTTATGAAAGTATAGATAGGAAATGATAAGGGAAAAAATGGAATTGGTAAGGGTCATACGTAAAAACCTGAACAGGTTTACATTGGAGGAGAGAAAATAATATATATATATTCTTACTCGGAACCCAATTATTTGTAAAGCATTTACACTTTCAACTTGATAATTAGTGTTTGATTAATTTCAAAGTGGATGCTAAATAACTTTGTTTTTTACATCGGCAAAACATTTGAAAATTAAATTGTCTTACTGATTGTTCAGTCACATGGGTAAATACAATTGTGCAAGATCTCATTGTCATCAGTTTTTTATAGATTAATATTTTCTCAGAGATGGTTTAATCCAGCACAAACTTTGATGATCAAAGGTTAGTGTATAATTAATATAGAATAACTATTCTGTATCATTTTTCTTCAACAATTGATACTTGCTGGCTCAAGAGAAATTTGTCTGTAATTAAAGCTCCATTACACACCTTCTCACGGCCAGACCACCGATCAGTTTGTAACGCAGAGACTCAGCTTGTGCAATGGCGCAGAGACCACGAGTGGCAACTTTCTCTGCGTACAGCTCAACTGTGTGTTCCTTGAAGTCAAACCTCTTCTGAACTACGGATGTGAGCTCACGAATCCTGCGTCCCTTCTCACCAAGTACGCTTTGAGTGTGCGTAGCCATGAGAATGATCTCTGTACGAGTTGGAGTGACACGCACCTCAACACCAGAGTAGCCATCTTCGGCGAGCTCACGAGTCAGGAACTCGTTGAGTTCAGCCTTAAATACTCCATCTCCTACAAACTGAAAGTATACTTGGATGAACTTTTATTTTCAATGGAATTTGAGGATTTTAAGTTAATTGTCAGGTCCGTGAATGGGTCATGAAAGGAGAATATAATTCACTAAAGCTCTTGGGATCATTCGCAAGTTTGATGAAAAACGACACGGATAACCTCAAATTGATCTGTTTACTATTTTGAGTATAAAGTTTTTTCGCGTAGTAAAATAATTACGTTGAAAATTTACAATTTTTCACAATTTCTCCCAAGCGTAAACGGCAAACATACGAATAGATTTGGGAATACTTTTTATAGAAATAAGAAAAGCTCGTGAGAACGACCGAGGACCGACAGCTCGACGTATCCGTGTCATCGGTCCGGCAAACATCGCGGTGTTCGGAATATTTTAGGAAAATCATGAAACAAATTATTCACTGTTTCGTTATCACAATGTATTTTTCATCTTCCGTTCAATAGTAGTCGATTTAACGTCACCAACCTTCCGCTTTTTTGAGATTGATCTGGCAGCCATGTTTACTGGTGGCACGAGAAAGGAAAAAGAGCGTGACAGCGAGCGGCCGAGACTTGAAACGGAAGTCGCGCAAACGAGGAAACAAGCAGAGTCAAGCGAGCGTACAATTTCCGGTTTGGAGCCGGTATTTGAAAATATCTCACACATTCATCGCAAATTCCCTCACCAATTTGGATTTATTATTTACCACCGCATCCTATTGTTGATTTCTGGTCGAAAAAAGTCAATCTTCATTTCAGGGGTCCGCCTCTTCTCGAAACTGTTAATAATTTTCTCGGAAATCCTGACGTCAATGGAAAGTAGATGATGATCCATCGTCGGCGATGGCGTAATTTTTTAGGCGCGAATCTGTCATTTGACTCCGCGGTAAATGGCTCACGTAACAACAAAGTAATGTCCAGTGAACTTCATAGAGGGAAGCACATTATTTTTTTTTAGTTTTGTTCATGGAGCCTAGAGTAAGTTGTTACTTTGGATGACAGCTAACTAAAGCTGACGCTATTGAGTAGTTGAGTCCAGTTGAGTAATCTTGTGAATCACCGACGCTTGCATACGGTTGTGTTGCACCTCTTGAAATTTCATGTCACAAATGGTGTAGATTCTCTATTTTTATTTTCTGTATATTGTGATAGTGCCTAAAGTGCATCAGTCATTGCGAACTAATCTACCGTGAATATTGTTTATTCCGTTTTGTTCAAACAAACGATAATTATCGGGAGTGTGACACCGTAACCGGTTATTCCGCTGTAGTGTCGCATGAAAATAGTCGACGTTCACCATTGTACATTTTGAGGGTTATATCTTTGGTCGAAATCTAAAGATAATAGTTGTAATGGATTTAGCAAAAATGTCGAACAAGAAGAAATTGGAGCTATGTAAATGGTATTTTCGAGGTAAGCAACTGTCACCTGTTACAACTTTTTAAAAATCGATACGTGCAATAGAATATAAAGACAAAATACATTAAACATATTTCAGTGGGTTTTGCGATGTTACCATTTCTCTGGACCGTTAATACCGTCTGGTTTCTCAGAGAAGGCTTTCTGGTTCCTCCGTACGAAGAACAAGAACAAATACGAAAATGTAAGATTCAATAGAAGTTTAAAGCACTTCGAGATCATCTTGCTCTGTTGTTTAAAGAAAACGTTTTATCACTCGTACGTTGTTTACAAATTTTACAGACGTCATATTCTCTGGGATTGGAGCAATTTTGTGGACGGCGGCGCTCTTGGCGTGGATCATTACATTTCAAACTCAACGAACTATTTGGGGCGAATTTGCAGATTCTATAAGCTACATATTCCCCGAAGGAATGCCTTAATCGTCATTAATTCCGTCTACCCTATAATTTATTAGGTAAATTCATTAATTTAGTTTTGTTTAAAAAAATAACATTTATTTCCATATACATCCATTTCACATTGATATACACACACATCTTGTCAAAGAATAAACATGAGACATTGAACAGACAGCACAACGGCTATGTCAGCTATACCGATCGTACAGCTAAACGTCTCTGTAGATACATTCTCAGATCTCTGTAAACCAATCTGGACAGGAACTGTGTGGGGAGAAATAAAAAAACAAGAATTATAAAAATTAGTGTTGCCTTTAGAAATTGGAAAAGATATAATAAACGGAGTGCGGAACATACCAATAGGGCAAGTACATCGGCGCCCATAAGCATATAAAATACGCTGTGCCAGCCTCTCCAGCGTGACACTAATCCAGCTAATAGTGGTCCAACCGCAGCTCCTATGCTACCCGTACCGTCGATTATAGCCGTGACGGTGGCGAGAGCCTTTGAATCGTCACCGAGACTTGGATGAGTTCCGAGTTCAGCCGAAACCGCGGTCGTTATCAGTGCGTAAGGTCCGTTAACCAATGAACCAGCGATCAACAATAATATCACGTTGACCGTCATACTCGTACTCCCCACGTAATCGTACAGAAATAGCTGTGAATAAAGTTCCAAATTTCGTTAAGCATTACCAAATTACATATTTTTTTAAATTCGTATTGAGTGAGATATTTAACAGAAGTTTTTTTAAAGTTATAGCTTTCATACTGATTTAACTGAAATTTATGATTAAATTTAACTCACAATAATTTTCAAATTAACATTAACATTTTTCTTACTCATTGTGTCAATATCAGAACAAAGAATGAATAAAAATCAAAATATCACTATAATTGCTGCACATGGTTTACTGAGAGATTTCGTCAAATGTGCACGATAAATATTAGTAAATTATTTGTAATAGTGTCACGATAAAGCCCGGTCATACTGGATGAATGCAAAATGTGCCAAGGTTACGAACATGTAACGTGAACTCGATGCGGCTGTTTATACAGAGTTTATCCTTGACTCATTCTTATCGCAAAAATAACCGTACAGATCATCTCAAGGATGTATTGTGCATACATTTCCGTTAAAAGTAAAATATCAGTACGAATTGTAGTGGAATGAGAAAAATGTTTGTTAATCAAATATTCTGCATTTTTTTCGTTTCCTCGAGAGACTTGGCCGGAAAATGGGATTTGTACTTTCTCCGAAACGGTCAATGATTTAAAAGAGCGTGAAGTATATACATAAATGCTCTTTGCCACTAGGGTGGGTTGCCTAAGCAAAATTTCATCGGGATCGGTTGTGCCCTTACAGAAAAAGTAGCAATAGCGTTTTCGTAGCTATCGATGTGATATATCACTTTAAAACAACGATATAATACGTATGTCCATCCCCTTAAGCTTCTTACCATTGGAACTGCTGCGGTAAGCATAACAGCGCATGTGAGCGCGCTCATACCGCTCCAATCGGAAAGTACACCAGCCGCGATAGCACCTGCTATTCCGCCAACGTCGAAGAGCGTCGATACATCAGCGCTCAGGGTTGCATTATAAGTCGCTGTGTGAAATAGAGATATTCGTTTAATCTTAACGCAAATCACCTGGTTGTTTTGTTCATTTATTCTTTACTAATACTCTGTAACAAAGAAGCTCCTTGGTCTATACTAACTTGAAGAGCTAATGTATAGTGGCAGCCAGTAGAGGAATGTATAGCTCACGAGTTTGGCGAAAAATAGCGATAGCGAGTATTCAATGACACCAGGAATTCTCACGGCTCCAACGAATCCGATTGCTCTGTCGCCGCTGGAGCTATGCACGCGTCGATTTACCGATAGCATTGGACTCGTCTCTGAACGCGCACTCGTCACGTCCTTATTGCAAAAAAATACCGTGTTACAGAGATCAAGGATTAATTTGCTGTGGTTTAGAACGAAGTGTAATTAGAACGAGGTTTATATTAATTTATATATTATTCAATTCGTTGAGAGAAAGATTTGCGAAATAATCTGTGCGGAGTGCGTAAAATGACACTAGCATCGTACAATCATAATGCTAAATAATGACAATTAGTGATGAACAGATGATAAGAATTTCCACTGTGTTCTGAAAGCATAGGATATTAGTAAAGGATGCCGTTTACAGCATTAGAATGGAAGTGGGAAAGAACTATGCAGAATTTTAATGAATCGATAGGATTGAAATAAAGAAAAAAAAAATTAAATAGGTCATGGCGCATGCACTTACGAAGAGATTGTCCTGATTACGCTGCGCAAGGCGATACGTGACTTGCTAAAGTACTCCAAACCGAATATGTAGTGAGATTATTACTTTTTTTAAAGTGTAACACATTTCTATTACATAGTAAAACTACTAACATGTAAAGTGGTGAGCGCTACCATAAAAGTTGAATCGCTGAATTGAAGTAACGAGATTACATGTTTGGATTAATGTTCCTCCCAGAATTGATCATTATGACTGATTGCTCATAAATATAAAGACAAAATC